>OY992876.1:169403678-169501178 GCA_963921405.1 Cepaea hortensis | reverse complement strand
TCTGTATGTGTCTTAACTCTGTCATGTGAAGCTGCACTACTTTGTGTCATTTTATATTGTTTACACTTTCACAGCTTTACCGCAGTTCCACCAAATTTTATTCATAACTATCTCTGGGCACGGTTTGCTGGTGCATTTCCCCCTTGTTTGAACTGGCAGGACCCGATTTCGTCACTTAGCTACTGAGTTCAGTGCTTGGCGCGTCACTGTGAGCTGTGAATTTCTTTCCACATGACTGTGCTGTAAAGTTCAGATTCAGAAAATGGCGGATGGGTAATTGCCGGAATACCGGCTGCTGTCTCATACGATAATGCGTGTACGGGCTGCTTGAGTTTGTTCGGACTGCTGGTTCTTCGACAATGAAATGCATATTTACGTGAAGGACAGCTTTTTGTCGGTGCTGTGGCCATTTAGTCTTGTCGAAGCTACTATTTCCTTCACGAGTTCATATGATGAGCATTTCGCGTGTTTTAGGTGGCACAGGAATGGAGTAATTATGGGGCGACCCGTTGCTATAAAGTCAGAGCCCTGCGGGTACGACTACGGGTACTGCTACAGCTCGCCATGTGTCCAAAATATTAATTTCTGGAGAGTATACTACGTAAAAAGATGTCAGCGATTCGGCCTCCCTGCGGCTTTCACAGCAACACGTCATACCTTTCTAGGAGAGCCTCTTGGTTGGCCGAGTTATTATTTCCCCTTTATATTTAGATGCGTGATAGTTTCTTGAATGTTTGTAATTTGCAGCTAAAAATGTGTACGGAAATAACCAGCCAGTCGCCCCTTACGGCAAGCATGGTAGGACACAGTGTTACTGTTCCTTGTTTTCCACAAATACCTCGGAAACACACAGGCGCATGGTGTTTCTTGGTACCGAATGAGTTAACCTAATTTGTCTGACAAAACACATACAGGTCTGCCCGTAGTACGGTAACATATTACATATCTTTCGTTACCAACAATCAATAACAAATGTGTTTGTTGTGGAGAGATTACAAACCACTGAGGAATAATGGGGTGGGCAAACTTGTTGTGCGTAGGGCTACATTGATAAATGTAAAACTATTGGGGGGGGGGGGGGGGCATATATGTTATGTCCACTTTGTTTACAGGAAACTATCACAATAAGTAATAATTAATTATTTATAGGTTATTAAACATTATAAATAACTAATTATTGCAATTTTATTTTACTTATACACTTATACATTATATTTTACAATATGGACAACAACTTTTACTAATTTGTTAACAATATTTTACGATTTTTTATTATTTTTTTAAATATTATTATCCACCAATGGCTTTAATTTAGACACACATCAACTACATTGTCACTACAGTTGTTGATTTCTAATGAGATGTATGTAACTGCTTGCAATTTTTGACAATATTCTTGAAATCTTGAGCATGTTACTCTACGCGAAGCATGCCTGTATTCACGCTACTCAGCAAGCTCTGTGAGTCCGGTAAATCACAGCATGCTGTGTGAGTCCGTTAAATCACAGCATGCTGTGTGAGTCCGTTAAATCACGACGTGTGTGTGCTGTTTATTCATCAGCCAGCGGAACCCTGCAGTTACTGCCTTCACCTGCATTCTCAGATTAGATGGTCTGTTATCATATATCAGACTCTCTTGCACTACACATTGTCCATTAACCTTCGCTATGAACCCCCAGGCATTTCTGTTGCCCCTTAGTACAGAGCCAACGATGTATATGTTTACATCACCTGGGTGCAAATTGTCATGTATCAATTGTTCATTCAGCGCTGCCTGCTGGCAGATTCCTACACTCCCGACCCTGCACCGGTCTGACATTTCCCATGGTGCTCTGACTCATTCCTCTCCTCTCTCAATGTTTTCGCGCATACACACTTCTCTCTCTCTCTCTCTCTCTCTCTCTCTCTCTCTCTCTCTCTCTCACACACACACACACACACACACACGCACACGCACACAATAAAATTACACGATTTAATATTCTAGTAAAAGAGTAATGAAACACGGGCTGCCCCAATATTGTCTGAGCCATACTGTTTAATACACTGTACGACCTCAGATATAAAATATTCAGCATATCTAACAGAAGTTTATATACTGAATAAGAATAGCAATATGGGAACATATATAAATATTAAAATAAGAGTAATGAAAGCAGGAGGAACCTTTACTGCACTTGGACATTATGGAAGTAACAAGCAATTAAATCTTAATATATTTCATTCTAGCATCAAATCAGGGCTGTTGTATGGATCAGAAACAATGAGAACACATAAAAATATTACTAATAAACTGCAAACGGTTATTAATAGGTGCCTGTGCAAAATATATGGACTGAATTTGTGTGAAACATTCGCCAGTGTGAGGCTAATGGAGCGAATTATACACATGCCGGCGAATAGAGAGGTGAATAAAATACGCTGGCGTTGGACAGGCCACACATTGTTTAACAAAAAGGTGATAGTACAACCAGAAAGACATTCGTTTAGAACCTATGGGGCAAAAGAAATAGGCGGAGACCTAAAAACACAGGTAGAAGACAACTAGAGGCCGAGATGGATACTCTGGTGGAGTGCTTGGAAAAAGCTGGAAGTCATCAAGAAATATAATAGGAGAGTTGAATTTAGCTAAGAACCGACATCACTGTGCTCAAGACATATCCATATGCGCTCCGTCACCTCATTCAACGGCCAGCGAAGAGTCATACTACTAATCTCTTCCACCGCTATCTGATTGAACATTCTCCTAGTCTTCCCTCTCAATTTTGAGATTCTTCCAGTATATTAGATGCAAGGGCAGTGCCTGACTTAAGTATAAACACAGACCACAAAGCAGTCGTTGCCACAATAAGAACCATCAGTAGAAGAAAGCAAAGACCAGGAAAATACATGCCATGCGAATCAGTAAACTTAAAAAACCTCAAAGACGATGCAGTGAGGGAAAATTATGAGAAAGATCTAACTGAAATTTTTGTAAAATTACCTATAGAAAGAAAGACAGTGGAAGAAGAATGGGAGATGTTCAAATCAAGCATTTTAAATACTGCAAAGATAACGTGGAACCACGAAAAAATGCAAAACACGGATACAGAAAATAAGTTGGTGGAACGCAGAAGTAAAGCTAAAGTAAAGTAAAGTCTGTGAAGGACAAAAAGGAAAAATACAAAAAGTGGTCGAAGAACAATCAGGAATGCGATTACATAGAACATAGAATAGCGAGAAGACATGTAAATAGAATAGTAAAGAGAGATAAACAAAAAGACTGGGAGGAGTATGGAGAAACCCTACATAAAAAATACAAGGAAGCAACTAGAAACTTCTGCAAAAAGATAAGTGCAATGAGAACCAGAGGAGAACCCCTTGACCCAACTGAAATAATTAACAGCGAAAATGGAGAACCAATAAGTGAACAAAAACAAATCCTAATAAGATGGAAACAGTACTTCGAACAATTTCTCAACATCCCATTAGATGTCACAGGAATTCAAGAAACCGACACAGATGCCAGATCTAGAACCAGACATACTGAAAGAAGAAATTATAGAAGCCGCCAGATTAGCTCCATTGAATAAATCACCAGGACAAGATGAAATACCAAATGAACAAATTAAAGCAGCAAGAGAAGTAGGAACAGCATGGTTACATAGACTATTTAACCATGTTTGGGTAGAACAACAGACACCACGAGACTGGGGAAAGGCCCTAATTATCCAAATTAAAAAAAAACAAAAACACAACAAATGCAGCAAAAGAGACCGCACACAATACAGAGACATTTCACTGTTGAGTCATACTGGGACAATATTTTGCAAAATTCTTGAGAAAAGATTACGAACTACTGTAGAACCCCAGCTAAGCGAAACTCAACTTGGATTTAGGAAAACAAAGGATGCACAGATGCCATTTTGGCTCGTAGACAACTTATAGAAAAATCAATCGAATTCAATAAAACACTCTACTTAGCCTTTGCCGACCAAGAAAAGGCATTTGATAGAGTAGATAGAAACAAGCTGTGGGAAATTTTTAAACAATATGGAGTAAGTACACATCTAACAAACCTATGTTGAAGCTTATATAACAACAGCGAATGCAGAGTGAGAGCAACTGGAGGACACTCAGAACCCTTCACCATAAGATCCGGAGTACGACAAGGTTGTGTCCTGTCCCCCCTCTTGTTCATAACATATACAGACGACATATGTAAAGAAACCAGCCAAACAGAGACCACAAGAACACCGCATGACGAGAACACAGAAGAAGAACCATCTGCAAATCTAACCATTAGAGAACTCCTGTTTGAGGACGACCAAGCATTAATTGCAACATCAGAAGCTGAATTATAAGACCACATGAATAGTCTAAATGAAATGTGCTGTGTAGGGAACATAACATGAAAATTAGCAGAAGTTAAACATAAGTAATGACCGTAACAAAAGAATAAAAAGCAACAACGATTTACCAAAACGAACATCTCTTGAAACAAGTAAAGAGTTTCAATTACTAAGAAGTATAATATCATCAATTGGCAAATCAGAAGATGAGAATCGAAAATAGATTCAATAAAGTAAACCAACTCATTGGACAAATGGCACCAATACTAAAGAACAAATAGTATCAGTAACTACTAAGAAAGCACTTTACAACAGTCTTCCTACCAACTCTATGTTACCAATGCCAAACCTGGACAGTGACAGAAAAAGAAAACAGAAAAATCACAACAACAGAAATGAGATCCTGAGAAGAATACTCAATGTATCAAGAAGAGATAAGATCAGAAATCCCGGAAAGGTTAACCCGGTCAACAAATGCCCGCAGAAGTCGGATGTGTCGGCCTAACGGCGCAAGAACGCAGCCCTGCTGTAAACAGGCACAACGCAATCACGTCCGAAAAAAAAAAAATCAGGATGAACGCAGAAGAAGAAGAAGATCAGAAATGAAGATTGATTGATTGATTGATTGATTGATTGATTTAAGAACCGACATCGCAGCATTCGAGGCATTCCCATAATTCAGAAATGAAGAAATCAGGACCAACGTGGGGGTTGTAGCTGCACTAGATTTTATTAGAAAGCAGCAAGTCAAATGGTTTGGCTATGCAAGTGAGTTACCAACTAACAGTATACCACAACAAACAATGATATACAGACCAGAGGGAAGCAGAGGAAAAAGCCGACCACTAAAACGATGAAGCAGTGAATAACAGAGTCCATGGGAATATCGATACATGAAGCCCATAAGCGGACACTCTCCCGCTGTTTATACTTCACCTCGACACCGCAAGGTACAAGAGGAACATGATGAGATGAGATAATATATTATATATAATATAAACTAATATAACATACGTTGAAATACGCTATGAAAATAAATGTATACTAAAAATGAACACTACTGAATATATAACATAGAAGGGTTGATCAGGGCATTGATAAAAAAAAAAGGAAGAAGCTGTAAAGGATAGGATGGTTTGGCGTGACTTCTTTGAGGAACTATTCTCCACTGGGGGATAAAAGGAAGAAGAACAAGCAACGCAGCAGTTGTAAACATTTGAGCAAAATGAGAACATTACTGTCTTGCGACGGTAAACGGGTATTGGAAATCGACTATGGCGAGCGCTCAACTGAATTGAGTTCAACGGAACAGTTTATATCGCAGTGGGGATCTAAGGTTTCGACACAGTGTTCAATATATCATCGTCACGCATGAGTACAGTTAATCTCTATTTTTAGATTATTAATATTCTACATTCACCAGCGTAGTTGTTAATGTGTTTTTATTAGCAGCAATTTTGCCAACTGGTTGAACAGTTCCAAAAAGGCGGTTCCCCAACGCCAAGTCGGACAGTCTAAGAAATGAGCGCAGAAAACATGGCGGACGAAGAGGAAAACTCGAATGGGATTGTAAATACTATGGAAGATAAAGTCGAGGATGTGTTTCTTAATGGAGATAATAATGTGTGCGAAGAAGAAGAAAACGATGAGGATGATGACGATGAAGACGAATATGGAGTATGCAACTCGGATACAAATCTACCAGATCAAGTTCTACCGCGGAGATCCAGTCTTATGAATAAGGATGGAAGCAGACGACCAATACGAAAGAAAACTGTTTCGTTCAGCTCAATGCCAACAGAGAAGAAAATCGCAACAGGTATGCACTGTTTAGTAAACATGCATATGTGTCTCTTTTTTGAGTGAATCTTGAAATTTAATTGAATTTTCGACATATTTCTCTTTTCACTTATATATAAATAATGTTTGCGGGTCCGTGTTTCATCTTTGATATGATAAAACTTAACTTTATTTTTAATTCGGTAGTTTTACTTTTACTATTAAAAATTATATAGCGCTTGAAAATTCGCAGTAAAATTGCGCTAGAACGTTAATATTTGTCACATTGCGTTTGGAAAATAAGTAATTTAAGTGCCTTTTATTCTTATCACCCGCTGTTTCGTTTACTAACTATTACTATTAGTATTATGTGCCGTATTACTATTATTTAACTATACCAGTCTTTAACAACTTTATTATGTATTAAACCATATTTCAAATATTGAAATATCTTCGACTGTGTTCTGAAGTGGGAAAAGCACACACAATCACAATTTATTAAGAAAGAATCAACGTTACTTTAATTAATGGTTATGAAGTAGATAATTTCTTTTATATCGTGATCAAAGGTTGAAATACAGTTTATGATGCCCCACTCATTTGCTTGGGTTTATGGTTCCTGGTTTATGTTGGTATTGAAGTTACATTTTCACTAGTATAGTAGAATCTTGAGCTGTTTTGTAGCAATTGTTTATTCAATTGTGCATCTGTTGGTTGGATTGTTTGTATGTTCGTTTCTGATAGATTTGCTATAGTGTGTAAATTTTGATATGTTTGGTTTGCAGACTGTTCCTCCCCAATCTTCAGAGAAAATATGACAATTATTTCTGTATTCTAGTTTTCTGTTTAGTTCTGTCATGTTTCAATATTGTTTTCAAACTTCATTAGGCAAAATGAATTATGTGCATATTTTTCACAAACACATACATCACAATTGTATTCTAGTGTGTTAGGAGTTTTATTTCATGATATACAACATTTATTTGGCCATTGACTCACAATAAAAGTTATCCCAAGGTAGACACACCACTCAGGTGTTAAGTGATAGACCTTCTTACAGACATATACAACAGCATTATGAGATAAGGTGCCAGCTTCCTTCCGTAGCATTGTTCTTTGCCAGAAAAATGTCTGTGATCCATGTTGATGGGAGCTGTGATAGTGCAAAGGCTAGTATGCTTGCCTGTTGGACCTGTTTTCAGTTTCGCATCGAGGTACATTTAACAAATTAACCAGGGTTCCAGGTCAACTCATTCTAAAAAAGTCCTAAAAGTCGAGAGGATCAACCTCATTGCACCAGGTTTATTCCCATATGACTCAGTCTCTTTCCGCAGGGCGGCCTGCCGAAAGCGTCGCACAAAGCACAAACTCCATAGCTCCAGTGATGACTCGCATGAGTCTCCGAGAAAAATGCACTCGTGAACCGAAAGCCTGGAATCGAACCCGCAACCTTCTGAGCGCAAGGCAGACGGCTTCGACACGGAGACTCCCACCCCAGGCTAAAATTTTAACCCAGCCTAAAATGGATACCAGTAAATGTCTCGGGAAGTAACGGGGCAGGCAGTATATTTGACCACATCATCCCTCGAGCGCCAGTTGGTCTATACAAATATGGGGCTAGCATCTGGCAAAATATGTTTCAGGGCGTGTAAAAAGGGTCCTAGTTTTGATTAGACAATTGAGCCAATATGTTGCGTATGTCTTGCCACAATTGTTTTTTTCAAAGCATACCTACTTTCTAGTCACTTTTATTGTTTCCTTTTGTGTACACAAAATTGCTGTCTAATTGTATATAATGCTTTTATTTCTTTTCTATTTCCAACTTCTTATTCTGATATGTAACATATAAAAGAAATAACTGGAGGTAGTGGTGATGTGGTTGTTGAGAAGGATGTTGAGAATATGAGCAGAGAACAAAACAAATGCTGACGTATTGACAACTGCGGGTACTTTCTTCTTCTTATGTGTTCATCCGGAGAGTTTTTTCGGACGTGATTGCGGTGTGCCTGCTTACAGCAGAGCTGCGTTCTAGCGCCGTCAGGCCGACACATCTGACTTCTGCGGGCATTTGCTGACCGAGTTAACCTTCCCGGGGCTATGGGTACTACCAGATGTCTCATCAAAGCTATACGGAAAAAAAACAAACATGAAGTTTATAGAACATATCAATAAAAGAAGTGGAGTAGAGAAGTGAGCTTTATAATGGAAAAAAAGTAGGCAACAGAAGCAAAGGAAGGCAGAGAATGATGTATGTAGAAAGCTTAAACAGCTAGATAACAAATAAAAGCAATATTAGCAGCTTTAACTTCATTAAAAGTATAAGACGGCAGAGGGGGTTGAAGGGAGGACCATGGTCTCCAATGTTTGCTGTAGACTAACTACTCAAAGAAGATGATATATTTGTTCACTAAGCTAAGAACAATAATTCATTTGTTGGCATTCATTGTGATGTATATAAAGAGTTACATCTTCTTGTGCAGTATGCCACCTGAAGCGGTTCAGATTGGCCACAGTTTGCAAAGCACTGAATTCAATGCCGGACTCATGGCCGATCCACTTAATTTCTGTAAAGTGTGAAGTATGCCATTTTTTAAAATTGCATTTCAGGTTTTTCTTTTTCAGACAGTAACTCCATTACACACTTTATCCTACTTATTAACTCCACATGTCCACGATGATTAGTTAATACTTTAAGCCACCTTCTGTTATAAACACTACTTTGTAATTTGTTTTAACTAAAACTATGAAGCAAATAAATTAAGAATAGTATGTATGTATAGGGGGCGTGCTGGCGAAGTTGACAGCCAACTATGCTGGTAATGTTTAAAACACGGTCGGATGCAGGTTCAACATCTGGGCTCATTGCTTGCCAAAGTGAACGACAAATTGGCCTCTTATTCCTCCTTGCTCTGAGGCCAGCATAATGTAATGACGCCATCCCATCACAAACCCATAATAGTAAACAGCTTTGGGAGTGTAAAGAAAAACAATAATATGTATGTTATAACCAATGAATGTCTGGCAAGGTGCTTGCTACAGAATGAATTAGAGATGAAATAGCAAACTGCAATCAGACAGCAATATTTATGACTCAAAAGCAACATATAAAATCAGTTTTTTGAGCAACTGTGCTATAAGATAACAGAGGATCATCCTTTTACATTCAAAATGAAATTTTGTCCTCTTCATTCCTCCTGGAAGACTTTGGTTGAGCTGTACTCATGTACAGCAAAGCTGAGATATTTTCATTTGTTGGCTGTTGTATTCATCTTCAGCATTGCTTTATTTAGGCCTGGGTTTGCCTTCCCACTTTGTTGGTTCAGTTCATTGGTTGGTGAATCTGGAAGACTGAGTTTTAACTCTGATGATATGGTATTCAGGTCATTTGAGCACTGAAAGAGGCTGGTATCTATCACAGTGAGGTTGGGGTAGAGACTTTTCTCCAGGCTCGGTACAAGAAGTACCATCTGAATTGGGGACTGTGTCCCCGAGCTCTCCTAGGCTTCTCCAGTGGGGTGTACATGACAGGTACGGGAACTGCACATCTGCAGTGAGTCATATTGGGATGGTAGGTCAGCATGGCCGAATGGATAAGAACATGCGTTCTTAAACATCTGGCATGCTGATGCTGAGGTAAGGGGTTCAACCCCTACACTGGACAGTTGGACAAAAATGTTGACCTATCATCTTTGACTTGGTGACGTAAATTAAAGTCGGAGTGAGGTTGCCTGATGGCGAGGGACACTTAATATGGAAAGCTAGTCCACACGCGAAATTCAACCCAGCACTACTAGAAGTAGTGTGTATGGAGTACGCTTGAGTTCAGAGCGAGCAAGTGAATAAAAATTAGATTAGGATGCAACCAAGTGATTATTCAGCACAGTACATAGGGACTGCTGGCTGGGATTATGCCTAGGGTGTGTGATGTTTCTTCCTCAGGGTTTAGGTATTTCCCTATGCTCATAGGAATACCACATTATGATACTAGAAAAGTTAGAACATTGTAGTAACCTATAAGATTAATAGAGCACATAGATACAGAAGAGCAGGGACAACAGATTCTGAACACTTTCATACTATCGCATTAATTCGTATATAGTTAGAGAATAGAATTATGTAAAGGTATGATCACTCATGCCAATTAACATTACTCATATGATGATGATAAAATCCTGCTACATAGCAATGCACCAATTAGAAAAAAGAAACTATAAGAGAAATATACAGCTGCTGTTGGTCAATGATTGAGTCATATACGTCCTGTTTTCTCTCAAATAGGAAAATGTGTTTCCATTTTCTGTCTTTGACTGCCCGAACTATATGCCACTACGTTTTTAAAATAATTCGGTGATAGGTTGCATATTATATACATTAATCAGTAATTTAATGAAATATGGAGTAGATGCATTTATAATATATAAATAATTAGATATATTTATAAATCCAGTGACCAATTACGTATTCACATACATTTATAATTGTATGTATAAAATAAATATTTGACATCTTTATAAATTATTTATTAGTTATGTATTTAATACATTTATAAATGAATACATTATACATACATTTAAATAAATGGTCACATTATGAGAAGACAGAAACCAGAACATAATATTATGGCAACTGTTAAGATTTGTGGAAAGAGATATAGAGGAAGGTAATGAAAGCAGTTTTTGAAAGTCTTGTCTCATGGCTCGGAAGAGTGTCTGCATACAGACTGACAATGCAGTTGGAGATGGCAAGATGTGGCGAAGCATGATCACCTACACCAGTCCACTATCGCACAATGTGGAAAAGCATGTGCGCCTACGTGTCCGCTAGGCACTTGATGATGATAATGCACACATTTTGGAATTATATGTTAGATGCATTTGTAAAACCGTTGGTGTATTATGCACAAGATTTATGTGTACATCAGTTGATGAACTAGGTAATTGGATATGTTTAATAAATGCAATATGTGCATGAATCATGAAGACCAAGACAGAGGGCGTTGCAGACTCATTACATCCGATCTTCAAAGTGGAGTTAGCACTTGATGATGATAATAAAAAAAATCTGTGGTATATGCATTCATATGTGCATCAGTATTCGTCTCTTGTTTGAACTAATATTCAGAACGAACATATTAGAATAAGCGTGCAGTTTTAGAACCTGGGATGTTTATTTAACCTATATCAGTTAAGAAGGCATCACCTGATCATTATTTCGCAACCTAGGGGGGTTTGAGATAGAGGCGTCCCTTAATGTTGACACATGTGCTCTTATAACTGCTCTTATGCGTACAGTCATTATTGATCGTATCACGTTTAACTCTTAAAGGACGAGATACCATATTTGGGGCTGATATTTCTAAGTCCTTGTAATGGGTGGTCATACTCGTGGTTGGTAGCTTTGAGAAAACTTGTCCTGGTAAAGGATAGAGGAAAAGACAAATACAATTTATGGATAGAAAAAGGTATAGACGTTTAGTCAAAATAGGAGATGACCGGGAATGGGACATTCACGATAACAGATGTCTGCTTTCGGCCAGACACCTCAAGAAAAAGAACAAGTGAAGGAGGAGGAGAACAGAAGAAGAAAAATAATGTTGAGGAGGATTATGTTGAGGAGAAAGACGAGGCACAGGACAAGGATGATAAGACGAAAAAGAATAGGGAAAAATGAGTAGAGAGAGAGTCAGAGAGAGAGAGAGAGAGAGAGAGAGAGAGAGAGAGAGAGAGAGAGAGAGAGAGAGAGAGAGAGAGACCACAGACCACTAACTTGGAAAGCAAATGCACTAACCACAATGCTAACGCAGCTCATCAAACACAACTAACCTAGCTATCCTGATCCAGGACCGCGTTAAAAAAACAAACAAAAAAACCCTGGACCGTAATCATGATTACGTTGTAGTTACCCCATCGATATCTTCAATCTTCTGTGCTGTAATACACCCGAGCCCTGTCCTACAGCTCCCCACTTCCCATCACCTGTTTTGACTAACAATTACGTTTAACTGCTATTGCAAATGTCAAGTATGTTGGCAACGGCGGGAAAGCTTTCAGTGGCACGGCTGAGTCGTTCTATAAATATCGAAGTAGCATGTTTCTGAAACGTAGACTTGCTTTCTGCTTTAATTACATAGTACTGGCTTGTTGGAGGTGAAGATTGCGATGTTCTATGATAACGCGACCACTATTTTTATCCGCACAAGGCAGCTAAAGTCCTCACACTTAATGTAAAGGGTAAGCGTAATCGCCTGGCTAGCTGGCATTGCCTGACGGGGTGTGAAGTGAAAGGTCTCAGCATCTACTAGAGCGTGAGTCTGAGTGACTTAGTGTTATGGTGTCAGGTGTAACTTGTTAAACGCCTGGTTTGAATCCAACTGAAGACAGTAGGAAGTCTCGTATGTCGGAAATATTAAAGATTAGGTAGAGGCGTGCGGGCTCCGCCCTGAAACATTTCAGCATGAGAAAACCTGTGGAATGACTGGGTTTATGCACTTAGGTTTCAGCCCAGAGTGTGAGCAGACGGAGGGGATCCGAGAAATAATGGTAGTTTCACAGCTGGACCGTGTTTGTCAATATATGCTGTTTAGAGTCTAAGGTTCTTCCCATAAATTTGTAGATCTGCGAGCATCTTCATCAACATCGCCTGCACTACTTTTTTTAAAAAAAAGGGCACTTTAGGGACTAGAACTCCTGACAACTGTACTGGTGCACCACAGCACTGATTTTTAAACCACCACGGTGCCATCAAAACATCACTTCTTATACGCTCACATTTTGAGCAGTATAAATATCGACACGTGCGGTAGTTGCTGGCTGAGTCTGTTACGGAAATACATTCAGCTGTGTTTAACACATTCTGTACCTGGAGACTCACCTTGCGTTGTAAGTTATTCTGTATGTCGCTAACGACATCCAGCATTCTCAATTAACCCCTCCCCACAACCCCAGTTCTAGTCATTTATTTTTTGTGTTTCCTTCATAGTTGTTAATTTATGTGCTTCTATTCTAGCTGTTACTGTATGTTTCCATCCTAGTTATTACTTTATGTGTTTCCATTATAGTTACTTTGTTTCCATGATTGTTACTGGAAGTGTTTCTATTCTAGTTGTTACTATATGTGTTTCTATTCTAGTTATTACTTTATGTTTCCATCCTAGTTATTACTTTATGTGTTTCCATTCTTGTTACTTTATTTCCATCCTTGTTACTGTAAGTGTTTCTATTATAATTACTTTATGTGTTTATATTCTAGTTGTTACTTTATGTGTTTATATCCGAGTTATTTCTTTATGCGTTTCCATTCTTATTGCTTTGTTTCCATCCTTGTTACTGGAAGTGTTTCTATTCTAGTTGTTACTCTGTGTGTTTCTATTCTAGTTGTTAACTTTATGTGTTTCCATCCTGGTTATTACGTTATGTGTTTCAATTCTTGTTACTTTGTTTCCATCCTTGTTCCTGTAAGTGTTTCTATTCTAATTGTTACTTTATCTGTTGCCATCCTTGTTGTTATTTTATGTGTTTCCATCCATGTTGTTACTTTATGTGTTTATTTCCTTGTTAATACGTTAACTATTTCTAACTAATTGTTACGTTAAATGCGTCTTCGGTAGTTGCTAGATGAGTTCATTTCTAGACAGCTACAGATGTAAATGTATCTGGTTAAGGATGTTATACTTTTGACGTAGCTATTTTCCACGGACAAAAAGAGTTAAACATGCACACCTTAAACATAACGTTTGGAAATCAGACAGATCACTTGCCATCTTCGTTAGGAATGTCGACTGCAGTGTCCCTCCAACAGTCTCTCGCCAAAATAGTATAACACCGTCTTTACATTCCATCTGTTGATATTACTCTCCCCCATCCTTCCCAGCTCCCTATCCCACCCACTCCTCGTTTAAAGCATTGTCTTCCCCTTGTGCACATCTTCCATCCTGAATCCTAGTATGATTTTATTAGGTTTGTGTGTGTGTGTGTGTGTGTGTGTGTGCGTGCGTGCGTGCGTGCGTGCGTGCGTGCGTGCGTGTTCAAAATGTAATAAAATAAGAATACAAACGACAAGAGGAGCCTTTGAATTAGGAAATTTATGAAAGTTAAAAGAAATGTAAAGTCTTAAACGTCTTAAAAGTCGAGAGGATCGACTTAATTGCCTCGGGTTTTATCTCATATGGCTCGGTCTCTTTCTGTAGGATGACTTGCCGAAAGCATCGCACAAAGCACGACCTCCGTAGCTCCGGCGACGACCCCCAGGAGTCTCCGAGAAAAATGCACTCGTGAACCGAAAGACTTATCCAGAATCGAATCCACAACCTTCGGAGCGTGAGACAGACGGCTTGGCCACTTCGCCACGGAGACTCCCTCTTGAACAGAAATGTAAACCAGTACAAAATGTAGAGTATGCAAAAGTAACTTTAATTCAGCACTGCAGTGTGCATTAGAAACACGGAGAACGACTAAAACAGTTACGTGAAACTAAACAAATTCTAACTGATTTAGTGCCGATGGATACTATATCGCCAAATTTAGATAGAAGGTCGATATATAGCCATACTAGGGTCATCGTGTTATTTGTTTTGCTTCGTGGCATCTTCCGCAATTTCAGTGCCCAGGGAATTGAAATCTACATTATAATACGTGTTAATTTGATTGTGTACCATGTTTTGGTAAAGGATAGAAGAAAGAAGAGGCAAGTGCTCCAGTAGCGGATGATGGGTAGAATAAGAAGAGGAAGAAGAAGATGATGAAGAAGCGACATTTGCTGCATTAGAAGATAAAGGGAAGATGAAGCAGAAGAAGACGAAGAAGAAGAAGAAGAAGAAGAGGAGGAGGAGGAAGAAGCGACATTTGCTCCATTAGGAGATAAAGGGAATAATAATAATAATAATAATAATAATAATAATAATAGTAATAATAATAATAATGTATCTAACATATTTTATTTGTTGATGCTGTTTAGTAATTTGTTCATAATTGCTAGTTTATGTTTAGTTTAGATCTCTTGTCGTTCCGCGATGTTCGCCCCATTTTTCGTTTACGTATCAACACATCAACGTTATTGATAATTGGTCCAGTTAACGTATGGAGAAAATCGCGTCATTATCTTTTGTTTGGTTTGTGTAAATATGTTACAGTATTGTCACTCTAACTTGGAGACACTTGAGGTGACAGGGAACATTCTTAAATATTAATTGACAGTCACTTCACGGGAGGCCAGTTTGCTTTGACTAAATCCTTTCCGCTACTGTCATGCCTGAATCAACTGGTTCATTCTCCGCACAAGCCTAAATTGCACTGTGTTGTAACAATGCCATCTGTTATATATTATCGTCGCAGAATGACTGGTTTCCCCTTATGCAGAAATGTGTGGCTGCTTGTATTCTAGTAACTGCCGCTTCCATCGAAAATGAACTATATTTTTCGTGGAGGACTTTTGTGTTGACATTCTGGCGGCGGCATAATGCACAGTGTACCTGGTTTGTCGAGACTCCCGTCTGTTTCACTTTTCACATGGGGGAAGTGAGGAGCATTTTGTGTGATATTTACTGGTACAGGAACGGAGCATAATGGGGACGATCCGCTGCTGTGAAGTTGGAACCGCGACCAACCAACCAACCAACCAACCAGCCAGCCAACCAACCAGCCAGCCAGCCAACCATTGTTTGCTTTGATAGCAGTGCCCATCACCAGAGCCTCCCACCGAGCCATATACTACTCTACACGGAACATTATGACAGCCGTGTTGTTCTGGCTTACGCAGATTGGGAATCTCACTGGTGTTATGGAGTTCGTGTACTGTGTTGAGAGTCTCCTTATTTGTGATTTATGACAGAGACCGTGACAACTATAGGGCTATACGTGTGTGTATTGGAGGCGTGTTGGATTTTAGAATCCATTTTGTGCAGAGATGGGATGGTTGAGGAGAGCTGCCAACTTACCTGTCCGAGACCCAGTAAGAAATAATGTTATCAGAAAGAAAACACAGTGTGCCACATATATTGACAGGCAGAAGATCAAATTGTTTGGCCATCTCGTTAGAATGCAACACCATCAACAACCAGCACTGGCACTACATTAAAAACGATCTGATACAAGAGGAAGAGGACGCCCGAGAAGAAAATAGATTGACGACATCAAAGACATTGTACAATCACATGGAATGACACTATCAATTGCCACCCATAGGGCGCTGGAACGTAAACTTTTTCTCCCCACAACGCTTGACGGTAAAAGTGGAAGATGACGATGGCGATGATGATCCAGACCTCCTGTGGCAAGGAGAATAGAAGCCAAACGAGACTGCATCTTGTGTATTTATGATTTTCCCTGTTTTCACCATAAACATATAGACATCTTTCAGCTTGCTCCATTCTCAGTTATTCACGTTTACATTAAAGTTATTACCTAACGACTCTCGTGATCGCTTTGATTTCCACAGGCAAACTAGCTATGGGCACATATTGGACAATCCGTTAGCCTGTTGAATGAAGTACGCAGTTTCAACGCCTTCCTGGCATATTGTAGAGATGTGTACCAGATGTGACTTGATCATGACCAAACGCTATAACGTCGCGTCGGCCTCCTTGCCACTCAGGAAATCATCTGCTATTCATTTTATGAGAATGGGGAGGTGGCGAAATATCTCGCCTCGATGAAGATTTGAACCCAGGACTACCGGGCCCGCAAGCAGGTGGCCTTGCTGCTACACTAACGAGAATCAACGGAGAAGCATGACTGCCCACGCCAGTTTGCTAGACACTTGATAGTGATGATGGTGATGATTGTTTACTATGTCCTCTGATTTTATCTTCTTCCCAGTATCTTCATTGAACGCAAATCAATGCCCATAAATTCAGCTCTCGTATTTCAACCGCCTCAGGGTTTCCTCCATGATACAACAGACTCGGGTTACAACTGCACATTTCTCTATCTCACGCTGTGCAACAAGTTTTTGGTGCATCAGTTTACTTGGAGCATGCACCATTGGGAATCGATGTTGCGGTAGGTGTTTTCGAGGCAGCATGACTTTTCATGCTAGCTGTGGGGAACGCATGGCGTCTCTTAACTGTCGAATTTATACTTCGATCTTTGCTTTCGGTTAGCAGTTCATGTCTGCAGCGGGATAGGGGAGAAATACATGGGGAAAATAGAAGAGTGACAGCCAGGGAGAGGGGAGAGGGAGGCAGGAATGTATTGGTCTGGCGCAGTCTGGGCGGTTCTAGGGGAGGTAGGTTCTGAAAGCACGCGATGTTTCAATCATCTCGCGAGGAGTATTTCTAACGCCAGCATCTTTTCAGCTTCTGTCCGTGTGTCTTCTATTTGTTGTTCAGTTTCCCTCGTTCTTTGTGTGAAGCTTCATTTTGTAAATGTATTGTTCTAATTTAAACATGGCATTTAAAAAATTTATTTTGGAATTAGCGGGACAGAAACACAGATCTGATCCAATTGGTGATCGTGTGAGATGGCGAACCATGGCAGCCCACGGTTATCGGCATGGCACATGCTGATGTTAATGATTAAATGCAACTTACAAATAACGTGCCCTACTGAATTAAGATAAAAAGATATGTGTCACAATTCTAGAATAGTAAACTAGAAAGGCCTTTGTTTGAAATCCACAGGGCAAAAGACAGAAAGACCTGCAAACACACAGAAAAGAGAAGTAGACAGAAATGAATAATGTATGGAGGAGACAGATGAAGCTACTTGGAATAGCTAAGTATAGGACAGTTTGGAGTTAGTTGTTTAGGACCTATTCCCCCACGGAGGATAAAGGACGAAAGAATATACGTATTTGTCACGAATCCTTGACTAACGTGGTTCACAAGGGGGGCTGAGTGGTCTCCAGGTATGGTGTCCGCCTCGAGTGCTGCAGGTCCCGGGTTCAAGCCCCGGTGAGAGCCGGGATTTTTTTCACGTGGACTTCTTCTAGTAATGAAAGTTCCCCTGCTCTCTGGGTAGTGAGATCGGACGCCCGTGTGTATTGCTGCGCAGGTAAAAAATCCCTTGGCAGTTGGAAATCGAAAAAGAGTAGCCTAATGGCGCTTCCCGGGCAACATTTCGAGTTAAAAATCTACCCAAAGTATTTCAGGATTCTCGCCGGTGCTACGGATTTCGTGCACTGAGCTGAAATTCTCCAGACTCAGGTTTGAGTTAGGAGTAGAACGGAGCACTTATGGGTTACACCCGTGTGCCGTGATGTTGATCCGTCGACTAAACTAAACTAAACTAAACTAAACTAAACTTGACTAAGATAGAACCAATTTAAACACATGGCTGTCAATATTGAACAATTAGGAGACACACACGAAAATCGATTAAAATCACAGGAAAATTGGTTTCACAGAAGAACGACTTGGGCAGCCAGAATGATTTAATCTAAATGTTTTGACAGAAGCTAAGACTCGGCATATACAAATACTCTGTTACTATAATAGGTAACAATGCGGAAAACAGAAATATCACAAGCACATAACTCCGCTTACTGAGTTGAGTTGAGTCCAGAACCAACATCACAGCACACGGGACATTCTCAGATGTGCTCCATCCTCATCTTCTACAACCAGCGAAGAGTTCAAATACTAATGGTACCAGTTGTCGCCTGATTATGTTTGTCTGACCTATCCTCGGAGTACTGGTTGTCAGTCAGACCCTCTGGTCACCCTCAGTCGCTCCATTCTCTCTAGGCTATGCTAATTCATCATTAATGAAAAGTCGTGTATGGTCTGTTCTTCTCTATGGGTGCGAATGCTGGACAATGAAATATTATAAGGGAACTGGAGGATGTGGAGATGTGGTTTTTAAGAAGTATTGTCTGTTCAGTGTGGAACCAGTAGAACTGTTGTGTTCCGTATGCTGGCTGAGAGCTTACAGTGGGGCGTTGTGGGGAGCCTCAGTTTATGCCCCAGTGTCAGGTGTGTTACACTAGCTAATGTTAACCCATGTCGTTGTAATGTGTTGTTTATGTTGTGTGTCCGTCTGCTCCTGAGACTTTCTTGTGCTCAGTAACCGGTACTTCTACAGATGAAGGCACGTAGGGGTAGCTTAGCATGCTTGATTTTGATTAGATGACCAAACCACCTTATTCTCTGCCACTCAATTAATCAATGCACTGTTGAGTTGCTCCGACCATTTCTCTGTCTCACCATTTCCCATTCTGTCTCCTCTAGTAAACGGCGCTGCTTAGGGGCAGTGAATGCGTTTCACAATTCCCCGACATACCGAGTCGAGGGTTCGAAATCAGCTACGGACGATTGTGAAGCAAACTTCCTTGCGTTGATTTCGATGGTATGGATGTCGGTCGTTCAGAAAGAAATGACAAACTGCTGAAGGTAAAAATTACCTAGTACATCACAAACTAAAAATAAAAATGCTGGAGTTGATTGCGACGTTCTGTAAAGGACATGCAACTCATCTGGTTACATTTATAGCTTCTCATCTCGCAGGTTGCGATCTTTCCTTCTTGCGCATTGGTTAGTTGCCAGGACTGACATTGGTAGCAAAGAGTTGGTATGAATATGCTGTTGCTCAGTTTTTGGTTTCCATGTTGATAGTTCAGTGATCTAGCAGTGAGGAGAGCTGATAAAGTACTGATTATCTATTGGGGAACCCTTTGAGGCCACTGAGACAGTTCATAAATAAACGCACATGTATTGTTTGGCGCTTTTAGAAGTGAAGGAAAGAAGCAGGGATTAGAGGACGCTTGCTTGCTTGTGTTCGTTGGCTTGAGCTCCAACGCGAAGTCCTGTATGTCGGATGAAGGCATCCTGTTGTCCAACATCAGTGTGATGTCATACAGGACCTGAGTTTTGCCTGAGTATCCGTTGTCCCATGTCTGGCTTATTGGTGTGCAGACTGGTGGTTCCTCGCCGTACAGGCAGACACTCTCCGACTTCGGAGGAATCGGCGATCCTACTGACTTTAGCCAGGACCCCGAAGGGACCTGTTGCCCAGGACGCTCGACGAGGACGCGTCAATAGGTCTTGGCCAGTATATAACCCGGGCCCTGGTGCCTTGGAAACACCTCTGCGTCCCATTAGAGGACGCACTAGACAACATAAACATTCAAAGCTATAGATACCGACCGGTACTCGAACCTGTCACCTCCAAATGACGACAGCACTTCGCCGTAGGAAAAGTGTACTTCGACGCATGACGCATCCGTGTTTAGTTGATCACGCATCGAAGTACACTTCTTCCTAAAGTGAGGCACTCTCGTCATTTGGATGTGACAGGTAGGAATCCCTGTCGGTAACAATAGCTTACTATTTTTATGTCGTATAGTCCGTCCTCTAATGTCAGCTTCTTTCCTCTACTTCTGTGACCGCCAAACAATACACATGTGATTATTTATGAAATCACTGATGAGCATTCTCTCATATTATTTCCACCTGCCGGTCAAGTTGCACACAGTCTGTAAATATATTCCCCAGGTAATTAAAATCGGCGCTCTGATCTTTGCGTTGTTATAATATATATTAAATATTGTTATATATATGTTATAGTATGGATGTCAAGTGCAGTAGGTCGCGGAGCGATCTTCAAAGGTTCTGCCTTAGATGTGTTGATTTTCATGTTGTACTTCTGAAGTGTCATATTAAGAGTTGTTATGTGTCTTTATAATTATTCCTCAGATTCGTAGTGTATGCATTGATCGTCTGCGAAGAGTAATTTGTTTTTGGATTGATTTTTCACTGCCGTTTGAGTTACCTTCACGTTCTGTTTCCATTTCTAAAGGAGTCTCAGGTATTAATTATTGTGTCAAAGTAGATGATGAATAGTACATGTGATAGTAAACATTATTGCCTTACTCCTGTGGTTACTTCAAGTGGATCAGAGTATCTTTCGTTAGTTCTGACTACGGTTTGGTATGTTGTGTTTAGAACTCGGATGTTGTCTAGTGATTTTAGAGAAAAATATGATATTTTGAAAAGGAAAGACACGCAAAGCTGAGGTATTAACAGTTAGTGTTGCGAGATCGTTCATCAGAGTAACAATAAAAGCTAAAATATATTTATGTGATTAATTAACAGAAACAGATTTGACGATTGCTCGTAAATACTATACAAATAATTTCAACACAGAAGCCACAGACAATATATTTCACTATTTATTGCCTGGCATATTTCGCTGCACCTCGTCGGGTGCATACTGCAGAGTTGTGTGTCATATGCAGCGAATGAATAATACGTCACCTGAAACATTTAAAACACAGTTACATGTATTGTTCGAATGTGGAACATCTGTTATTCCCACAGTAATTTCAAATTTAACACGAAATCGTTCTGTGTGCACAAAACCGGCTGGAGCCGCCTAATTGCTAACACCTGACTATATTCGAGGCGGACGTCGTTAGAAGTCATTACCTCCAAGCCATTCCATCTGCACGGTCTGTAATGAAATAAGAATAGCCTGGCTCCGGACACGAACAATAACTCAATCAGACGTATAATTGGACAGACAATTTGTCGACTAGAAACATATGGAAAGATGTACACCAAAATCTTCTCTGCTTCTTATAGCCATGTCGTATAGTGTTAGTTGTTGTTTGCCTTAGCCTTCTACCTTGCGTGTTGCCAATCATTTCCAGTTTCTCCATACCAAGATGTCAAGTGTCATAATTTCGTGTCTATGAGGTCTTCGTTGTCTCTCTTACTCTCCAGCTTTTCTATTTATTGTCACATTTCCAGTTTTCCTTTTCTCATTTCGTGCCCAGAGATTGTGGGCTGGCTGCTTTCGATACGGATTATCAGTAGTCTCACTCAAAGGTTATCTGAAATAAATGCAAACACTCCCAGATTAAAATAATAAATAATATTTTGTCCCGAAGCAGTTTCTTACTTTTGGTCTATGATACAATAGAGCATCACAATTTGTAGACCTGAATTACCGGAGGAATAGGTAGCCAGTCTTTACCTCACTTTCGCAGACGATGAGCTCAAAGTTTATAAGGAATAAAAGCACACACAGCATTTTAACATCCCTTATCGCAGACAGTGAATGTAAATCCATGTTGCCTACGCTATTTTTGTCTATGTTAAGAAAAAATATGGTTTCTTGTAAAAAAAAATCACGAAATGTTACAGTAACCAGAGAAGACCCTTGAGACTTAGCTAACGAGCAAAGAATTCTAACTGCAAACTAAGGAGAATACAATCGAGATTGATTGGACTGTAATGAGGAGAAGATCCCCAGAGAGCATCATAACGACAGGAAAAGGCCAGACAGCAAGACTCAGACAGATTTCAAGGAAGTAAAAAAAACACACAAAAACGGAATTTAAATGAACACATTGTCAAAATAATGCGACACAGAACGTGTTGGAGAATATTATAAAACTGAAGACAAGATTTAAAAAAAAAAAATCATCGCATTTCGGGGTTACTTCTTGGTGCGGCACGGGATGTCAATCGCTGGGGGAAACCTACAGGCCATGAAATAACACGATACATAATGTTGTGGTATTGATCGACACTCACATAAGCAAAGGAAAGAAATGGAGATAATAGGTAATACATGACAGTAGCATTAGTGATAGCTTTAGTTGAGCATGGAACGAAACTTGCCACCTCCAAATGATGACAGATGCTCACTGAATGAAAGATCATGTGTACTTCGACGCCCCGCTGGTTACTGAGCTTGGAGAGGGGCAGGAAAGGTATTCAGGACATTCCCCGCGGAGACGGTATTTTGATACTGGGCTGGGAAGTGAAGCTTTACAGCAACCTCACCCCGATAGATGCACCATCCTTTTATTAGCAACCATCAGAAGATGACGCTATCGTGATGGGGATACTATGAAGATAAAAATATGTACTCAACTACGCTTATGGCAATCATCATCATCATCATCATCATCATCATCATCATCATCATCATCATCATCATCATCATCATCATCATCATCATCATCACCACCACCATCACCATCAAATGTCGTGCAAGACGTTTAATTGTGATTCCCAGCGGAATGTATTAGTTCGTGTATTTACACTTTTCTAAGCCATGATTGGAAGCCGAATTGGAGACAAAAACGTGTTTTTCGGTAGTTTTCCATTGCCCTCCGCCGGTGTGTGTAAGGGTTTAGCTTCAATGTTGAAATACGCATGTGATAATAGTAAAACAAATAACTCTTTTCATAAAATATCTTCGCGGGTTTTATAGGAATGGTATGATTAATACCATGCCAGCCGCCATTACTTTCTCTTCGTCAGCGATCAGCATTTGTTAAACATCCATTTCAGCTGCAGTCAAAAAACAGCAAGGCGTTCCTGACCTCTTCATGGTACCCACCCCTCCCAACACAGTTTACACTCCCAGGTAAATCTCTATAATAATCATCATACGTCCTGCCAACTGGTGTAGGCGTTCATGCAGCTTCATAGATCTCGGACCTTGATGTTCCGGATATTATAAAATTCCTCCATGCCACCGACTAAAGTCTATCCGCATCATTTCCCAAAGCTGTACCCTAATTAACAACACTGGGCCAATCCATCTGTTGCCTCAGTGAGGAACTCCCGAGGCTATCCAAATAAATAAGGTGAAATAAATACATAGATTGTGAGTGAGGTGGGCGGCAGAGTGTTGAATTAAGTACACTTATTCCGTCAGTAAGGCGACTAACAATGCGGAACTAAGAGGTTCTAATCCGGTAGTGCTTTACAAGCCGAGGGGTTACAACACTTTCTCCCCATTTATCACGCAGTCTCGTAGCGGGCGAGAGCTGGAAGCGGTTCGATCCCCGCTCGTGACTTGCGGGATAACTGAGTCCGCCGCTCAGAAAGCAATGGCAAACTACTGAGCGTAATCTTGCCAAGAAATCAACAGACAGCTGAAAGATGCTGCTGTTGACAGCGATGTCCTGTAAAGGATATGCGAAAACAAAGTGCTTTACATTAATCTGTCTAGTGTTTACATTTGTCTTCATGTTTCTATAAAATGACGGAGACTACTATTATTCCTCGACCTAACGAGCCTTTCCGGATACGGACGAAGAGCAGGAGGTCCCGTGTGCCTTTTAAAATACCGCGGAGTTGGAAATCTCAAAGTGTAGGCCGTAGAACCGCTAGCCTGGCAAAATTATTCAGAAAAGTAGACCTACCCACAGGTAGATAGAGTCCGTGACCTGGGATGGAATATGACTAGAGGAAGCCAACCTGACACAAATGCATGCCGAAGTCGGACTGTGAGGTGCATAACTAGGGGTGAAGCATGCTTCTCGGAAGTGGAATGAAGAAGAGGATGAACAATTGTGCTCCACACATATCAACACACGGAAGTGCCAGATAAGGTGAGATAAGCAGTTTACAGTGGGTACACATACGTGCCGTCCACGTACAACAACAGCCGGAGGTATGGGATAAGGGGTGATGAACAATAGGAACAGATGTGAGTGTGTGTTCCACACACATCAACACACGGAGGTGCCTGTGTTATGTGAGGTCAGGAGTAGCAGACCGTGACACGTTCAACATTTGTCCTGAGCAAATAAAGTGAGCCGTCTCTTAGGGCGACCCAGGCGAAGGAGCAACACGTTGAAAGGCCTGTTCATTGTACTGCGCCTTCTTTCTACTGACATTTTTTGCGTGCATATCCTTTTCACAAGACATCGCAGTCAACACCAGCATTTCTGCCGCCGTGATCTGTTGGCAAGTTTACGTTCAGTAGTTTGCCATTGCTTTCTGAACACCGGTACTCATACCATTGTATGAAAACCAACGCAATGTGGTCTGCTACCAAATCGCCTGCAGCTATGTTTCGAAAATGGCCTGTGGGATTACAAATTACGCCCGTAACACCTACGCCACAGAGCTGGGTTTTCAATGAAACATGACATAAATATCTTGTCTTCATTTGATACAGAACGTAGAAATGACTGTCACTGAGTTGATACTGAAGACACATTAATAATTTAACATTGGGTTTTGAAACTCTATAAAGTAAAGATGCCGGTCTCTCTGGCCGAGGAGTTACAACACTTTCTAAGTAATCCCGTTTATCACGCAGAGTCTCGTAACGGGGCGAGAGCTGGAGGCGGTTCGACCCCCGCTGGTGACTTGCGGGATGGATAACTGAGCCGGCCGCTCAGAAAGCAATGGCAAACTACTGAGCTTAATCTTGCCAAGAAATCAACAATCAGCTGAAAGATGCTGCTGTTGACAGCGATGTCCTGTAAAGGATATGCGAATTAAAAGAAAAAAATAAAGTAAAGATAGAGATCAATTATAACGTTTCAACTATTTTCTTTTAATGCAACACATACTGATTGATTGATTGATTGATTGACAGACTGACTGACTGATTGATTGATTGACTAACTGACTGGCTGACTTACTGATTGATTGATTGATTGATTGATTCCAGAATCTACATCATAGCAAACCGGTCAAACCAACAGATACGCTGTCTCCCGTGGCAAATGTAAGGTACAGAAGCTGATAACTCCAGTAGTCAATGGGGGAAATCGTTGAGACCACTAAGACAATTACATAAATAAACACACATAGTATTATTTGGCACTCACAGAAGGAGAAGAAGGAAGTAGAGACTAGAAGACGCACTAGACAACATATAATTTGAAAGCTATAGTTATCGACCTGGATCGAACCTGTCGCCTCCAAATGACGACGGCGCCTCGCTGCAGGAACAAGTGTACTTCCAATATATGGTCGTGCGTTGAAGTACACTTGTTCCTGCAGCGAGGCGTCGTCGTCATTTGGAGGCGACAGGTTCGATCCCGGTCGGTAACTATAGCTTTCAAATTTTATGTTGTCTAGTGCGCCTTCTAGTCTCTACTTCCTTCTTCTCCTTATGTGAGCGCCAAATAATACTATATGTGTTTATTTATGATAACTCCAGTAGTACGGTGGTGTAAACATCCCGTATTCTTCCTCTCATACACCCCACCCCTTCTTGTCAGACCCACACTTAACTCCAAATACGCGCACCCGTAAATATATTGTTTTATCTGCCATTGTATCTTGAACTAACATTAGTTAACAAGAGAGTCTAGGGCAGTGTTTCCCAACCTTTTTTGTACCATGCCCCACTTAAGCCTTTCTAAAATTCATATTGCCCCCCTCCCCCGCCCCATGCCCCCCCCCCCTCAACATATATATTATTTTTAATATTCAAAAATTGAAATGTTCACTAAAGAAACTTGAATGATAGGTTTTAGGAAGAAATCACTAGGTAATTATTGAGCAAACACAGTAAGTAAATTTTCAAAACATATAATGGAGAACTGAAATTCAAGTACAAAATAATTTTAATGAAAGATTTTTCTATATTATTTTAATTATTAGTAATTATTTATTATTTAAATTTAGTGAGATCCTTGCGCTTGATGCTTGCTGCAAAGAGATCTTATGTCAGGTTCCAATTTAGTTAACTTCAGTCTCAAGTCTCCCCGTTTTGTTATATTCAGCCGATTTCTTCCATTTTCGAATTGCCCCCCTTAACAGTCAAATTGCCCCCCTGTGGGGCGTGGGCCCCACGTTGGGAAACATTGGTCTAGGGCATGTTTTCTGTGTCCATGAGGGGTTCCAAATATTGGCGCTCTTATGGCTAATAAATCTGCTGGCCCATTCCCAACTTGCTGATCGTTTACAAGCTTCTTGTTATACTTTAACCTTGACCTCTCGCTCAGAAAGCAAACTCATCATGTGCCATGCCGATAAGCGTGGGCCGTCATGATTCGCCATCTCACTCGATCACCAGAGTCGTAGATCAGCTCAGTGTTCTTGTCTCGACCATATTACGTGACGAAGCCATCCAGGTATTTACTTCCCTGCCTTCCTCTTGTTCTCTTCCCCTCGATCATGCCAGTTGTCATCAAGTTCTCCAATTTATTTGTTTCTCATAACGTGACCAAACAATTTTGACTGTCTGCGTCTAATTTCTCTAATCAGTGTACGATTTTCATTTGTTTCTTGTAGGACTTGGTCATTGATTTTTCTGTCTGTCCATAGTATTCTGTGCATTTTCCGCAGAAACCACATTTCCACAGCTTTCAGATGTTTTCCAGCTTGTCTGCTCATTGGCCACGCTTCAGGTCCATACAAAAGTACAGGTTATATGTTGCACCTAAACACTTTTTGTCGTTGCAATTGACATATTTTTACTGGTCAGTATGTCTTTCAACTTGCAAGAGGCTACCATCGCCATGTCGATCCTTGTTCTAATCTCTTCAAGGCATCTCACATAATATGTTATGACTGTGCTGAGATAATTGTACCGATTCACTTATTTAAGATTATCCCCATTTACTTGTATATTATCACATTGTGGCATTTCCGTCTTCCTAGTGATGACCATAGTCTGTGTCTTCGTACAATTTAATTTTAACCCTAGTTGTTCACTGTGTGTAACAACTGCGTCTAGTAAATGTTGCAGATCCTGCTCATTGTCTGCAATCAATACTGTATCATCCGCATATCTAATGTTATTTGATGTTACGTTCCCCAATGATGATTACTTTCATATCGTCTACATTTCTAAAATATTATCACTGTACAGGGAAAAAAGATCTGAAGACATTACACATCCCTGACTCACATCTCTCTTAATAGGCTGATATTGACCTACTTAATTATCAGTCTTTATGGCAGCATGTTGTTTCCAATATATGGCAAACTGCTGAACGTAAAATTACCTAGAGAATCATGCCGGGGTTGATCGCAAAGCCCAGCTAAGGACACGGAACATTGTAATCAGCTCGGTAGCGATCATTCCTACGTCCAGTATCAAATAAACGCACGTGCTGTTTGTATGTATACCATATAAGCAGGCATGCTGGGTGTGTTTAAATATTCCCCCACTACGCTTGACCTGACAGTATGGTTGCCATTTGTGTGTGTCAGGGAACACGACTGGGTACAGATTGTATTGTTCCCAGCATCGGGAATTCATCCATCCATCCATCCATCATGTGCCATGCCGGTAAGCGTGGGCTGTCATGTTCTGCCATCTCACTCGATCACCAGAGTCGTGGATCAGCTCCGTGTTTCTGTCTCGACCATGCCACAAGGCCAAGTCATCCAGGTACTTGCTTCTAGGTCTTCCCCTTGGTCTGTTCCCCTCGATCTTACCAGTTGTCACCAAATTCTCCAATCCATTTCTTCTTGTGACAGCTAGAAAAGAAGGAGGAAGAAGAGAGAGGAGGGAGGGAGGAGAGAGAGAACAGAAAGAAAAGAATGATGAGGGAAACGATATAAATAGTGTGAAGCCTAAAAGTTCGTTCCTCAGTCGAACTCTGCCTACTACACACTACCTTTGATAGTAAAGAAAGATGAAGAGAGAGAGAGAGAGAGAGAGAGAGAGAGAGAGAGAGAGAGAGAGAGAGAGAGAGAGAGAGAGAGAGAGAGAGAGAGAGAAGGATGAGAGTAAGGGATACGACAGATTTAGGTTCGTGTCTCCGCGTGAGAACAATAGTTAATTACTATTGCACCATCAATGTCTCGTGGTGTATGTTATCAGGTTATAGAAGAGATGTACAGCCTCACCAGGTCTCTAAGCTACTCTACTTATATTACTTCAGACTGACAAGTCGAAATAAAAGACAACTCAATCATATATTTATTTCCTTCTGAACAATAACAGAGTGACAATCTACAACATAATCGCATAGAGTAATCAGTACATGCATTGCAGACACATAATGCATATTGAACTGTAATAATACGATGCTGCATTACCTCACAAGGGAGAGATAGATAGTGTAACAGCCTATGCAACTAGATGTTAGGGGAATGCCACTTATGATCACCTATTAACCGCATGAAGTAAAAGACTAAAGCTAGGAATTACACCGGCCTTTGTTTCGTAACTATCTTTCCGTAGGCTTATTAGTGGTCCATATATTCAGCCCAAATTCCCATTGATCCATAGATTGATCCATCAATCCATATACCCAGGGAATTAATTCGCTCCCATCCAACTTGTTCAGCGGGTAACTGTTTATTCAGCTATACCCGGTATGTCTAGGCAACTCCAGTTTACCCAGACAATGCATTCAACTTCTGCCATCCAGTGGATTTTCTGGTCGTCCTTCTGGGTTTCATTTGTCTCTGCCCAATCAATCGCTTGTCGTGGATCCCACTTGACCTTTCCAATCATGTTTGCCATTAGTCTCCTGTGTGATTCCGATTGATCTTAGTCTCCTGTGTGATTCCGATCGCAGTGTCTCCTGTGTGGTTCCGATCGCAGTCTGGCTAGTGGTTGTCCTATCTGACGTTATCCATCATCTGCAACTACTGAGTGCTCTTCTTTAGCCATCAGTCCTTCTCAAATGGCTTGCACGCCATTTTGTGATCCTCGGAATTTGCGTTCCACTCCCATCAGATTTATCTATCTGGAATAAATGGTTCACAGATCCTTGACCATACTACTTTACTTCGGCAGCCCAGACGAAACCGTGATATATGCATCCTTTCCGTCTTTAATACTGCCTCTCCATCTTCCTGGACACTAAACAGCCTGGTATATAGACATAACCATTGCTGGAGTTCCAAACTCACACTTCCTCCTGGGCTGGGCGACTGCCCAGCCCTCGGCCTTGTTGCTACCGCACTCTTGCTCGTTCCACACTGTCTAAACTGACTGGATCCAACGTATATATCACCTCTTGAGTTGGCGCCTTTCTCGAATCACGTGACCAGGCTTTTCTCACCTCGTGAAAGACTACCCAATCAGTACCTCGCGTACTCTGCTTAATTTGCATACTACCATCATATCATTAACCCAAATCTACATTGTTAACTGGAGTTCACGGCCAAGTTCAGTTCTAAGTTCATGTACGTTTTCCCGCTACCATAAATTCGGAGAGTGGCGTTCTCTTCTGACAGCCAAGGTCCTTCCAATGCCGCCTTGTACCCATAAATTCTGCTGCCTCCAAAGTTCACCATTGTCCCTCTGACAGCTTGAACCCAAAGTGTACAATACATTTGGCACTCCTCTCCCTGAGAAACTGCTAGTCAACAATAGCAGGTGACCTTGCGGCTATTCGGCAATGCACTCCCGCTCAAACTGGTCCTTGAACTTTTTGTTTCCAAAAATATTCCAGTTCATGTTCTCCCGCTAATCTTGGGCGATTTGCTAAAGTCGTCCTGTCTCATACCCACCTACCAAAAGTTGATGGGTCCCACCATCAATATAGCGTCATCCCTCCTTGAGATCGAAGCCCTGACTCCGCATCTGACATCCCCCATAAACAATATTGGACGCCTAAGGGGAAAACTCTTTTTGGAACTTCCACCCCAAATAATAATAATAATTAAAAAAATACTGGTTGCATCCCCTGCTCTCCCAGTGCATAAGGCAGTTAAAACTTGTTCGACTTCTGACGTGCATCACAACAATATAGTAACCAACTAATATTATTAATAAGACAGTTCAATCCCTTTCATGCTGGGGATTCCCCAGAAAACAAAATCATCAATCAATGGGTGCAATACTTAGGGGCACCAAAATTAATAAAACAATGTCAATATAGGCATTCACTTAATATGCCACTTCCCTGTAACAATAACAGAACAAACAATCAGATTCACATAGGTGCTACCCACAAGGACATCTGTACATCAATGTGTCCAATCATTCTTGAATCTGAAAAACATTGTAACAATTCCTGTGACCTCACAGGAAAATGCCTGGTCACCACACATAATAAAACAACCAATTCTCCCCTATTCGCAAGGACACATCAGCATGAAGCTGCAATCTTCACAATCGCCGCCGCTGTACACAAAAACAAATCAGCCCCTACTGTAAGTAAACAACATTTAGTGGCCAAAGAAACAAACCAAACATATATCATGAAACAGCTTTTGACATAAAAAAAAAAAATGTGCACTCAGTCGTTGGACATCGTGCTCAATTGTCTTGGCGATGAAATAACTCTGAAAAAAAAAAAATGGTATGCCCAGTTCTTGGACATCATGCCCTATTCTCTTGGCGCTGAAATAACTCTGACAAAAATTTTTTGCCCAATTCTAGGACATCATGCTCTAATATTTATTCTTCGCCACGCCCCTTCACATTAAAACAAACATGTACCCGTATTAACATCTACTCGGGCAATCTCAGATTATAAATTGTCTCCTTGGCCTCCTGGCACGACGTTGAACTATGTGTTGTCACTATGACACCCAATACTACAGTTGTGTCTGCCCAACACAATAGAGTGAGGCCCACACAAAAATAAAAACATTCGCATACCCGACTTGACAACTTCCGCTATGGAAACAACAAGGGAGCTAACTAATCCACAAAAGTTGATCCTATCAAGTAGTCACATTCATTTAAACAGCAAAATAACATGTTTCTAACTACATTCATGAACCTTGAACACGCTGGTACACTGAATTCCACCTCTGTTCCCGCATCTAAAAAAAAAAGGGATTTTCTAACTACCACGAGTGACACTGCCATCTGTCTCTTCACAACAGCCATAATTGACTCACTGCATAAAACAGAGGGGAACAACCCCGCTTGGTGATGTAATTGTTCATGCGTGCATTTCACAGTTTCTGTCTCCGCCCTGCAATGTTCTGCTTCTTCTGATGGTTTTCGGCTTCCCTTGATTGAATACTACTCGTCAAAATAGACAGGGGGGTTTCTTGATTCACCTATAATTGTCATTGTTATTGTATGCCTCTCTGGCACGCCGCATGTGCCATTGATAACGTTCCGAACAGCCCGTCTCGCCCTGCCGCTGATGGGGCACGCTAGCACGATGGGTCCTTGTCGTTCCTTGCAGGGCAACACAAAAAAAGGGGGGGGGGGGAAGGAGCGCTATATTTTCTTAGTGGCCTCGGATGTCTACACTGCCACCCGAAATGTTGGGTTCTGTCACCTAAACAGCTTCACAACTGTTCCCTAAAAGAGTTAGCGAAATTCATTCCCCGGACAGCCACAGGTTTGGCTGGCTCTGCATAACAGGTGTGGGAATTGTTCTTATACTTTGCATGGCTCTGGGTTTTGCCTGCCATGCCCTGTCATCAATTATGACTCTGACTTCCTGGACGAAGAGGGTGACCTTTATAACGGTGGGGTATGTTATTCTGATACCCTTTAACGATGAAAAGATAAGGCCACCTTTACGTTGACTTGCACTGCTCAGCTGTTGTCTGAGCTCATTTCGGAAAGATTCCGCTGCGCTGACTCCTTCTGAGTTGGCTATCCCTGGGTATTTTGTTGTAGTAGATTTTGCCGATGTTCTTGTAGCAAAGTGGGTATGGCCGGTGTACTTTACACAAGAGGTTCTAACTGAACAGACTTAGTAGAAACCTCGCCGACAGATAGTTCAGACAATTTACCAACCAGCTATAAGATAAGTAGCCTAGTAAAGGAGCACTTACTGAGACAACTATCGAGCAGGCAATCACGAACTACTGACTGTAAGCGACAAATCTATGTATACGATCTCACTATGTAGTAGAACCTGACACCACCGAGACAAAGGTCACATGGAATCTCCTGGGAGCTCCCGGACTAAGCTGGAAGGTCCCAGAAAATTCTGGAAACATATCCTGCCGACGACGCCATTTTTGTGACAGCTAGAAAAGAAGGAGGAAGAAGAGAGAGGAGGGAGGGAGGAGAGAGAGAAGAGAAAGAAAAGAATGATGAGGGAAACGATATATATAGTGTGAAGCCTAAAAGTTCGTTCCTCAGTCGAACTCTGCCTACTACACACTACCTTTGATAGTAAAGAAAGATAAAGAGAGAGAGAGAGAGAGAGAGAGAGAGAGAGAGAGAGAGAGAGAGAGAGAGAGAGAGAGAGAGAAGGAGAAAAAGGATGAGAGTAAGGGATACGACAGATTTAGGTTCGTGTCTCCGCGTGAGAACAATAGTTAATTACTATTGCACCATCAATGTCTTGTGGTGTATGTTATCAGGTTATAGAAGAGATGTACAGCCTCAACAGGTCTCTAAGCTACTCTACTTATATTACTTCAGACTGACAAGTCGAAATAAAAGACAACTCAATCATATATTTATTTCCTTCTGAACAATAACAGAGTGACAATCTACAACATAATCGCATAGAGTAATCAGTACATGCATTGCAGACACATAATGCATATTGAACTGTAATAATACGATGCTGCATTACCTCACAAGGGAGAGATAGATAGTGTAACAGCCTATGCAACTAGATGTTAGGGGAATGCCACTTATGATCACCTATTAACCGCATAAAGTAAAAGACTAAAGCTAGGAATTACACCGGCCTTTGTTTCGTAACTATCTTTCCGTAGGCTTATTAGTGGTCCATATATTCAGCCCAAATACCCATTGATCCATAGATTGATCCATCAATCCATATACCCATCCAACTTGTTCAGCGGGTAACTGTTTATTCAGCTATACCCGGTATGTCTAGGCAACTCCAGTTTACCCAGACAATGCATTCAACTTCTGCCATCCAGTGGTTTTCTGGTCGTCCTTCTGGGTTTCATTTGTCTCTGCCCAATCAATCGCTTGTCGTGGATCCCACTTGACCTTTCCAATCATGTTTGCCATTAGTCTCCTGTGTGATTCCGATTGATCTTAGTCTCCTGTGTGATTCCGATCGCAGTGTCTCCTGTGTGGTTCCGATCGCAGTCTGGCTAGTGGTTGTCCTATCTGACGTTAGCCATCATCTGCAACTACTGAGTGCTCTTCTTTAGCCAACAGTCCTTCTCAAATGGCTTGCACGCCATTTTGTGATCCTCGGAATTTGCGTTCCACTCCATCAGATTTATCTATCTGGAATAAATGGTTCACAGATCCTTGACCATCCTACTTTACTTCGGCAGCCCAGACGAAACCGTGATATATGCATCCTTTCCGTCTTTAATACTGCCTCTCCATCTTCCTGGACACTAAACAGCCTGGTATATAGACATCACCATTGCTGGAGTTCCAAACTCACACTTTCTCCTGGGCTGGGCGACCGCCCAGCCCTCGGCCTTGTTGCTACCGCACTCTTGCTCGTTCCACACTGTCTAAACTGACTGGATCCAACGTATATATCACCTCTTGAGTTGGCGCCTTTCTCGAATCACGTGACCAGGCTTCTCTCACCTCGTGAAAGACTACCCAATCAGAACCTCGCGTACTCTACTTAATTTGCATACTACCATCATATCATTAACCCAAATCTACATTGTTCGCTGGAGTTCACGGCCAAGTTCAGTTCTAAGTTCATGTACTTTTTCCCGCTACCATAAATTCGGAGAGTGGCGTTCTCTTCTGACAGCCAAGGTCCTTCCAATGCCGCCTTGTACCCATAAATTCTGCTGCCTCCAAAGTTCACCATTGTCCCTCTGACAGCTTGAACCCAAAGTGTACAATACATTTGGCACTCCTCTCCCTGAGAAACTGCTAGTCAACAATAGCAGGTGACCTTGCGGCTATTCAGCAATGCACTCCCGCTCAAACTGGTCCTTGAACTTTTTGTTTCCAAAAATATTCCAGTTCATGTTCTCCCGCTAATCTTGGGCGATTTGCTAAAGTCGTCCTGTCTCATTCTCATAACATGCCCAAAAAACTTGGACTGTCTACGTCTAATTTCTCTAATCAATTTACGATCTTCATTTGTTTCTTGAAGGACTTGTTCATTGGTCTTTCTGGCTGTCCATGGTATTCTTTGCATTTTCCTCAGAAACCACATCTCTACAGCCATCAGATGTTTTTCAGCCTGACTGCTCATTGTCCACGCTTCACATCCATACAAAAGTACAGGTTCAATGTAGCATCTCAACACTCTTTTTCTCGTTTCAATTGACATCTTTTTATTGGTCAATATGTTTTTCATCTTGCTAAAGGCTACTTTTGCCATGGCGATTCTTGTTCTAATCTCTTCAAGGCATCTCCCATCAGATGTTATTACTGTTCCGAGATAATTGTACCTGCTCACTTGTTGAAGAATATTCCCATTTACTTGTATATTACATTGTGGTATTTCGTCCTTCCTAGTGACGACCATATTCTGTGTCTTTTTACAATTTAATTCTAACCCTAGTTGTTCACTGTGTGTAACAATCGCATCTACTAAATTTTGCAGGTCCTGTTCATTGTCTGCAATCAAGACTGTATCATCTGCATATCTAATGTTATTGATGCATCGTCCCCCAATGTTGATTCCTTCCATATCTTCAATATTTCTGAAAATACTTTCACTGTACAGGGAAAACAGATCTGGAGACATTACACATCCCTGTCTCACACCCCTTTTAATAGGCTGATATTGGCTTACTTCATTATCAACTCTTATGGCAGCTTGTTGTTTCCAATATATGTTTTTTTTACAAGTCTAAGATCTTTTCCATCAATTTGTAGAACTTCAAGATCTTCATTCATAATCCATCTTATTTTCTCGCAGACATGCACATTATTTCATCCCGTTGCTTCTGTGAGTGCCGGTCAGTATCCAGTAATGTGTGTGAAATGTACATTGTCATTACGTGGCGCTTGTGTTGGCAGTTTTCCTGTGTTATTGGCCTCAACGGTTGCCCAACAGTTGATGTTCTTTGTGTCTTGGACACTCAGACTGAGCACATTTGTGGAGTGTACAACAGCTGTGATATGTGGACGTAAGAATGTCCAGATACGCGCCAGGGCTAGACACTAAAAAGGAACAAAATAGCTTCGGAGGTCACGGGTAGTAAGCATCACCTGGATCTTTTCTCCTGGGCATGCCGGTGTGCTGGGGAATGAACAGGCGGACAGATTGGCTGGCTCGGCAAAACTTGGTGGAGTATTGATGCATGACAAGGCAGACGTGGTTGCGGCCTTGTGGGAGCACGTGTACACCTCGGAGGAGCAGATGGATCACCATAGTCTGGTAAGAATGAGACAGCGAGGTGTGACGAGGGGATCTGGCCGACGCTCGGCGCTCGGAGGAAAGGCGAGACGGACATATAATCAGATTGCTTCTGGAACTATTAGTGTTGGAACTCTTCGCTGGCTGCTGAGGATGGGGACGGAGCGCTTATGGGAATGTCCCGAATGCTGTGATGTCGGTTCCCAAATCAATCAATCAATCAATCAAGGAACAAATGATGTTCGATGGTCTCATAAGAATATGTCCAAGCAGACAAACCTGAGATAACTGTAGTTGGAAGTCTGTTTAGGTGTATATAATATAAAATAGTACAAAGTAATGCAGCTTTACAGAACAGAATTACGACACATAAGGACGTTGCGGCGACTAGCCTTCATCGGCAAACAAATACATGCACAAAACACAACATATAGTACCGGAGAAGATCTTCCGGTGACTACATTAAGGCATAAGGACGGGATGAGAAGAATAAAAAGATGGGGGTCTGGGGTGGGGGGGGGGGGGAGGGGGGGAGGAAGAGAGCAATGAAGAGAAAAGGAAAATATGAAAAAAAATGAGAGTCCGAGGCTGTACTGCTACCTAAATATATAGGCGTATATAAACTGATGGGGCTTTATTGCAAAGGCTAATGGACGAGTCTTGAAAAAGGAGCGTCTGGCATATGAGACTACGACCTCTAGCATGAGAATGGAGGTGGAGGCAGTAACAGCGGCATTCCGGTGGCTAGAGGAGACCACTGCAACACACGTTGTATTCATTAAGGATTCAAAGAGTATGCTTAGTAAGGTGGAAAGATGAATGTTTCGTGTGGAATGGCTCTCGTCGCTTCAGAGTCGTCGCTTCAGAGGTCACAGATTGTGAGAATTGTATGGATATTTTGCCCTGGCCATGCGGGGGTACGGGGGAATGAACAGGCTGATAGGCTAGCAGGGAATGCACCTCTTGGTGGTAGTTTGCCTATGGACAAGGGGGAGGTGGTGGTACGCTTGTGGGACCAGGTGGAGAAGGCGGAGGAACAGATTGAGAAGGCGGAAGAACAGATTGAGAACCCATACGTGGAAATAATGAGATTGCGGGGGATCGGCAGGGGTTATGGAAGAATCTCAAAACTGAGAGGGAAGACCAGGAGAATTTTTAATCAGAGGAACGATTAGTAGTATAACTCTTCGCTGGCTATTGAACGAGGGGACGGAGCACGTATGGGAATGTACTGAGTGCAGTGATGTCGGTTCTTAACTCAACTCAACATATAAACTGATGTCTTGCGGTCGAAGTAAGAAAACCGTGCCCTAGCCCTATCTTGTCAGATGATTTATGTTGTCTTTGAGCCTGAACGACGAAGCTAGAAAAACGCTCCAAGTCATGACCCCGGGTGGATTTCAGCGTGGCCGAATTTATAAGAGTGCTCGTTCTTAAACATCCGATGTTCTTATGCCTTCTCGACTTGACTTGGGGACGTAAATACAAGTACCTCAGAAGTCTGAGAGGGTTCACCTGATGACGAGGGACACTGGTAATATGGAAAGCTAATCCACACGCAAAAAATCAGTCCAGTGCACTAGAAGTTTGCTTGCTTGCTTGCTAGAAGTAGTAGCGTGTGTATGGACTACGCTTGAGTTCAAAGCCTGCCAGCGAAAAACAAATGATCCGGGTGAGCCCGCTTCCAGAGCATGTGAAGGAAGTAAAGGGGCCTAACCATTCAGCGATGAAAGACTCTTTCTGATGATCGGAATCCTCCCTGGTGTGCCTGCCCCTTAGTGGAGTTATATCACTATCCCCCCAAAACGCGGACAATGTGTGGTGTAATGTCAGTCTGACTGAACAGTCCATCATTTCTCCTGTACATATTTATAAAAAAAAACAAATCTCAGAACTGCCATTGAAACAATGCTTGTTTCCTCCTCCTTGGGTTGTGCGTGGTATTGGAGCATGATGACCTCAAAACCTATAGTACATTGTTGGCAAAGTAGTAACGCAGAGTTACACAAGTGCACATGAAACGTAATGACCATTTAGCACAACAACAACAACAACAACAACAACAAGAAGAATAGTGAAGATATTAATTTATTTTCGCTAGTCGACATTTTGTTTGTCTAAAAAATATTGATACATTCTGGTCAACAGTTTGTCTGAGAAGTTATGATAGGTGACCCGAGTACTGTTGTAAGCTGACACAGAGTGTATCCGGTTCAGTTTTCTTATAACGCGTTGTTGTTTTCGTTATTTAGCCGGGATTAAAAATTAATTTTAAACCACATACACTTTGACTGCGGCAGGATATGGCAATACACAATGAGACAAGAGAGGTCTCTTGGTGGTATAGTGTACAGATTTCATTTTCTAGTTTATTTTTTAAAATAATTTTTATTTATGCTGTCCCTGCCTGCCTGCCTGCCTGCCTGCCTGCCTGCCTGTCTGCCTGTCTGTCTGTCTGTCTGTCTGTCTGTCTGTCTGGCTGGCCGGCCGGCCGGCCGGCCGTCCGTCCCTCCGTCCGTCCGTCCGTCCGTCTGTCTGTCTGTCTGTCTGTCTGTCTGTCTGTCTGTCTGTCTGTCTGTCTGTCTGTCTGTCCGTCCGTCCGTCCGTCCGTCCGTCCGTCCGTCCGTCCGTCCGTCCGTCCGTCCGTCCGTCCGTCCTTGCATTCGTCCGTCCATTTACGTATTTTTCAGTATCTGTCTGTATGTCCATCCGCCCGTCCGTCAGTCCGCCCGTCCGTCCATTTACGTATTTTTCAGTATCTGTCTGTCTGTATGTCCGTCCGCCCGCCCGTCCGTCAGTCCGTCCGTCCGTCCGTCCGTCTAGTTTACTATTCAGTTCACGTTCCCTTCATTCAACAATACGAGATATAATATATGAGTTTGTTTCTCCTCGTTATCTCACCATACAATTTGGCTTATGAAAGGAAGTAAAGGACCCACTTTCATGCCATGAGGTATTTAAAGCATATGGTGCTAGTTCTATATTTTATACCATTCGACACTTAATGTAGTAAATATTACGCCGACTGCCACACTGCCGACCTCTTTGTCTCATTTAGTATTTCTAAATTACTTGATTACAACAGATCTGTGACTGTTCCATTATGTATGTATATGATAAATGTGTTTCCTTTTGTATGTCTGAAGAAGAGGACATACGATGGGTAGTCCACATTTGTTCCTTTATGTTCATCATCGTTTTAAGGCACCTGGTTCGGAGCAGACATTGACGGTCATGTCTCTCCACTCTTCTATGTACTCTGTTTGATGAAGTTGGTATTACGTATATTTTTGTTCGTTGCCCACCTGTTTAAACTTTTCTCGTACATCTTTTTCTCTGCCTCTCATAAGGCTTAATTGAATATCAAGAAAACATAGTAAGAATGGTTATATTAAAAAGTATAAAAACGAAGTGACTCCATACTGTGAAATGACAATAGAAGGGGAAATTGTTTAAACAAGTGGAAATTTCTAAATAACTAGGGACAATTATAACATGAGATGGAAGACGCACAACAGAGATTAAGAACAGAATAGGGCAAGCAATATTTCAGAAATGAAAAGTATCTTATGAATTAGTCGCTATCATCGAATGTAAGAAAGAGAGTGCTGAAATGCTATATAGAGCCTATTTTGTTGTGTGGCAGTAAATCTTGGAATGTAAATGAACAAAGTAGAAAGAACTTGGAAGCAACCGTGATGTGGTGCCTGAGACGAATGCTGTAAATTCCTTGGACTGTCAGAGTAACTATCAACGATTGTGTGAAAGAGGCTAATGAAACTAGAACATTATATATAACAATAATACACAGACAGGCGGCTTTCTATGATCATTTGATGAGAAGAGGGGCATTGGAGAACAGCGTGGCAACTAGAAAGATCAAGGGGAAGAGAGACAGAGGCAGACCAAGAAAAATATTGCTTGATGGACTGAGACAGTGACATGGAGGAATATCATCAGTAGAGTTGATCCAGAACACCAATGACCACGATCTGTGGATCGACATGAAGGCATACACCATCTGACAGGATACTTGATGATGATGACGAAGGCTAATTAATTTCTCTATTCCACCTCTTGTGTTGAAAACATGCCCCATAATTTGAATGTCTTGTCCTTACGGAAGTAAGCAGCCTGCAGCTGTCAATACAGCAGTTTATTGCTTTCTTACCAGTTCTCGATATTCTCAGTAGTCTTCTATAACAACATGTTTGCACGTCACCCAGTTTCACCGCCATGCCATTACTCGTTGTCAAGCATAGGGCATCCATACATATATCAGACACACTTAACATTTCATTAAGGGAATTGTTGTGCTAAGCGTGATATCTCTGCATCTCTTAAACACATTTCCAGATTAGTTACTGAAATAATTATTGTTGTTGCGAGTCAGCCTATTTGTAGGTGTCATGTGTGTGCGGCTAGCATATGTTCACATAGATAATAGGCATTCCGTCTTATTTACAATTTCTGTCGGTTATTTGATCGCTGCTTTTGCAAAGCTATACACTGAGTGCACACTTCAGTGCACACTTTAGTTCACACTGAGATATCTCAAGTGCTTCAACCAACTTCCATAGATCACATCGTATGATTGACACAGGACAGTGCACGAACTCCGTATCACCGGAGAAGATCCAAGTGTGCGTGAACCACAACCTTCATTCAAGTATTTATGTCCGTGGTTGGCCTTGCAGTTTCCTGAAGATTCCGCTGCAGAGGTTTGTCTTGTCCTGCACTCTGCCGCAGCCGTTGATTCGGCTTGCTATTTTTCATTCCCTTCTGCCGGCGGATGCTTAACATACGCACTGTTTCACCTTGTTTTTCGCCATGATCATAGAAGCCTAGACTGCTCCAAGGATCAAATAATACAAACCTCGAGTTCCATATTTTGTAAGAATGTAAACGCACGTACCCAGTATTTTCGAGTCAGAGGCGGACGTCGCACGTGTCAGCCGCGCCCTGCCTACCCCCCCCCCCCTCCCACAAAAACCCCCAAAAAACAAACACACACACGCACACACACATGCGCGCGCACACACACATACACACATACATATATATATATATCATTCCCGCCCCTCTCCGCCGCAGCAACTTCAGCATAGACAGTTAGTGAATGGATAATGCCGTGACCTTTATTTCGTATGCAGTTAGTGATAAGGGCAATGGTTTCTCCAGGTACTGTCGTTCCATCTCCCAACGGAGTAGAGGCCCTCAACCAACTCAACGTCAAGCCCATTGAAGACTTGTTCATAATTGGCTGGACTATGCAACTGAAGTTATTTTCGTGATGAGATAGCCAGTTCACACCAAGCCTCCTTGGTTGCCTCTAGCGACGAGGCGCGGAGGAATCAGATAATGTCAGAGCATATCACAAGGACACAGACGGGGTTTCTGAGGAAACATGCCAGACCTTTGTCAGGTCTGCTAATGGACCACTTTTGTGTGAGTGAGCAGAGTGTGTGTGTTAGTGTGTGTGTGTGTGTGTTAGTGTGTGTGTGTGTGTGTGTGTGTGTCAGAGAACAATGTGTTTGTGTGTAAGATGGTAGTTTGTGTGTGTGTGTTAACAGTGTGTATGAGTTGTGTCAGTGAGTGAGAGAGAGAGAGAGAGAGAGAGAGAGAGAGAGAGAGAGAGAGAGAGCACAGAGTGGATGTTGAGAGGGCATTTCATGGGTGGTTGAGAATAAACAGAACAGTGTTTGTGTATGAGAGTAGGAGCGGACCGCGTGTGTATGAGAGGTCAGAGTGCGGATAAGAGCGACCTGTTTGTGTATGTGAGTGAAAGAGAGAAATAGTATGTGTATGCGAGACTAGAGAGAGAGAGAGAGAGAGAGAGAGAGAGAGAGAGAGAGAGAGCATGAGCGACTAGTTTCTGTGAGAGAGAAGTGTATGTGTGTACTAGAGTTGAGTGTGGGAGAGAGAGATAGATAGATAGATAGATAGATAGATAGATAGATAGATAGATAGATAGATAGATAGATAGATAGATAGATAGAGAGAGAGATTGTTAGTGTGTGTATGCGAGATATATAGATAGATAGATGGCTAGCTAGCCATATAGATAGATAGATAGATAGATAGATAGATAGATAGATAGATAGATAAATAGATAGATAGATAGATAGATAGATAGATAGATAGATGGATGGGTGGGTGGGTGGGTGGGTGGAGGGAGGGAGGGACAGACAGACAGACAGACAGACAGTCGGGAACGGGAACTTATATGACTACTTATATGAATTAAATGAGATGCTCCCCATCAGGGGCTGGGCGAAGCCGGGCCGGATCAGACAGACAGACAGACAGACAGATAGACAGACAGACAGACAGACAGACAGACAGATAGATAGTCGGGAACGGGAACGTGAGCTTATATGACTACTTATATGAATTAAATGAGATGCTCCACACCAGGAGCTGGGCGATGCCGGGCCGGGACAGACAGACAGACAGACAGACAGACAGACAGACAGATAGTCGGTAACGGGAACGGGAACTTATATGACTACTTATATGAATTAAATGAGATGCTCCCCACCAAGGACTGGGCGAAGCCGGGCCGGGTCAGCTAGTAGTCAATAAATGTTGGTGTTTATTGCGAGATTATGTAAAGTACGTGCAAATAACTTCTTATTTTACAATTCTGTGTATAGTAGTTTTGCGTTATTTTGTTGTCCTTGAGACAAAAACACAGAACGAATCTTTGTAAGACTGAGTAAAGCAACGGTGGACACGACAATGAAACCTTTTAGGTAATATTAAACACGAAACTTTATGCTGTTCAGTGCTCCGAAAGAAGCCGAAACTACAGAATGCTAATCCACAGTCAAAATAATTGAGGAAGACAAAATGCAGACAGCCTTTTTACAGTTTATTGATTGTGACTCTTGGAGGAAAATTTGAAGCTAGACGATTGGTTTTGAACATATGTTGGGTTTCGAAATGGCTGCTGCGTTGCGTTTGTGGATTTTGTGGCCTAAACTGGCTTGCTAGATAAACCGGAGATAAACCATGCTGAAACACAGCGGATGTCAAACTATGATGGGCGCCACACTGGGCTGGCCTGACCTTGTGGCAGGAAGACTATCTGATGCAATTTTCGGTATTTTGTTAGTTGCATGTCTTTACAGGATGTTGCAGTCAACTCCAACGTTTATTTGCTGTTTGTGATTTACGCTCAGTTGTTGGCTATTGATTTCTGAACGGCCGACGTCTCATACTATCGAAATCAACGCAAAGCGATCTGCTTGCAAATCGCCGTCTAGTATGTCGGGGAATAGGGATAACTGGCATTCACTATCCCCTAATCCAGAGAGGCCAGGTCCGTTTTATTACTATTATGTTATTAGCAATGGAAGTTTTCTCATTGAAACCACAGAACATTTCTACGCATTTCACACAATGACACATACATGAAATGTCTTTGTTAAGGAAGGAATAAATGAGTATGCGAATACAAACAGTCACAGGTATCATTCGTGAAACTGTGAACACTAGTCTGGTGTGGCAGTGCTACTGGCAACGATTCCTTGTTTGAAACTCTTCTCCATGGCATAGGCGACAAGAAACGGCAAAGAGACAGACAGAAGAAGTCATGGAGTTACAGTAATAAAGACTGGATACGCGAACAGTTGTTAACGTGTTGCTGAAAATGGAGAGGGGCAAATTGAAGACTGACTGCGACCGCATCCTACGTGGGGACCATGCGACTTACAGAAGAAGTTACGTACAAGGGGCATTAGATGATTATTACTATTGTTGTTTTGAAGATATTTTTGATTGCTTGTTGTGTCGTTTTGAAGGCATAATTGAATGTTTGTTGTGTAGTTTTGAAGGCTTAATTGATTTCTTGCTATATTATTTTGAAGACGTAATTGAATGCTGTCTGTATTGCTTTCAAGCTATAGTTGCCTCTCTGTTTTGTTGTTTAGAAGACTTAATTGATTGTTTGTGTCCTTTGAATATATAGTTCATTGCTTGTTGGGCTGTTTTTAAAATGTGACTGTCACTGCAGATCTAGTTTTGCGTGAGCAAACTTTCATATTAAAACTGCGCCCATGAAAAACAAAAAAAAACACACACACACACACACACACACACACACACACACACACACACACACACACACACACACACACACACACACACACACACACACACACACACACACACACACACACACACACACACACACACACACACACACACCTATTTGATGATCATTTTCTGGGAGAAAACAGGCAAACGGCTGTAAAGATCGCACACATGTCTGACATCATGCTTGTTCTTAAACATCCGGTGTGATGATGCCGAGGAAAGGAGTTAAATCCCTACACCGGACACTTGGACTAAAATGTAGAATTTTCGTCCTTGGCTTTGGGACGTAAATTACAAGTACCTCTGAAGTTGGAGTGGGTTCGTCTGATGCCAAGGGACACTGGTAACAGGTGACGTTAATCCAGACGCAAAATTCAGTCCAGTGCTACTAGAAATAATGTGAATGGACTACGCTTGAGTTCAAAGCGAGAGAGTGCAAAAAAAAAAAAAAAAAACCAAACATGGATTATAGAAACGCTGACGTCCATTAAAGGGATGCTGTCCTTTTTTGTGTGGAGTGCCCCAGTTACTTTATTTACCGCCAGCGTCTGTATAATCGAGTCACAGTGTGTCTGAATCTCGTGGCTAGAGTGACCAGTTTGCGACACCAAGGCCCAACGCGGCTTCCAAAAATAGGTACCAGACTTGACTTTGAGTGTGAATTGATTCATTGGATTCAAGGACTGTCTTCGTGACATCGCTAAGATCATCCATTAGTGTGCGCCGTTCTTCTCCTTCAGAGCACGTTGCCAGGGTGTCATCGCAGTTCAAGGACACTAGCACCAACGAGGATCCCACTCCTTGGAATTAGGGAAGGGAAAGGTGTGTGGTGGCCTAATGGTTGGTGGTCTATTGGTTGGTATTGTCAATTAACACACATGGGTCGGTGGGTTCAGACCCAAGTTGTGGCAGGCTTGGGTTTGTTTTCCAGAATATGGCGCGGGCTTCTACCCGGCTTTGTAAAGTGGCTTCTGTATAGGTTTATGCCGTGGTCTTTTACAGCATAAGTAAGGGCTTCACTTCACTTCACGTTGCGGTGGTAATATGTGCCTCGAGGTTCCCTTTACAACTACATTTTATGTTGTTGAGTTACGAACCGACATCACTGCACTCAGGACATTCCCATATGTGCTTCGTCTCCTGGTTCAACAGCTAGCGAAGAGTCATACTACTAATCGTTCCCACCACTATCTGATTTAAAGTTCTCCTGGAATTCCTTGTCAGTTTTGAGATTCTTCCAGAACTACCGATCCCCCGCAACCTCATTCCTTCTACATACGGGTTCTCAATCTGTTCCCCCGTCTTCTCCACCTGGTCCCACAAACGCATGACCACCTCCCCCTTATTCACATTTTGAAAAAAAAAAAAAAAAACTTGTTTGGAAAAAAAAGAAGAAAAAACTAAACTTAAAGGACCGCCGTTATGCCATGAGACGAATTGGATATATGGTTCTATCTCCAGTTTTAGAGCAACAGATACTGGCCGGGTGATATGTCAGTATTACGTCATGCGCGCGCGCACACACACACACACAAACACACACACTTTATGTGTGTGAGCGTGCGTGTGTACGTGTCTGTGAACGTGTGTCATGCAAATGGTCCTACTAGAACGGTCGTTTACATTAAAAAAAATTCTAAATGTTAATGCACATTTTCAGACATGCTCAGCACCCAAAGCTGGTCGCACCTTTAAAGCAGGGTAAATAGAGAAAATTATTCCATATTGGCCCTGCTTCGCTAGCGATAATATTTGCAGATAGCAGTTTCCTGAAAATTCACGCACACCCATTATGAATAATGCGACATTCCACGTAACCTTTGACCACTGCCAAAAATGCCAAACGTTTTCGGTTTGATTTTGCGCAAGGGAAATGAAAACGATTAAAAAAGTTCATGTTTTTTTTTACATTTTGCAGTAGGCGTGCAGCTAGAGTATGATAAGGTGTGAAGGAAATCTTGTTGCATGCATATGCACACATTTCACATTACCATGCTACTTACTACTTGTTTGATGGTAAAATCCATGAAAACAGTTTTGCATTTGAAGAACATATTTTCGTCTTCTTTTAATCCATGCCGTGTGGCTTTGGTGATCATGTCTGCCCACAGCTTTATGTCTCTTGTGCTTCCAAACATTTCTGTCGCTTGTGCTTCCAATTACTTTTGATACCAACATTTTTACATGCTATGGTGTAAAACAGTCCAGATTCTTCTCATTTGGCCTTCCTCTGCCCCCCCCCCCCCCCCCCCCACCCTAACCCTTCCGTTGTGACGACATACTCCATCTTTTCCCTTCTCGTGACATACCCAAAGAATTTGGACGACCCTCTACAAACTGTGATGCCAAAAACTCTAACGTACAGTTGTTAACAAGTGCCAGTTTCTATCGGGATCTAGTTCAAAATCGTGAAACATATTGTTGCTGTCATCGCAACTGTAGAATTAATCAATGAAGCTAGAGTATGGCAAAGCAAACCCTGGCTGCGAAACAAAACGAACTGTTTGCTTAACCCATTAAGCATTTCAGAATTAGCAACGGTCTATGCAAACGCTTATGACAAAAGCAGGCTCGCATCTTCAACATGGAGAATAGTTTTTTGGCCTGGAGTTTTGGCATGTAGATGTTGACGAGGAATCCTGGCGTGTGACGTGTCAGAACTAGGGCAGTTTATGTTGCTATTGAAAAGTGTGGTTATTGTTTGGCGAATTGTGTGCTGTTTTTGCTTTGTTTTGTTTCTTAATATAATCTAGTACTGGAGTCATGCCCTGGATGCGAATTGGAAATGTTATAGATTAGCTAGCAATGCAATGGTGTGAATTTATGAGAACAGACATGTAGATACTTGGGTAGAAGTCGGTGAATGTCAGCGACTGGAGGAAGGTGGTTTGGCAGAACAGAGGGAGAGATAGTTGGATGGATAACTAAGTAGATAGGTAGATGGATGAATGGATGGATGGATGTGTGGGTGGGTAGGTAGAAGGATGAGTGGATAGATGGTTGAATTGATAGACAAGGAGGTAGCTGTGTGGATGGATCGATGTATTCGTCAATTGATTGATTGATTGAGAGAGAGAGAGAGAGAGAGAGAGAGAGAGAGAGAGAGAGAGAGAGAGAGAGAGAGAGAGAGAGAGAGAGTGTTCTGCTTGAAGCAATTAAACACTGAAAAGTGAAGCAGTCTGGAAAAAAAAGGTTTTCTTGAGTCTCTGACAATCCATCGGTGGCATGAAAGGGTGGACAACCGCTAGTTTGTTCTGCACGCGGGCGGTAAGGGTATGACGCACTTCATGTTTTGAATATCCATCTATCCATCCATCATGTGCCATGCCGATAAGCGTGGGCGGTCATGTTCTGCCATCTCACTCGATCACCAGAGTCGTGGATCAGCACCATGTTTCTGTCTCGACCATGCCACAAGGCCAAGCCATCCAGGTACTTGCTTCTAGGTCTTCCCCTTGGTTTGTTCCCCTCGATCTTACTAGTTGTCACAAAGTTCTACAAATCATTTCTTCTTATAACATGCCCAAAAAATTGTGACTGTTTACGTCTAATGTCTCTAATCAGTTTACGATCTTCATTTGTTTCTTGAAGGACTTGTTCATTGGTCTTGTAGAACATACCGTATACGGTATGTCGACTGACAGTGCGAGCGAGGATGAAAAAAAAAATAAAGTTCCTAGACATTCGTGACACCAAACCACTTTAACAAGCAAGGGAGTTACACGTAACACAGGGCAAAGCCTATTCAGAGACCTGGGCGGTGCACGGCGGGGTCAGACAGTGGTGTGCGACTTTCATCAATAGTACTGTTCATCGTCGTAGATCACAGGGTCATAGCCCAACAGGGGAAATGGGTGGGAAATGTGGGATGCAAGGATATTTTAACCAAACCGCCGGACCTTGGATTCTCTAGTTGTCACATTCCTTGTATCACATTAGTAATGTTAATAATTAAAACAGTGATGTTAAGTATGGATGTTAAGTGATATTAAGCAGTGATGTTACAACAGTGATGTTAAGACAGTCTATTCCATGCTCAGTCTTCGTAGACTTAGATGGATAGGACATCTTAGGCGGATGGATGATGGTAGAATACCAAAGGATATCTTTTTTGGTGAATTACAGATGGGTAAGAGATCTCAGGGTCGGCCTCTACTACGATACAAAGATGTGTGTAAGCGGGACATGATTGATACAGGCATTGATAATGCACACTGGGAGCAAGTCGCCGCTGAACGTGTTGCATGGAGGGCAAATATCAGAAATGGAATAAAGTCAAAGGAGAAAATTATTGCAGAAAAGTCACACACCAAGCGTTTGAGACGTAAGATGGTGCATGATGGTGGAAATGACCACGTGTTCACATGCACCCACTGTGAACGGACATTTACAGCGCAAATTGGCCTTATCAGTCACACTCGCTACCGCCATAGTTAAAAGTTATTATGCCTTTTTAAAGCACAAACTATCGTCTGTCAAGACGGCAAGGTGCCAATGTGTGTGTGTGATGTTAAGTAATTATTTGTGTGTCTGTGTGTGTTTGTGTGTATGTGAGTGTTTCTTCTTCTTCTTCTTCTTCTTCTTCTTCTTCTTCTTCTTCTTCTTCTTCTTCTTCTTCTTCTTCTTCTTCTTCTTCTTCTTCTTCTTCTTCTTCTTCTTCTTCTTCTTCTCTACATCCTCCTCATCCTCTGCTACTCCTCCTTCTACACCACCATCACCACTACGATCGAAACCGCCAGTGCAACTATTCCGCGGTAGTAGTTGATATTCGAGCACATTTGGTTAAAAAACTGTAACAGTATTTGACAGTATTTGGACAGTGTCCATATATTCAATAGTTTTATAAATGAACACACAACCTGTTTCATCTGCCCTTATCAGGACTTTCTCCCATCTGCTACATACATTCACTTAAGATCGCGTTGCCGTTGTTCCCATAAATATATCGTACGACACATGAGCCATCATTGTGTTCTCATGTCTCGAGACCAAGTTGAGCGCTGTAGAACTTAAGTTCATTTTTCGCCCCAGTTAAATATTATCTGTTGACTTGTATTGCCTTTTCATAACCTAAGATTTATTTACATAGTTCCGTGATCCATTCATGTAAATGGCCCTCTTTACTCTGGGCATTACAGCCCATGTTTCTTGCCTTGAAAAGAAATTCAAAACGATATTGTGGCAGTTTGCCAGGATTATGGCGTATGCCCTGAGTATTAATCATAACGTTGTATAGCGTCCTGCGATACCGTGTAGAGCAGTGGTTCTCAACCGGTGGGAATTTCCCTCCCCCACTCCCCACGGGGGAATTGGGGGGAGGGGGTAATTTTAGGGTTTCCAGGGGAATTGAGATTATTTCAAGATCGCGTTAACATTAGAACCGATTACTTCAATTATTTCAAGATCGCGTTAACATAAGAACCGATTACTTGATATTGTTTTCCCCTCCATACTTTACGGTTCTGTACTTCTCGCCCTTCTGAAATTATTTTTATAACCCGCAAATCACGTTTTATTTAGTTAGTTAGTTAGTCGACAGATCATCCTCATTGCACATCGAACCATTCAGTCCATAAGTGCTTGGATCCCCTCCACAGCAAATCCCGCAGCGTGTAGCGGCTAACGACACAAGTTCTGTGTTGGTTTATCAATCTTCTTTGGCTTCCTGCATAGTGTTCTTATTTGACCACCCCTCTTTTAATTTGCTGTTCTCGCAGTCTGACCATGGTTGTAGATTCGCAGTCATCACTTGGTTCTCGCAAAAGTCTTACTTCTCGTAGAGCATTCAGAATGTCAGCCTGGTCCATGGCGCGTCCGCCCTCCATATTAGCCATGCCTGCGAGCTTGTCAGCCCGCTCATTTCTTTGTACTCCAGCATGCCCTGGCACGAAGATGAAATTAATCTTTGCCAGCCGAGACCGCTCCAGAGCCAGCAACCACTATCTTCGGATCCACCCCGTCTCTATCCTCTTGAGTATGCTCATTGAGTCGCTAAGGACACATGTCCTAGTGAATGTCTGTGTCTCGAGCCATGCTATTGCTTTGCTTACTGCCATGACGTCCATAGTCAGGCTACTTGTGGTCTCAACAAAAGCATAAGAGTCCTCCTTCACAATTCTTCTTCCCGCCCGCGCCGTAAAGGCCCATGAGCTTCTCACATGTCGGACGACCGACCCATCTGTGTAAATGACAGCACCGCCGTCTAACGAATTCTCGAAAATCAGTGCTTGTACTTCCGCCTCCACAGCAGCCGGATTTTCTTGTCTGCATTTTCTGTCTAGTTGGATGCAAACTGAAAAGGATATACAAAAATCTGTTGGCACTTGTACCCACTCCTTGTCAGGTTCTAAGTCCTCCAGTGAACACACCTGTTGAAGAATGTCTTCCGCTTTACTCAACCACAACCTTCATCTTTTTAACCTGCTGCCCTTCACCTTCCTAATTTAACTATGCAATGGATGTTGTGTGTTTGCGTTGACTCTGAGGTAGGCACGTGCTCTGCAAATTTGTAGTCTGTCTTCAGTGGTTGGAAAATCAAGAAGGTAGCGCATCGCCCTGCATGCTGTATCTCTTATACATCCAAGAATAATGCGCATAGCTTAGTTTTGTTTCCTTTCCATCCTTTCTATCTGCTTACGGCTGAGAGTCAGGATCGCCATCACATACTCAAAAACAGACATGACCAGCTTCTCGTATAGGAGGCATAGATGGCGCTGCTCACAGTTTGCTGCTAGCATCACCCGCATCGCAGCCAAACCCCGCTTGGCCTTTGTTATCACCTGGTCTATGTGCTCATTACAAGCAAGGCTTCGATCAAAACTTATCCCCAGGTAATTCATTGCCTGCGTTCTTTCCACAGTCTCTGAACACAGATTAACAGTTGCTGTTGGCGTGTTGACAATATGATTATTCAAAGAGGACCATGTCACTGTTGCCTTTGTTGGGTTGACCATTGCCCCAGCTTCAGCACACCAAGTACTTATACGTATGAGTTCGGTTTGCAGTTCCACAAAAACCTGATCTCTATCCTTACCCTGACGATACACTAAAACATCGTCGGCATTTGACAATGTCCTCCCCGGTCCAGTGATCTGCTCGCTGGTGATTCTCACAGTGTAGGCGTTGAACAGCACCGGAGATAATGGTGATCCCTGTGGTAATCCAGGATATATTGTTGGTTCCGAAGTCCAACTGCCACATCTAAAAACTACTTTCCGTTGGAGGAGGGCTGCAGCGATCCAACTAAGGAGGAACGGACTTACCTTGAATTCAAGAAGCTGAAGCATTAGAAAATCCAATGGTAGTCTGTTGTACGCGTCCTCCAGATCAATCGCTGCAGCAAAGGTTTTTCTAGCTCGTTGTCGGTACACCTATTGATGTCGTCATATCTTATGCCATCTGGCCCTGGAGCGCTGTTTTTTGCCTTGATTTCTTTCACTGTCACCGAGTCTTCATCCGAAATGTTCTGGGTCTTACACCTGTCTGAGGTGACCTCCTTGGCAAGATTTCGGCCTCTCATGTCTGTCTGGTTGCTCTGCTCTAGATAGCGTTCGAAGAGGGATTTGCCCTTGTTCTCGTCAGTCCTCTGCCAGATGAGGTCAGCATCTTGGAAGTCAAAAAGTCTCTTATTCTTGACTACCCCACTCATGCTTTTATGTAGTCGCCAGAACAATTTCAGTGACTTATCTGTGCTTGCTCTTTGACATACCTCGGCCCATTTTTCACTTTTAACCACCTTAACCAGTTTTTTGAAACAGCTTACTTTTGTGTGCATCTCTCTTTCTAAGTGCATGCAGGGATTAGGATGGGCAACTCTGTTCTTCTTGGCGTTTTGCCATTTCCTTACAGCACTACGCTTATCCATCCAGGCCTTCTCCACCTCAAAATTCCACCAGGGTGGCTGATCCCAGCTTTTTTTTCCTTCTCACGTCTTCCTTATCACGTTTTATTTAGACGTCTAGACTTGTTCTAGTATGTATTATTAAAGTTAGCTTCCATTTTACTTTAGAGGCCGGGGGGGGGGGGATTTATAGGCAGGAAATATGAAGGGAGGGGGGGGGGTGGCATTCTGATCATATGGCGAAAGGGTGCATAGGGCCAAAAATGGTTGAGAACCACTGGTGTAGAGACTATGTAAGGTAATTACGCTGCCATATGTCGCTTGTATTTCATGTGAATATGATATGCATCGCTGAGGGGAGGGGGGATACTGCTTATGTATGCGGACCCCATTTAAACCCCAGTAATTCAAAACAATTGACATTTTGAAATTACCGTTGGGATAACAGATGTCCCACCTTAGAACAGTGCATGTGGCTGTGGTTTAATTGTTTCATATTAAGTATTTTTCATTTATTCACTTTATATGGTATTAACTCTGCAGTATGCACGAGACAGGATGCAGCGAAATATGCCAGGCAATAAATCGTGCAACATATTGTTAGTTGCTTCTGTGTTTAAACCTCCGTAGTGTAGTTAGTATAAGTACACATGTAGCCCAAGCACACGCTAACCTGCTCTAGTTAAAAGCGTTTGAGTGTTAGCGTATTCAGAGGGCCTTCCTAGTCAGGTTCTCATTGCCTAAACAATAAAGCCCCGAGGAAAAGATCCAACGGGTGATCCCTGTCTTTGATTATTTAATTGAAGCATGCCACGCTGATAGTAACGGATGAGAAAGAACTACAGAGAATGATAGATACAGTGGTTGTAGAAAGTGAAAAAAATGGATCTCAATTTGGATAATAGTGCTTGCTTGCTTGCTTGCTTGCTTGTGTTCGTTGGCTTGAGCTCCAACGCGAAGTCCTGTATGTCGGATGAAGGCATCTTGTTGTCCAACATAAGTGTGATGTCATACAGGACCTGAGGTTTGCGTGAGTATCCGTTGTCCCATGTCTGGCTTATTGGTGTGCAGACTGGTGGTTCCTCGCCGTACAGGCAGACACTCTCCGACTTCGGAGGAATCGGCGATCCTATTGACTTCAGCCAGGACCCCGAAGGGACCTGTTGCCCAGGACGCTCGACGAGGACGCGTCAATAGGTCTTGGCCAGTATATAACCCGGCCCTGGTGCCTTGGAAACACCTCTGCTTCCCTGGATAATAGTAAGACAAAAGTAATGTTAATATCATAGAAACGGAACAAGTCGGAGCCAGTGGTGTTAATTTGAGTCACGGCAATATCGGTATCTAGACACATAGAATCAGATAACAGATGTATCACAGAATGAAGAACAGAATAGGATAAACAAAACTGTATTTAATGAAATGAAGAACATCATCATCGTCATCATCATCATCATCATCATCATCATCATCATCATCATCATCATCATCATCATCATCATCATCATCATCATCATCATCATATCATCATCATCATCATCATGGCTTGGACGATCTCTACATATTGCGATCTCCGACGGCATGGAACAGTTCATGTGTTGACTCCCTTCCGTGGTATGACGCAAGTCTGTCAAGAATTTTCTCTCGCTGTCTTTCTCTATCTCTCTTTTCACAGATCTTTCCTGTTGTCACAAAATGTTCCAATAAGTTGTCTTAGCCTCCCTCAAAATGTCCAGATTGCTCATTTTGGCTGTCCAATAAATTTTCAGCATTCTTCTATAAAACAATATCTGCAAGGCTTCCAAGGATGTTTTCGTCTATTTACTAATTGACAAGGATCTTCAGCCACGTGTTAGAACTGGTTCTATGTAACATGCACGAATTCTTTGTCTAACTTCCACTGACCATTGCATAAAATATGCTTCATTTGATAGAAGTCGTTTTTGCTTGTCCTGTTCTGTTCTTGATCTATGTGATGGATCTTCCATCTGATGTTATCCGTGTGCCCAGATATCTAATTTCTGCACTCGCCTCAAAATAACTTCATTTACTTTAATTGTACATTTAGGGACAATCTGAAGAACATCTTATGCAATAAATTCTCGCCATTGGATGTTAAAAAAAGAATTCTTGAGTGTTGCATAAAACCAGTTGTAACGTGTTGCTGTGAATCGTGGGTAATAGAACCAATTGTAACGCACTTCTGTGAATCGTGGGTAATAGAACCAGTTGTAACATATTGCTGTGAATCCTGGATAATAGAACCAGTTGTGACATATTGCTGTGAATCCTGGGTAATAGAACCAGTTGTAACATATTGCTGTGATTCCTGGATAATAGAACCAGTTGTAACGCATTGCTGTGAATCCTGGGTAATAGAGTCAGTTGTGGAATAGTGCTGTGAATCCTGAGTAATAGAACCAGTTGTGACATATTGCTGTGAATCCTGGGCAATATAACCAGTTGTAACATTTTGAATCCTGCGTATTCAGTACACAAGGAAAAAAAATCGCCTAACATCTCAGCTATGTGGTTTAACAGACGAATATCGAAAATTCTTCAGACAGCCAAAATGAGTAATCTAACTGTTTTGAAAGCGACAACGACAGAAAGATAATTTAGCACAAACATTAGAGAGTCGCACTCGTAATATTTTCGCCACATTATGAACAAAAAAGAAAAAAGAAGAAGGAATATGTAACAATTGGAAAGATTTATGGAAGGAGCGATAGAGGAAGCCAGCGAGAGATGATACAAGACATTCTTTTATCATGACATGGAAAGGTGTCAGCACAAGAAGTGATAGGCCTACATGCTGTTCGAGAATGCACGATGAGGAAAAGCATGTTCGCCCACGCCAGACGGCAAGGCACTTGATGATGATTAAAAGATAATATTAAAGTAAATAATCATGTCTTTTAGGTAATTTATATACGAGGGGGGATTTAAATGAAAACCTTAAAAGTTGTTTAGAAATGACAATAACCACGCCGTTGTCTTGTTACCTGTCAATATTATTGTTAAGGATGTGAGTGTTCTTCTTCTTCTTCTTCGTTCATCCGGAGTTTTTTTTCCGGATGTGATTGCGTTGTGCCTGTTTACAGCAGAGCTGCGTTCTTGCGCCGTTAGGCCGACACATCCGACTTCTGCGGGCATTTGTTGACCGGGTTAACCTTCCCGGGATGTGAGTGTTCAGCAAGTGACATCATGTGCAGACGAACGGTGACATCATAAGGACAGTTTAATGATGGCCGTCCCCCTTTGACATTCACCAAAGAGGAGCAGCATTCTGTTATCCTTTTTTTTTTTTTAAAACCAGTGAAGGGGTGAACCTATAGAAATTCATTGGCGAATGAAAGTAGAGTATGGTGATGTATGCCTGTCAGTCCAGCAAGTGTATGAGTGGAGTAGGAAGTTTCAAAACGGCGTGACTTCTGTGACTGTTCACGGCTGGGTCATACACACCGAGTAGTGACCCCCAGAGTCGATGTTTCTGCAGGAATCCAAGCACTTTATCGGCCCTGGAGGACTTGCATTGAAGGCAGCAGTGGTGAAAAATATTGAAAAATTATACATTTGTTCTTTACTCTTTCAGAATACATGCCACATAAAGAAAACATAATTACTCAGAAAACCAAGAGGACAGGAAATTCTTCTAGAAAAGTTATGATGCGCTACGGGGGGAAAAAAACGCGCGCTTGTGCGCGCGCGCGCACACACACACACACACACACACATATATATATATATATATATATATATATATATATATATATATATATATATATATATATATATATATATATATTAAAGGTTTTCAAAACAGTGTTTTCCCGTAGTGAATTTGAATAACGAAGACACAAACAATAAATTGAACAATTTATAGCTTGGCATATTTCGCTGCATCTCGTCTGGTACATACTGCAGAAATCACACATTTAATTTGAAACCCCTTCGTACTTTCAGTTGAATAATACAAATAAGTTATGCAAATTGTCTGTATAATTGCTTGAGAAAATCTGTATTATCTCTAATAGTTTAGACCTGTGGAAAAAAGGGGGCAGGAAGGGGAAATGAGTTCGTTGCACTGTTTCGTCAAACCATGGCTCTGTACATCCAACTTCGACAGTCGTGTTCCCAGGTTTGCTTCTTCTAACCTGTGGCTGTCCTCAATCGATCTACATAGCCAGCAGGTTTATCTATCGCTGCCTCTGGTCCCTATCCTCTGAACTGTCCGTCTTGGGAGATCCTACCAGTGGCTACGCTTCCGTCGGCATAGCTCTTGAAGTCACTGTGAACACGCATTCCCTGGTACCACGTCATGGTGGATACACAACAGAGGGGAACATGGTGGATTAGAATTATGGGATAATCTTGATGAAACACACATGTATGACTTAATGACTTAACATTGATCAACAATTTGCTTTAGCATAGTGGTTTTTTATTGTTGCGTTTACTCTTTTTGGGCTCAAACGAAGTCCTTCCACGTGTTACTACTTCTAGTTCGCTGGACTGATGTTTGCGTGTGAATTAGCTTTCTCGGTAACCAGTGTACCTCGGCATCAGGTAGACCCACTCCAACTTCTAAGATACTTGTAACTTACGTCCCCCAGTCAAGGACGAGAAGTGAACGTTTTGGTCCAATTGACCGGTGTAAGGATTGAACCCGCTACCCCAGCATCAGCACACCGGAAATTTAAGATCGTGCTCTCTTATCCATTCGGCCATGCTGACCTCCAACATAGTGGTTAAGCACTAACCTATTGAGCAAAAGTCTTGGGTTCGATCCCTAGTGGACCGAGGCTTGTATCTGTCTAAATCATGTCCAACGACGTCACTGCTCATTGGGGATTTCCCATGCGTGCTCACCGCCCTTGGTGCAGCAGCCATCCCAAGGCATTTCTGCTCACTGTTGCCATGAAGGGTTGCAATACTAAAAGAGATTCAGACTCACTTAAAGAACGAGAGGGAGCTTACCAAACATCAGCCAGCAGAAAACACGCCAAAGCCCACCGATTCATCAAGCTGAAGCCAGCGGTCCATTTGCAATGACCAGTGACGAGATGCAGCGAAATTTGCCAGATAATAAATCGTGTAATCTATTGTTTGTGTCTTCGTTATTCAAATTCACTACGGGAAAACATTGTTTTGAAGGGAGTCTCTGTGGCGAAGTGGTCAAGCCGTTTTACGTTTGACTCGTGAGCCGAAGGTTGTGGGTTCGATTCCGGGCCGTGTCCTTCGGTTTACGAGTTAAATGTTTTAGAGACTCCCATGGGTCGTCGCTAAAAGCTACGGAGTTCGTGCTTTGTGCGACGCTTTCCGTACTGCGGAAAGAGATCGAGCCATATGGGATAAAACCCGGTGCAATGAAGTCGACCCTGTCGACTTTTAAGCGACTTTTTTTTTATTGTTTTGAAGGACTGATAAGTTTCAAGGCAAGCCATTTTCACCCAGAAAAAGAAACCGGAAGCGAATAACAATCTGATTGCGGAGATCGAGAAGATGCTTCTAGAGATAGGCACAGAAAGAATGGCAACGAAACAACCCAACGGACGAGTCCTTCTGAGGACGAGCAAAGAGCCAGTATAAAGAACACCGTACCAGCGGACGTCACAGACGTGACATCTACTATACGGGAAATCAACATCTTACCCACACAGAAGTAAAGAATCTACAACCGTAAAAACAACTGACCTCAAATATTTTTTAAACACATGAAATTAAAAATTAAGAGTTAAGTTATTGATATCTCCTCTCGTGATCTCAAAGGCGGTATTGACCTATTTGACCAGGCTCCCCTCCCAATTCTGATAGTATTGAAATCAGACGACACACGGACACACTGACAGTATAACACAGTGGTTTTCAACCGGTGGGGAAATCCCCCCCCCCCGGGAGTTTTAGGGTTTCCGGGGGGGGGGGAGGGGAGAGGAGAATTAAGATTATTTCCAAATGCATTAATTCAAGAACCAGTTACTTGATATTGGTTTTCCCTCTAAATGTTACGGTTCTGTACTTTTCGCCCTAATGAAATTCGTTTTATAACGTAAGTAGACCCCCAAATCACGTTTTATGTAGATGTCTAGACTTGTTCTAGTATGTGTTATTAAATTTAGCTTCCATTTTTATGTATACTGTGTAAGTGTGGGGGGGGGGATTTATAGGAAGGAAATTCGAAAAAGGGGGGGGGGGAAATGACGTTCTGAACATATGGTAAAGGGGGGCATGGGCCAACAAAGGTTGAGAACCACTGGTATAACACATGGAATCTATAGTCACACAAGGATTCCAAACTTCCATATCCAAACCACGACAGCGCCTCGTTGACGGAACAAGTGTACTTCAACTCACGTTTCCAGTTAGTGAGCTGTGCTTCTTCAGGGGTACGCTATCTTCATTTGAAGACGGTAGGTTCGAATCCGGTAAGCGTGTAACTTTCCTTCTTTTGTATTGTCTAGAATGGCATATGACCTCAACTTCTGTCATTTTCTTCTGTGAGTGCTGATCAATACCAATGAATTTATTTATAGGAGTTGGCGTGTTATGTAACCCGTGACAGCTACTGTGCGCAGGTACAGATTACATGTACACGGTCTGACACGACTTTTGGCTGCCTGCTAATTTAGTAGTCGATGGAACAGTCATGTACCAACATTGTCTGGTCTCAGCCATTATAGATTGATCACTCGCCGGCTTTTGATTCTGATACCTGCATCTGCCTGCCTGCCTGCCTGCCTGCCTGCCTGCCTGTCTGTCTGTCTGTCTGTCTGTCTGTCTGTCTGTCTGTCTGTCTGTCTGTCTGTCCGTCCGTCCGTCCGTCCGTCCGCCCGCCCGCCCGCCCGTCCGTCCGTCCGTCCGTCCGCCCGCCCGTCCGTCCGTCCGCCCGCCCGTCCGTCCGTCTGTCTGTCTGTCTGTCTGTCTGTCTGTCCATCTCTCTGTCTGTGAGCTTTTCTGTCTGTGGGGGTTGTATGTTTGTCGAAATCCTCTCACGCAGCAAGAGTATTTAAGGAATGACGTATCCAGGTGGTGTTTATGCACACATCTGATTTCTGCCACGGGTGGAAACTATTTGAGGGAGAGACGAGTGCCTGTTCTATGGATATGAACGTACAAATAGGAAAGGTAAAATTAATCCAATGACGCATACTGCCATTATCCTTCGTCTTTTGTCCTACTAATTTTGCCGTGAAGCGTCGCAGAGGAGGTATGTGTAATTTTCTGGTTTTCTGTTGTCATATCGCTTGTGCTGTATGTCATGTTTCATTTCTTATGTCTCTTTTACTCCATATATCCAACTCTTCCTGGATCGTCCTCTCGCCTTGTATCCCGATGTTTCATGTCGAACGCTTTAGCCGCTGGTTAATCCTGTTCTACTCTAGCTAAATGTCCGAGCCATTTAATTTTGTGGTGTCCTATAACGTCAGTTTCTCATGTGTCTCTCTACATTTACTTATTTCTCCAGCTGCGTTTCTAATGCGTCTCATCTTACATGGTGCGATATTACGCTTGTAATTCTAAATCTGCTTAGAGGTTATGACTTTTCTCCGTAATCTCGTATACTCACGTCGGTGACGTGATGACGGTTCAAATCAGCAGTGGTTCGAATCGCATCGGTAACTTACGGGGTATGTGAGCCGGCCGCTCAGAAAGCAATGGCAAACTACTGAGCGTAATCTTGCCAAGAAATCAACATACAGCTGAAAGATGCTGGTGTTGACAGCGATGTCCTGTAAAGGATATGCAAAAATATTCTAAATCTGTCCATGCCAGGCATTGATAACGCAGCGTTGGAACGGATCAAGCTTTTTTCAACTTCTTTACTGTATCCTTGCTGATATATATATATATATATATATATATATATATATATATATATATATATATATATATATATATATATATATATATATATATATATATATATATATATGGATGCTTTAGGATAGATTTGATAGTTAATTCTGATGCTGCCATTCGAGTTAGAAATGTGTGGCATGTGTTTATTTCAGGTACGACAAATAGACAATAAGACAGAGACAAGCAGCTTTCTTCGGTCATGTGATGAGAAGAGAGGCATTGGAGAACATCGTAACAACTGGAAAGATCGAGGGGAAGAGAGGCAGAGGTAGACCAAGAGAAGTGATGCTGGATGGATTGAGACGGTGGCATGGAGGAATATCAGCAGCAGAGTTGATCCAGAAAACCAAAGACCGAGATCTGTGGAGAGCCATGAACGCCTACGCCAGCCGGCACGGCACTTGATGATGATGATGACGACAAATACAATTGACCTGATCTATTCCCGCCCTCGCCGCTGTCTCTTTCCAGACAATTTGCAAACAAATATGATTAAAATTCATTAGTTATCCTTTTTTATGAAGCTAGACCCAAGCCATCATCATATGTAGCAGATCCTATACAGAACATCGTTCTCGTGACCGCTCGCCAACATGTCTCTGGATCCCTGGCCAGGTCTCCTGTCTCATGCACCCTGATGTTCAAATTGCCTGCCGTGTATCTTCGAGTCGATGCACACTTGCCTCTTCTTCCAGAAACCATGCCATCCACCAATATTCTTTACATGAGTCTGTGCCGTTCATACTGTGGAGCCATCTTGCTCGTACAACATGGTCATGCTGGGGATCGTATCCGGACCTCTGTCAGCTTTGCGCTCGCTCGCTTTGAACGCAATCGTAGTTCGTTCACATGCTACTACTTCTAATGCACTGGACAGATATTTGCGTGTGGATTACTTTCCCTATTGCCAGTGCCCCTCGCCATCAGGCAAACCAACTCCGACTTCTGAGGTACTTATAATTTACATCCCCAAGTCAAGGACGAGAAGTCATCATGTTAATCCAACTGACCCATGTAAGAGTTGAACCCGCTATCTCGGCATCAGCACACTTGAAGTTTAAGAGCCATCGCTCTTATTCATTCCGATAAGCTAACCTTCACGAACCACTTTGTCACCGTGTCTCTACGGACAAGTACTATTTGGACATGAAGGAAGAGGGAACTGCTGCAAGCGAACTCCATTCTGTTTATAATTTGATGCACTGGCAAAGAACGTGTTAATTAAAAGGAAAAGGGGGGTGAAGGAAGCAGACGGCTAATCTAAAGTCACATGCATAGACTAAGAGTATCTTATAGGGAAAACCGATGTCCCCATTTCCTTAGAAATAGGGTTATCGCCCACTTCAAATGTCGTAACCACACATTTCCCAAGCCCACGTAGTGGTTCGTTCAGTTTGTTCAAATAATTAGACCCTCGCCAAGTCGGGGTGATCCAAGCGGCGGGTCTGTTAGTCGTCTCTCTTTGAGAATCTGTTTGCTTTGTTAGGAGGTTTTCTTGTTTCTGTTGCAACATTTCTCCTTGTAGAATTTGCCTCCTACAGTTTCTGTTTGAGACGCATGTTCGGTTTTGTTTGTTTGTTGGTATGTAGTTGTAGGCTCTGCAATTCTTGCTTAACTTCGCTGTAGTATCTGGCGTGCAGCATGTTAATTTCTCGCTTTCCCAGCCTTTATTCATTGTCATCAAGCTTGAATTTTCTTTCTTTCTTTCTTTCTTTCTTTCTTTCTTTCTTTCTTTCTTTCTTTCTTTCTTTCTTTCTTTCTTTTCCTCCCTCCCTCCCTTCCCTCCTTCCCTTCCTCTCTCCCTCCCTTCCTTCCTTCCTTCCTCTGTCTCTGTCTCTCTCCCTCCCCACCCCTAAATCTCTGATTATCCATGAATTAATGAGACGATCAATTTCCAGACATTCTATATTTTTGCGGCATGCTATGTTAGACTTGCTGTTCGCCGTGTCTAAAATATTTATAACTGGTATGAATAATATTTCACATTATTGTAGTTTATTATTAATGTTTGTTGTTGTCGCCCTTCTTCTTCTCCCTCCTCCTCGTCCTCCCCCTTCGTATTTTGCTGCTGCTTTTTCTTCTTCCTCCTACCTGCTGGGTCTTCTGCTGCTTTTGAAACTGCAGCTTAATCAATGACCTCTATCTGTCTTCCTGTTCTGCTGTGAAGATGGCGGATGATCAGGACCAAACAGTACCAGTACAAACAGGTGAGGAGCCTCTGGATCTTGTTCGTTTAAGTTTAGAAGAGCCAATGTATGTCAAGATGAGGGCAGACGGAGAGTTGCATGGGCGACTGCGGGCTTATAATCAACATTTAAGCATGATACTTGGTGATGTGGAGGAGACAGTGACAATTTCTGAAATTGCCGAGGAAACATATCAAGAGATTTTTAAGACAACAAAACGGACATCATTGTTGTTTGTGAGAGATGATGGTATGATTCTAGTATCACCACCTATGAGGACAGCAAGGCAATTTGAAACTAGACTCCAGAATATATTAAAGAATATATTAAAGAATATATTAACGGAATATATTAAAGGTGGCTAGGATGTCTATTTCTTGTCGGAATGACGAGTGTCCCTCAAGCGGATGAACTCTCATCCGACCGCGGTCATTACAATACCAGCATAACCCTCTAACGCAGTGGTTCTCAACCGGTGGAGAATTCTCTCTCTCTCTCTCTCTCTCTCTCTCTCTCTCTCTCTCTCTCTCTCTCTCTCTCTCTCTCTCAGGGGTGGGGATTTTAGGGTTTCCAGTGGGGGGGGGGGGCGGGGGGGGGGGGGGATTAACATTATTTCAAGATCGTGTCAATACAGTAACCAATTACTGTACTTGATATTGTTTTTCCCTCCATACTTTACAGTTCTGTACTTCTCGCTCTTCTGAAATTCGTTTTATAACGTAAGCAGACCTGCAAATCACGTTTTATGTAGACGTCTAGACTTGTTCTAGTACGTGTTAATACATTTAGCTTCCATTTTTATGTATACTGTGTAGGGGCCGGGAGGGGGGATTTATAGGGAGGAAATACGAAAGGGGGAAATGACATTCTGAACATATGGTGAAGGAGTGCATGGGCCAAAAAAAAAAAAAGGCTGAGAACCACTGCTCTGACGAATACACCACCGCCCGCGCTAAACACTATCCTAGGTGTGTTGAATGTAGAGGCATTCACATTTGATCTGTCATGGCGTTGTGATGTGAGGCGGTCGGTGTCCTTTCATGTCTGAGGGGTCTTTTTGTTAATAACCATGTCTATATCTATCGGCAGCCAGTTGTCTGTGCCATGTTGGCACTTAATAATGATAATAATAATCATATAGCAATAGTAATGATAATAGTAAAAGTAATATTAATAGTAATAATGCAGATAATAATAATGTTAGTAGTAGTAGTAGTAATAAAAATTGCAATATAAATAATAATAACAATAACAATAGCAGTAGTGGTAAAAATAACAATATTAATAATAATATTATTAACAATAGCAGCAGCAGCAGCTGTAGTAGTAGTAGTAGTAGTAGTAGTAGTAGTAGTAGTAGTAGTAGTAGTAGTAGTAGTAGTTGTAGTTGTTGTTGTTGTTGTTGTTGTTGTTGTTGTTGTTGTTGTTGTTAAGAAAACAAGTCATTTGCATATCCTGTACATGACGTGGCAGTTAATCCCAGCATTATTTGACTGTTCGTTATTTCTTTGCCAAGTTTACATTCAGTAGTTTCCCATTGCTTTCAGAACGACCGGTACTCATACCATTTCATAAAATAACCGGCGCAAGGCGATCTGCCGCCAAACTGCCCGCTGTTGTGTTTCGAACGCGGTATACGAGATTACGAACTGCTTTCTAAAAGCCTTCGCCACAGAGCCGGTAATGGCAGTAGTAGTAGTAGTAATAGTAATCGCAGCATTAGTAGTAGTAGTAGTAGTAGTAGTAGTAGTAGTAGTAGTAGTAGTAGTAGTAGTAGTAGTAGTAGTAGTAGTCGTCGTCGTCTCGACGCCGCCACCGCCGCAGCAGCAACAGCAGTACTAGAAGTAGTAGTAGTAGTAGTGGTAATATTGTGATCATTATCATCATCAGTATCATTAACACCACATCATTGTCGCATTATCATCATTGTGATTCGAGGAACGTTGCAGAGGTTGGCGTGCACTCTCGAATTAGTAAATAATAAAATAAGGAGTGTGCTGACGATATGCAATATGTCAGCTGAAACATAGTTTGTCTGAAGAACCAGCGAAGCTGTACACAAATTCGGTAATGCGCGCCACGTAATTTAACAACTTATTGATCATCTATTAGTTGTCTACTCCTGCAAATAAAATCTACCCCAGTAGCTATCATTGCCTCCACGCTCGAAGGTGAAAAGAAAGTGGCATGATCAGTGTCTTTCTTTCTTTGTATCAACAGTTTGTTTTCTTCCTAACACGCGTAGCAGAGTACGTCACGGCTAGTTGTGTACTTGGGTCAAGGGTCAGTGTGTTCGTGTTCGGCATGCGTTTGTGTGAGGCTTTCTTCATCTAGGCAGATTCCACACAAGGCAACACTCTTTCTCTTTCTGTGGGTGGGGTGTACAAAATAATTCTAACACCGTGGCAAGGACCTCCTCACTCTTCAGACTACTTGTTAGATTTAGAACTGCCGTGATAATTTTAATGTGTGCAACTTGCACACGGCTATATTATTAGAAACTAATAGTTTTTGTAAACATGTCTACGCGCGATGCGAATCTAACCCAGTAACGCCTGAGCCAGCTTGACCTCCCTGTCAAGTCTCACATTATCATCATGGTACAAGTCCTTTGCAGATTATCGCTCTTATCACGACCCGGCGAAAAATGTATCGATCCTTTGCCAGTTCTCCTACCTCATGCACACTCACACCAATGTGTCTGTAATTCCCTGTGTCCATCTTCATGTTGGTTGATCCCTGCCTTTTCTCCCAGAAACCATGCCTCCCATCACTGTTCTTTTGTGGCATCTGGAACTCATTTCTGCTTCATGTTTTAACAATCCAGTAACTTGTTTCGTATGTTCTCATCAGTCTTGAGGCATCCCTTTAGCTTTGCTACCCGGAGTGTAAAAACGTACCTTACAGTCTTTGGAATTAAGACCATGGATTCCTCCTGACTGACACCAAACTTCCCTGCATCCTTCTCTGCCCGGCTAACCTGAACCTTCGCGGAGTACAACTCAACAGGCCTAGCTCTTCGTGCCGCTGCCGCACGCAAGCTGCCAAACCACAGTGGATAAGCAGTGTAGTGGCAGAATTACAGGACACGATATCATTAATCTTTATGTCCTCAGCTCATTGAGTAGTGTCATTAGTATGTATTGATTTGCTTGTTTAGCTCTGCATATCGCTGAATTTGTAATAGGGTCAATGGCTTGCTTTAACAGGCTGTTTTCTGTCTTCTCAACCACGACATTGTGTTTGATTCAGCATGATAAAGTCAGCTGTATTCATTGCTCGCCAGGTAAATATTCACGAGCTTGGATCTTCGTGAACAGATGTCAGAGTAGAATAAAACCCCCACAACCAGGAGATTGTTTTCATGTGTTCACGTATACATGCACCTTACATCTTCTTTAGTCTTTCAACTTGTGTCCTATGATGTAGATGCTTACTATGTCTGAAGACAAATGTTCGCATGAAGTTTGTTCTTTCCAAGTGGTATTATATGTGCTGTCTCCCTAAGACGTTGTTTCTGTGTGTGCGTACCCATTGTTTCTGTAGCCCGCTAGTTGTGTCAACTCTGCACAGACATCTCACATATTACCCCCAGCACGTGCAAGGTTTGATCTCAGACAATAGATTCCAGAGACGTATTACCATGTACCCATAACGTAGAAAATGTGATACGGAGAGGCGTCATTAACAGACTTTCATATTCTACTTTAGTGCGAACAGGAAACTTACTGTCGTGTTGTCTTTCTGAGTTTACAGGTCTGTAGGGCAATTATTGTGCTGATAGATCAGCTGTTGCTACTTCTGTGGGCGGAGGGCTACTTATTGATAAAGGTGGTATGGTAAAGCTCTATGGGATCCGCGGAGGAAAGATAAGCTCAGAAGGGAGCGATTAGACCTGGACGATATTCACAGCTTTGAGGAAACGCCAGACGGCGTTATTTTAATAATATAGCTACTGGAATAATCAACATGGGAACTATTCGGTGGCATCTCGAGTGCATTGATATCGATTCTTAAATTAAATATTACATATTAAGTTAGTCTTTTCTTTGCTAACCTGGGTCAGGGCGCATCATACGGTCTTCTGTAGCCTTTCCTCTTGTGCGCTTGAGGTGTTAGAGGTACCTTTTGATTTTCTGTAGTCTTTCCTCTTCTACCCTGAATTGTAGAGGTACCTTATTGTCTGTTAGTTTTTCCCCCTACTCAAAGGTGTCTTATGATCTTTTTAGTCTGTTCTAGATTAGGATGCTGAGAAAACTTACCTACTCTTCTGCACTACCCAGAGATCTACCGCATCGTCATATTGAATCATTCCCCTACACCGGGGTGTGTTTTACGGCCTTGTTTAGTGTTTTACGGCCTTGTTTAGTGTTTTCTCTTCTACACGGAAGTGAATAAGTCTAATTGATAGTTGTTTCATCTTACAAGTATACACTCATACACATTTGACTTGTAAAGGTGTGCCAAGGCTGGCGGGATACGCCAGAGGGAACGAACCCATGATTTTTACAGTATTGAGTAATCCACTGCAATGAAAGGGAAACGCCCACGAAGAAATAAACAATAATAAAAGAGCACCCATGATATAAATAACATGGAGTAGAAGATCAATATCACATCTAATATCCTGACATGGTATCCAAGCGCGGTCGGTTCCCGGGAAATAAAAACACAGATTCCAATATTCTTCCTGATTGACAGTTTGGCTATGGAATATAAAAAATGGCCACGCTGTAAGTTAGAGGGACAAAAATCGTATGTCAACAATCTATATTTTACTGCTGCTTGGAAAGCTTATTTGCAGCGGGCGAGGATTATATGAAAGCTAGTCGATTCCAATCTTGTGGTTGTCTGTCTGGTTCTCACGTCTTCTCTCCTGTGTCTCCTGCACTGTGTATATGTTGAAGGTGTTCGTAACAGGAAGAACTATGCAACTGTTAGCCTACTTTCTGCTATGGTCTTTCAAGTCGGTCAGGTAATTTTTTTTTTTTTTTTTTTTTTTTTTTTTTTTTTGCGTATCCTTTTACAGGACTTAGCTGTCAACAGCAGCATCTTTCAGCTGTCTGTTGATCTCTTGGCAAGATTACGCTCAGTAGTTTGCCATTGCTTTCTGAGCGGCCGGCTCAGTATCCGCAAGTCACGAGCGGGGGTCGAACCACCTCAGTTCTCGCTCCGCTGCGAGACTCTGCGTGATAAACGGGATTACAGAGAGAAAGTGTTGTAACCCCACAGCCAGAGAGACCGGCAGGTCAGGTAATTAGGGGTCAGAATATAGACAGGTAAGTTCGACGCCCGCGCTCGACGTCTCGCTAAGTGAAGGAAAGACTGGTAATTTAATCCTCCGCGCACCCGGGCCTACAAACAGTGATAGTCCAATCACATCACAAGCCTATATTAGGAGACTGCTTTCGGACACATTTTTATTGAAGCCAGTTGGAGCCGCGGTGGCATAGATGTGAGTATTTACCTGCCAAGATAGTGGTGCGGTTAAGTCCCCAACAGAGGCAGTGTTATTATTTTTCTTACAACCAGTGCGGCTATGGGGGTCGACTCAGCGTCATAAAAATGGGTACTAGACAATTTTTAAAATTGCCTGGGAAGGAAAGGAGGCGGGGAAGGGCACTGGCCTTATATGTTGTCACCCAGAATATGTGAAGGCCTAACACTTCACACCCCAAAGACAGTCTCTGCCATGTCGCTATATTTACCTTTAAAAAAAAACAAAACAGGGTCGACTTCATTGCACCTGGTTTTTATCCCACATGGCGCAGTCTTTTTCCGCAGCGCGGAAAGCGTCGCACAAAGTACGAACTCCGTAGCTCCAGCGAAGACCCCCAGGAGTCTCCGAAAAAATGCACTCGTGAACCGAAGGTCGCGGCCCGGAAAGAAAGAAGAAGAATCAGATTTAAAACAAAAAAACAAAAAACATTCCCTGGCACGTCCTCTGCATATGTTTGTGGCATTCCTCAGTCCTATTCATATGCATATACCTCACGGCCAGGCTTTCATTTCTTTATTGTGCAATCATAATTTCGCTGCCAAAACGGCTGTAGTCTCTAGGACATCTTCCACTCCTATTCATCTAAATATTCTCTATGGTCCTCTTTGTATTCCACCCCTCCCGGACCCTCCGTTTCTCTTCAGTGCATACGGTTCAGTGACATTCTGTAACTAGTCCGCTGGCCGCGGGCGACCGTGTGAAATCGAATTGAGATCACCCCCCCCCCCCCCCCCCCCACCCCCTCTCCACAAGCCGATTTCTCTTGAAGCCAGTATCGTTACTAACAATGTTGGATGTTTTTTGAGTGTCAGAAACACCAAGTTTCGTGACAAGAACATGATTGTCAGCATTCGAGCGCCCGCTTCTGTCGTTGTGAATTCTAATCATGTTTAATTTTGTGAAAATAATGCTCACAAATGCGGGGGTTGATTCAATCAGTCAATCAATCAATCAGTCAATCAATCAATCAATCAATCAATCAACCATATAATCAATCAAGTGCCGTCTCCACAACGAAGGTTGTCTGCAGGCTGCAATGGAAATTCAACACTGTCTCTCACCTTGCTGTACATTCTGTTAGATTGATGTTTGTCCATCTCTTGATGTTATCTTCCCACTTGTATCATTGTCTGTCTCTTGCTCGCTTGCCTTCAAACTTGCCCTCCAGTATGGTTTTTACGAGAGTGATATATCTTTTAACGTGTCCGACATATTTCACTTACCTCTTTTTTTATTTCTTTAATCAACTCTCTTTTCATTCCCAGTTTTTCTAGAATCTATATATTTGATTGTTTTTGTGTCCATGAAATACGACATACTCTTCTGTATATCCACATCTCCATGGCCTCTATTTGACTTTCTAATTGCTTGTTCAGTTTCCAGTATTCCGTGCCATATGAGTGGCACCTTGCAGTCTTGACAGACAAAAGTATGTGGATTGGAATTTGGCCAAAATTCCATCTCACAATGCCTGGGTAGAGCTTCAGAGAACATGTGGTGCCCAAACGTCATGTTTCCCCTCTTGAATTGTTTGATCCAGAGGAATGGATAACCAATACGTCTGGAACAAGGTAGGCTGCAGACGCCGGCGGCACATCGTCAAACCTCCAAGACCTCAACTCCACGAGGAGGAGGCGAGCGTTAGCCAGACCCTAAACCTTTGTGATTTGACTTAGAGGCGTTCAGCCAAATCCCGCAGGTAAGGGTCGTATACGCGCCCGGACCACTGGGCACGTACACCTGTCAATCGCAAGTGTCTAGACCTGTGTAAGCGTGTACTACCGTCAGACTCCCCGCCTGACCCGTGCGGATCCCGCTACTCACGGAAATAGGCCCGCCGGAGATATTGCTCGTCTGCTGCGAGCAAATCTCCCCTCCTGCCACTGTGCGGATCCCGCGACCAGCGAGAATAGGCCCGCCGGAGATACTTTATCGCTTCTTTACTTATTCAGTGAACAAATCTCCAAGACTGAATAAGTCTGAATAAGTAAAGAAACAATAAAAGTAGTGGTATTTCAATTGCGCTTGTGCGCCCACCTATGCTACACCCTTCATGTTTCTTCATAAAGTCGGCTAGAGTCGTAGTGTTGAACATACATAACATTTGAAAATTCTAATTTTTATTGCGGTGTTTATGTCTCAAGATGTTATAACAGATTGCATGATGTTTAAAGCATTTTTTTGCCATTCCTATTATCTTTTTGATGTCTGTTTCGTCAGCGTACTGGAGGTTTCAACGCAAGCGCATTAATTCTTCGCGGCCACATAGACTAGTGCGGTGTAATAGTCACGGTGTCATGTGATCTTCAGACCGTGAAGAATATAAAGACGTTTTATATTAAAGTCAGGGTGACCAGACGTCCCGGTTTTACCAGTCCCGATTTTCGGAACATATTTCCGGTATCCCGAGCAACTTTGTCGGGGCGCAGAAATGTCCTTGTATATACAGATCGATTAGTGGCTTACAATAAGATTAATTTAATTGGTCTAATACAGGGGTCACCAAACTTTTTTTCACGGCGGGCCGGATGACTGACAAAAATGAAGAGCGAGGGCCGGATACTCATTCTCTACAATATTTGCGCCGGTCTCCGTGGCGAAGGTCTTACGGACTTGGTTTGTAATCCGGTATACCCGCGTTCGACACATAGCTGTGCACGATTTGGCAGCAGACCGCGTTGCGCTGGTTTTTTACGCTATGGTATGGGTGTCGGTCGTTCAGAACGCAATGGCAAACTACTGAACGTAAACTTGCCAAGACATCAACAACAGCAAAAGATGCTGTGTTGACTGCAAACGTTCTGTAAAGGATATGCAACTAACTTTAACAATACTTGCAGCCAGAACGAATGCACTGGGAAAAAAGACGAAAAACTAAGTTAATCATGGGTGAGTGGCGAACAATGCACACACAAAAAAACAAAAAAACAAAAACAACCAACATATTTATTTACTTTAAAAAGTAATCAAAGAATTCAGAATCAATTTTTTCCAGAAAAGCCCGGAACTGGCCGTCATTGAGTGCATGTCCCCGAACGAAGTTCACAGCAGAAATGACTGGTTTCAGTACACAAGACATATCTAAGTCCACAGAGTGTTTGCTGATGTATGATGCATTGTATGAGCGCCCGGAATTTGCAGATCTTCCAACTGAGTCCTGATCTGCCCCATCAGACCCATTCTCACTCCAGCCATGTTTTTTCGTTCATCAATTGTAACACCTCAAAGCTGATTCCACTGAATGTTATAGTCTTGCATAAATGTTGCACTTCCATGAAAATGTCTTTTCCAGTTGTTGTTCCATGCATGCTGCAAACGGATGCCAACTCTTCCGTTATCTGAAAGTCCACATTGACATCACGAATGAACACTAGAAATTGTGACGTACTCGAGAAATCAGTAAACTCATCCAGTGCCAGAAAATGCCACAACCAGTTCCTAGTTTTCTCGAGTATCTGTAGCACAATGTTCTTTCCGAGTTCTTCTGTTTTTCGCACAACTGAACTTGCCGAAAGACTGACAGTTTCAATCAAATTGGATTTCTCAGGACACATGTCATTTTCTGCTTCCATCATACACTCTTTGATAAAGTTACTATCAGTAAACGGTTTTCTTCGTTCTGCCATATTATGCACTATTTTGTAACTTGTACGAATGACAGATTCATTTTCAGCGAACTTTCTCGTGAAGAGATTTCTTTGTGTTTCTAAACTACGTTTCATGGACTCATATTTCTCAGAGCGTAACTTTCAGAAAACTTTGAATATGTTGATATATGTTTTGTTTCCTAGTGACGCCGAAGATTGTACTCTTTTAAAACCGCAACACTTTCGATGCATATTACACAACTGGTTTTCTGGTCCTTTATTTCCACAAAGAAGTACTTTACTCCCCATTCTTCATTGAAATCTCGACACTCAGCGTCCACTTTTCTTTTCTTAGTAGCCATAATGAAGGGTGGAGTACACGGGATATGAAAATGAAAAGGACATTGAATTAGAAACGTAATTAAAGACCTATTGAAACACAAGAAAAGCAGAGGACAAGGGGTCACTGGTGAAGCTACGGCTCACCAAAGATAAATACACAGTTTATAGGTACCATTGGTAATAAAATATATCTCATAATAAGGTTTGCAAAATATATAAAAAGGGCCGGCCTAAATAAACAGCCTAGAGCAGTGTTTTTCAACCTGTGGTTCTACGAGTGGCAGCCAGGGGTTCCGCCTACATGCAACATTTCTGCCCATCTGGTTTATTACATAAAGTAGGATAGACACTTGGATCATCATACAGAGTTCCTTGAGCAAAGTAAACAATTACGTAAGGATCTGCTCCAGCAGAAATGTTGAAAAACACGGGCCTAGCGACCTGCTCGATTAATACCTTGACCGGGGAATTCTTATGAGCTGGGGATAATATTTTCGTAATAACACGAGGATTCTATGGCATTTTTGTGCTATATTTGCTACTTTATTGCCTCTATTCACACTTGTAGTTCACTTACCTATCACTGTCAAACAAAGAATTCCTTGTTACATATCTATACAATGGATGACTGGCAAAAAGAAGTAAATATTTCTGGAGCATGGGACATGTGTTGATAGACGGACGCATCTGGGGGGGGGGGGGTGAAATAGGGTGTGTGTGTATGTTTGTGTGTTGTGCCATGGCAATCATCGTAACGTCAGAGCGTAGGCTGCTCTACCACGAGCCGGGAAAGTACCTGGGATGGCGCGAAATGAGCAAACATTACAATAAATAAGAAAATCCAGATGCAATAATTTATGATTGAAAATAGTCAATTTAAGACACGTAGCAGCCAGGAGGTCTCCTCACGCGTGAAGATCTCCTTTTATTCTAAATATAATATATGCATTTAAATTGTATTACAACGTCTCGTGTTCCATGCGTTATATCAAGCAAGTTCGAGTACCGTCGGCGGGCCGGATGAAATGTCGGCGGGCCGGATGAAATGACGTCGGGGGCCGGATCCGGCCCGCGGGCCGTAATTTGGTGACCCCTGGTCTAATATGTGCGGAAATTATTCGCGTTACAAACTTCCTCTGAAAAGTTCACGGTTTCTTAAATATGTAGAACGAAATGGAGTTCACATGTTCACACCAATGAGTATCGGTTCTGACAAGTGTGTGTTTGTCGTGTGTTTGTTGTGGAAATGAGTACCAGTATTTGTTTCTCTAGACACACTTTTTATCTTTGGGGAGTTGTGTGCGTGCAAACGTATATATTCAGAATTATTAACATTTAGAAAATAATTAGTCTGCACTTGGTTTAGTTAAGGCAGTACAGTTACGAAAACGTTTTGATCTTTCTTACGTGGATTTTAAAACTTGGATACCTAATCATAAGCATCTGTTGTCAGAAACGCACTTTTGTAAAAAGTGCAAAACAGAAAACTTAGACTGGAAGAGCCTTATTATATAAGCAATAAATAAAATTAGTTGAACTCGTGTTCGTCGCCGTCACACATCATTCGTACATCGGGTGCATTCCACTTGCGGGGCGCTATCATTTATCAAGAACAAGTCACCTGAACAGTTCAAGAAGCCTGATTCTGGGGGGAGAAAATGTCACGTGGCAAGAAAAATACCAGTAGACACCCGACTTACCATATGAGCATCGTGGAAGCCGCCAAGACCTTGAAGAAGACGACAGGAGAGATACTGCATGTGAGCTGCAGCAAAGAACCTCAGCCTACAGATACCACTGAAGCTACCACGAGGAAGACCAACGATAACCCACCACGGACAAGAGCCGAGACAGCTGAGAAGAAGAGTGAGGAGAAAGACTCCAGAGCCGGAAACACTGACTCACAGACGACCAGATGAGTTGTCAAACGTATCTAAGTGGAGCTGACAGATGAACAAATCCTGAAGCAGCTACGGCAGGAGAATCTCCATATCCGAATCTTGAAGGCGGAGCGGATTCTGACAGACTCCAAGATACCTACTACTCTAGCGGTGATGACAATTGAGGGCAGCGAGATACCACGACAGGTATCGATAAACAAGAAAGAACAACAATCTTAAAGATTCATTCCAAGAATCACTCAATGTTCAAGATGCCAGAGGGCCGGTCACAGCAGACCAACATGCCGCAGCAAGACAGAGATCTGTCGATACTGCATCGAACACCATGGATTCAAGGAATATCCGCTGGCCAAACACGACAAGGACTTCCGAGCGCCCAACGACAACAGAAAGTGTGCCAACAGCCTTGGCAAGCATGGCGCAAGATACCTGGGCAGTCCGTACCTCCAAAGACATAGAGATGTCTTAAAGACCGCCATAACTACAAAGACACCATGCAAGGAAGCACTGCGGAGGTGCGAAACAGCAACAGACATTTCACAAGCCGAAAAATCACAGCTACAAAACCAGATTGACGAGCTGAAGAAGCAAGTCAAGGCACTGCTGACGCCGACTCCGACCAGCAACAACGAACAACTAACTGCTGGCGGACATGAAAGAAATCCAGCACAGCATCCAACAAAAGATGCAGCGCATGGCACAGATGAAGAAGGAAAACAAAGACGTCCTAAGAGCCATCACGATAGAGAGAGAACTGCTAAAAGCCGAAAGCGAACAATTCCAAAAGAAACAAGCAAATGCCACGCAAAAGACTTCAAAGAAGCCGCAAGCAGAAACCACGCAAAAAACCACAGAGAAGCCGCAAGCTAGAGCCAAACCAAAGACCAGCGTGAAACTCCAAGACGAACCCAGCAACCCATTCTCAATGACGAACAAGTTCAAGGGGGGACCAGTCTTCAACCAGAGAGAGAGAGAATGAGAGAGAGAGAGAGAGAGAGAGAGAGAGAGAGAGAGAGAGAGAGAGAGAGAGAGAGAGAGAGAGAGAGAGAGAGAGAGAGAGAGACCAACGAAGAATCGAGTGATTGGTAGCTCAGATGAGATTGTTCTCGGACCGACCACAAAACATGGAAACAAAAGCAAGCAAACCAAAGGATGAGTCCTTATAAGGACTGCATCCTAGTAAAACAGACGGGCCAGAAGTCAACACTGAACAAAGAAACCGTCAGAGGAGATGGGCACACAGGATAACTCGCCGCCTTACGTCACAGACACAGACACTTACATAAACAGCCCGAGTTACGACTTACTCGTAAGAGTGCACAGACAGAAACAGTTTAAAAAAAAAAAACCACAAACACCACGGACCTCAACTCTAACCAAGGTTGAAGAAACAGGTTGATCTAGGCGGAATTTGGAATTTTTGTTTTTGAATCAAACAAGCAAGCAAGTAGCTGTGGAAATGTAAACGATATAAAAGAGCACAAAGTAATGAAGTTTTACAAAACGGGAAACAAAGTTGAATAACGAAGACACAAACAATAGATTGCACGATTTATTGCCTGGCATATTTCGCTGCATCTCGTCAGGTACATACTGCAGAATTCACACAACGTAAAGTAAAATAACTAGATAAACCCTTCAACCTGAAATATACACATGTTCGCACAATAATGTCAATTGTCTACCACGGTAATTTTAAACTGGCTAACACGTCTTTCAGTTTGCACAAAACTGGCTTGTGTAGATTAATCATTATTGCTTCTGCAAACTTTAACAAGCGAGTTTTTCGTGTGTTAAACATCGCGCGAAAGGCCCTGTCTCTATAAATCACATGGCTGCTTTCCAGCATATGCCTAGCAATTGATGAAGCGGGAGGCTTCCGGTGTGTCGGACCCACTAGGCTACCATCGCCTGTGTGTATTATCTTGTCGATCCATTGAGGTATGTGTTCAGACACTCTTTTGTTCAACTGCTGCTCTGTTCTGCCGATGTAGGTAGACTGGCAAATACATGTGAATTGGTAAATACAATTGTTTTTGGCGTACAGAGGAGCAAGCTCTTTTACTGCTTGGGTAGGAATCGGCGTGGTTCTGTACCTAATGACTGGAGTTGCAGCACAGAATTTTCGGCCTACTTTTTGTTTTGTAAAGCAGAATTACTTCGTGTTCTTTTATATTGTTTGTGATGTACGTAAATGCATAACACTTTTTATAGTTTGTAAATTATAATTATCTAAACAGCTTTCAATAATCCACCTTGTCACATCATGGTTTCTTAGTGAAATAAATAAATAAATGAAAAACTTTTTATCTTTCGTATGACTAATTTGTTGGGCAAATTTGTATCGCTAAATGGTGTCCCGGTTTTGTTATTTCCAAAATATGGCTGACTGAGCAAAGGGCATGCGCCAAGAATATATACAATCCTAGTTCCGTCTGTACCCGCTTCGTGGCGAAGGAATTACGGACGCTTCGTGGCGAAGGAATTACGGACGCGGTTATTGATCCCGCATACTCGCTTCGAAGCACAGCTACTCGCGATTTGGCAGCAAACCGCGTTGCGTTGTTTTTGTTTTTGTTTACGAAATTGTATGGGTGCCGGACGTTCAGAAAGCAATGTCAAACTACTGAACGTAAACTTGCCAAGACATCACAACAGCAAAATATGCTGGTGTTGACTGCAACATCCCGTACAGGATGTGCAACTAACTAAATTCCGTATTTAATTTAATGTGAATGTCTTTTTACAGGAGGTTACAGTCAACCGCAGCATTTTTTTGGCTGGTTATGATTTACTAGGCAGGTTTACGTTCAGAAATTTGCCATTGCTTTTTAAACTAACAACGCTTACACTATTGTATGAAAACCAGTGCAAGGCGGCCTGCTTCCAAATCGCCTGCAGCTGTGTTTCGAACGCGGCATACGGGATTGCGAATCGCGATCGTAACCCTCTTCGCCAGAGCGCCGGCTTATATAGGGTGTATTGTTAATGACTGTGCAGTATTTGAAAATATTGCCGGTTCAAGTTTTGTATTCACCCTCTGTAAAGTTCAAGCAACATACTATGTAAATACAAAACTTGGATCTGCAATATTTTCAAACACTGCACAGTCAATAAAAATACACGATGTATGTGATACTAGAATGTCAACATTGCCGAATGGATAAGAGGTCACGTTCTTAAACATCCGGTGTGCTGATGCTGAAGTTGCAGGTTCAACCTCTACACCTGTCACTTGGACTAAAACGTTGACTTCTCATCCTTGACTTGGGGGAGTAAATTACTAGTACATCAGTAGTCGTAGTGGATTCGCCTGATGGCGAGGGACACTGATAATAAGTAAAATCAGTCCAACTCACTAGAAATAGTAGCACATATACGGACTACGCTTGAATTCAAAGCGAGCGAGCGAAAAAAATTAATGTGATACAAGTAGAGTGTTTCAAATAGCAGCAGCAGTTGAAGTGATGATGCTAGCCATCGTAATAAAAATGAAGTTTGTACTTGTAGTACTTTGTAAATCACTCCCTGAAAGAACACTAATGTTTCATGCACTCAACGTAACACTTTAGGTGACAGACAAACAGACCGACCAACTAACGAACTGATAATGATCTTAGCAAGTCAGTAAGTAAAGGTCTTGTTTACACGGGTAAGTCGCATTGGGCAGATGGTGTGCTTGACCTACATTTTCTATAGACCTATCAGCACTCGGCGATGATGTGGTCAATATTGCGCCAGCCGCTTTTACTTGAAAAGATATTTATTGGGACCCATTGTAGGCTGGGTCAACCTGAACAATTCGAATTGACCCCAATGCAGATCGAACTCATACACACTGGGGTGGAAGGTGAGTGTCTAGCTACTACGCTACCGCGGTTCTCATAACGTTGTTGCTGCGGATTAAAAAAAAAAAAGCAAAAGACCCTTTGTACACAACTGCAGGCCCAGTGACATATCATGACAGATCCCTTGTTATACCATGCTGCGTTGTGGACATACAGTGCTAGTATAATATTACTATGGACATATAGTGCTAGTATAATATTACTATGGAGTATAGTGCTAGTATAATATTGTTATGGACATACAGTGCTAGTATAATATTACTATGGAGTATAGTGCTAGTATAATATTGTTATGGACATACAGTGCTAGTATAATATTACTATGGAGTATAGTGCTAGTATAATATTGTTATGGACATATAGTGCTAGTATAATATTGCTATGGACCAGTCGGCACTGAATGAGTGATGCCTTTAATTCCCAAGACATTTCGCGGTGTCCATTTCAGGCTGGCTGAACATGGCAGCGTGTTTACCATCTCTTGTAAGATTTGTGGCCTGTGAGCTAAAGGACTCGTGCCTGTTCAGGCTAGGCTAATTTTAGTTTTACCTCTTAAGCCAGACTTAGCCAACTTTCTGTTTGTCTCTGTCATTGTTTTATTCCTTCTTGCGCTGATAATGTCATGATCGCCCGCGCTTGCATTTAGCTAAGAGAGGGAAAGACTGCTCCCTATTTTCTCTTGTGCATTCAGGCCTACATAAAGTACTGGTCCTAGCACACGGTGGCTAAAAGAGGGAAAGATTGGGCCACCTATTTACTCGTGCATTCAGACATACGAAATATTACGCCCCTAAAACTTCACAGACCCTTAACAGGTTTCTGCTTCTGTACTTGCTGTTGCCTAACATTTCGACTGTTGACATTGTCTACAGCAGAATTGTTGCACCGAGGCTGTTGACACCGAGACCGCTTTAAATACTCCTCTTAAAAAAAAAAAAAACTCAATCAGCAAACCAGAACAAGTATTTATGTGTCGCAGCTTCATTATTGTAATTGTTTGAGCCACTCCCTTTCCAGGAAATTTCAATGTAAGCCGATTAAGATCTATTCTAGTTTGGATTAGTGACATTAAGCTGAGATTATGCATCGCAGACTGGTGAGGGTTAATCTTGTACGCGAAAGTGTTGTTTGCTACTTGTTTGTCTTTTGTGCATTTTCAAATGTGTTTATACATAACATATAATACCAGTCACAGGGGAACCTATGAGGTTATTGAAATACATCAAAAGTAAATTTAGTTCTCAGGAATTATTTATCAGCGCCTGTAGAATACAAATGAATGAAGTAAAATTGTGGTGGCTGTTTTACTTGTCTGCAGAGTTGTGTGCAATGTATGATGAGTTGAATTGAGTCAAGAACCGACATCACAGCACTCGGGGCGTTCCCATACGCGATCTGTCCTCAGCTTCAACAACCAACGAGGAGTTCCAACTACTAATAGTGCCAACCACATTATGATTATATGTCCATCTGACCTTTCCTCTGGAGTACTGAGTGTCGCGCAGGTCCTCTGGTTACATCCTGTCGCACCATTATCTCCAGATCATGAGGATTTATCTGTTTTTCCACAATATACATATGGTCATAAAGAGCCCTGACTTCATCTGCCTTATCGTGCACCAAAACCTGGCACAGCCGCGCATGCGCAGCCACTCTACCCGCCTGCTCGTTTCTTTGGGGGAAAGATCCAACGGATGGTCCCTATCTTAGATGTTTAAAAATTGAAGCATGCCACTTTACACGAAGCATGCCTGTCCCCATCTTGATGTATGGCGTAAAATGTTTTGGCTTTGCTGCAAACGCCACTCCTCTAACCTACAACATTAAATCTTTATCTCCACCCTTTGTGAGAGAATAAAAGTTAAAGTAATATCCAGAAGTTAGAAGGCGCGCCTTACACATCAAGGGCCATGAGTTCAATTCTATGTATTGATCGGGGCCTGGCCACTTCTTGGCGACCGCTCTGGCAAGCGGCCTTAATTCTTCAGCCCGGAAAACCTTTTCCCTGTTCACACTAGCAGTGGTAAGGAGTCTGTAACGAGAACAAGCCAGAAATGTCTAGCCATCTATAATACCGCCATAAAGTGAGTTGCGTACCATGTTTTCTCTTATATTGGGAGGACCGGAAGCACCAGTCACCAGTGCATCGAATGCATAGGGACAAATGGAAAGTCGAATAGTTCAGCTTGACAGAAATAAACACAAATTACAGAATGGACGTAACGACTACAATGCCTTCATCGGCAAACAGGGACAAAAGGATACTAATATAACTACGTGCACGTGATAAAATTAAAGGTACTTATAAAATACGAAACAGAGTCTCCGTGGCGAAGTAGTCAAGCCGTCTGACTCGGGCTCCGAAGGTTGTGAGTTTGATTTCGGGCCGTGTCCTTCGGTTCACGAGTACATTATTTCGAAGACTCATGAGGGTCGTCGCTGGAGCTACGGAGTTCGTGCTTTGTGCGACACTTTCTGCGCTGCGGAAAGAGACTGAGCCATATGGAATTTTAAAAAACAACAACAACCGGTGCAATGAAGTTGACCCTGTCGACTTTTAAGCGACTTTTTATAAAATACGAAAGGCTGTGCAACTCCACATACTTATGAATACTTAAGCAGGATAACAGTAACCATGCATACGTTTGAAAAGCGATGAGAAGAGTACAGCTGACTACCATTCGTCTTACATAGGTGCCCTCATTGTTTTACACTTTCTTGTATTTACATAAGCGTCCTTGTCTGTTAGTTTCGAGTCTGCCGATATGGTCTTTGTAATCTTTGATTGTATTCTTTTGTAAAGCTGAACATTTCCACATTTTCCATTAATGTCCATTTATTCCTAGTTTGTTTAGAACTACTAGTGAAACCCACTTCATTTGTTGCTGTCGCCAGTTGGATTTTGTTATTGTACTGGTTGTTCTGACGTCAGAAGGTTAATGAATGGTCAGAATTGGAAATTAGAGACCTTTAAACGTGATTGCAAATGCCGTCCTCATATATGCTGGTGCAAATAAAAGCTTATATGGGGATAATGAATGACGACGAAAGGCATTTCATCCATAGAAAGACAACCTCAATTAAAAGGATCACGATTAAAGAGAGGAATGCTATTAATGGCGTAGCAGATTAAACAACTAGAATTGGCTTTTTATTGTACAAAAATAAAACTATCTCAACCACCCGTTGATTAATGGTGATGTTATTTACAGCATGCTTGCTATATTGTGCATTTAGCTGTTGTAGTGTATTTTCTGAAGAGCGGCTGGCGGAGTGGCTAGAATACGGGGGCCCTTCTTCGGGAGACTCGGGTTCGAATCCTTGGTAAAGTGTGAGTTATTGTTTTGAGGAGAGCAAACAAGAAAATGCTAACCTGCACAGTTTGCGGTGACTGCACTAGCCAGGAAGTCTTAATTGCTCAGTCTCGAGGGACACCCCTTCCCCCTCCCGCGCGTCCTACACCACAAGGTACTATAGGCAATAGATGGCATTCCCCCCCCCCCCCCCCTGGACAGGTTATTTTCTGGAGGCCGCGGTAGCACAGTGTCTGCCGGCTCAGTTGTCATGTATTCGAATCACCACCCTAGGTGATGTATGCAATAACATGATCTACGCTCTCAGACTGACCCAGTGTAAACTGGGGACAAGGAAAATGTGTGGGGAATAAAGGCCGTCTTGATATTAATCACATCATCCATGGAATGCTGAATGGTCTATACAAATATCGGGCTAGTACCACATCCGCAATATATCTCAAGGCGTGGTCAAGGGCCCTGTACTACAGTGGTTCTCAACCTCTTTTGGCCCATGCACCCCTTCACCATATGTTCAGAATGTCACCCCCCACCCTTTGCCCCTACATAGTATACGTAAAATGGAAGCTAAATTTAATAACACATACTAGAACAAGTCTAGATGTCTACATAAAACGTGATTTGCGGGTCTACTTACGTTATAAAATAAATTTCAGAAGAGCGAGAAGTACAGAACCGTAAAGTATGGAGGGAAAAACAATATCAAGTAATTGGTTCTTGTATTAACGCGACCTTGAAATAATCGTAACCCCCCCCCCTCCCCTCCCCCCGGAAACCCTAAAATTCTCTCACTCCCCCCTCCTTTTTTGGGGAATTTCCCATCGGTTGAGAACCACTGCTTTACTATTTTACTTTTTGTTTTATTTTCTTGTTTTGTTTTCAAATCCCTTTACAGCGTCAATAGGAAATAATTATCAGCATTGAAACGCACAGCAAGTCTCTTCTGTGGCTTCACTTGATCCAGTACAATTAACGTTACAATCCTTCTGTAATCACCATGTTTTTAAAACCACAGTGGAATAATCCAGTTAATATCTGACCAGTTTTTTCATCGTCAAACACCAAAGAAGCTGTGTTATATAGCCGTGACTATACATCTCTATAACCAATGCATCCCATGTAATCTCTTATCATTTTACAAATTATGATAGTCAATTTGAGTCATATTTATGTTGTTCTTGACACGTGTTATTATGATGGAAACGTTGCACACGTGTGGCGTGCTTTAACTTGTTACTGTTTTCTTAGTCTTTATTGGGAGGAAAGTATGAATCAGAAGACACACTACACCAGTGTCGGTAACATATTAGTATTTTATTCATTCCCTCCCCCAATTTAATTATAATAACCTGTCGATCATTATTGGTGTATCGTTGTTGGTAAAAAAAAAATGTCCTTTACAGCACGTCGTAATCAAACCCATATAATTCTCTCCGTTGTCATCCTCCCTGCCTCTCCTTTCCCTGCATCTCTCCCCCCCCCCACTCTTTTCTTTCTCACTCTCTTTTCCTTCCTGTCTACCCTCCCAACCTCTCCCCTATCTCTCGAAACCCCTCATCCCTCCGCACACCCACCTCCAATTCTCTCCCACTATCCCTTCCAAATTCTGCCTCTACTCCCATTTTTTGCGTCTTTACGGCGCACTAACACAATCTTCTTCCCCGCACTACTTCCAATTGTGAACCTCCATCCCTTCCAATTTATCATTCTATCTTGTATTTCAGTTTACATATCCTGTTAAAGCGTGCGAGTAAGGCATATCCTAGTTACTGTCAGGACCATGTTAATATTGATGATAAGAGGCATCCCCAGCATAGGCATAAGACGTACATGGAAAGACTCCCAACATATGACTCGTGGAGGGAAATTGATGCAAAGGCATGTTTGTGTGTGGTCAGACGCTTTGCTGCTAGCACAGAAAGTTGACCACTGTGTAGGAAAACCATAACCTGTGCCGCCCACCAGGACACCCACGGATGATGATGATGATGTGTTTCTATTAGCTGATGTGTGATTTATTATTCATTATACCATCTCATCTTTATTGGTCTTCCTAATTATCGCTGATTGCATCCAGGAGAACTTTGACCTGTTCTTGTTTTCGCCTCCTATGTGGTTTAATGTTCTGTGCCGTCAGTAATGAGAAGGTCACCAGTCACGGACGTGCATTGCCTGTCGAATATGGCATCCCCAGAAGAGGTTCTTGGGAGCCTAGGTAGCATATTGGCTAGCTGCTTGTCTGCCAGCCTAGTGATTTATGTGTTCGCATCCACATCGAGGTGGGTTTTTTTAATAACATTGATCAAGTCTCCAGGTCGACCCAGCCTAAAATGGACACCAGGAAATGTCTCGGGAAGTGAAGGCAGCCGGTGTGATGTTTACCACATCAGCACTGGCGTGTCAATTGGTTTGTGCAAACATTGGTCTAACACAGTGGTTCTCAACCTTTTTTGGCCCGTGCCCCCCTTTACCATATTTTCAGAACGTCATCCCCCCCCCCCCCTTAGTATTTCCTACATAAAAATTTGGCCCGTGCCCCCCCCCCCCCCCCTTCACCATATTTTCAGAACGTCATTCCCCCCTTTCGTATTTCCTACCTAAAAATCCCCCCACCACCCCTACACAGTATACGTAATAATGGAAGCTAAATTTAATAGCACATGCTAAAACAAGTCTAGACGTCCACATAAAACATGATTTGTGGGTCTACTTACTTTATAAATTGAATTTTAAAAGGGTGAAACGTACAGAACCGTACAGTATGAAGGGAAAAACAATATCAAGTAATCGGTTCTTGTATTAACGCGATCTTGAAATAATTTTAACTTCCCCCCCCCCCCCCTGGAAACCCTAAAGAATTATGCTTTGTATGATTTTGGTCTGTATAAGGGACCTGCAATTATTTTACTTTGAAGAAACACCCGCCATGCCATGCTGGTCATTCAGTCTCAAGATTGGTGTCCAATTTCATTGAACATGTCAGTCCACACACACACACACACACGCACGCACGCACGCACATCTATCTTTGTTGCTGAGCATCAGCTTAATCTTGGGAGATGCATGTAGTGGTTTTCCCTTGATTTCCACACTCATGCAATACAATTACATGTTATATATATTCCACAGCGCGTCGTCGTCATGAAGCGATAATACTATATTGAGTCTTCATCACCTTATTTTCTGCTTCCTCACGGGACTCTCATATAGGCTATTTCCTATTTCCAGCCCATCGGTTGATGTATGCTTACATGTCACGTTCTGCCTCGTCCAGGCTTGTCCACCCCTATGTCTTCCGTCGTATCCGTCAACTTGCAGCTGTGTCCCGTTCAATGGCTTTAATTGTCTGGACTTGGCACCATTCGGTGACGTTTTTCTTCAACCCCATATTTGAAATATTTCTTTGTGTTCGTCTCCCATCATGATATTTTCTCTTAGTCGTCTATACAATCATATTTTGGAAAGCTGTTGTGGGTCAAAGGTAAAGATAGTCCCATAGCATACACTGCCTTTGGGGTTTGAAGTGTTCGGTCATCACACAGTAAGACCACATGTAAGGTCACTTCCATTCATCCTCGCTATTCCTTCCCACTACTCTTCCCAGTTAGCTGCAATACAAACCTCGTGGCATACAGTTTGAATTTTGTGTCCTAGGATTTAGACGTCTCTATGGCCTATGTTTACAGTGAAGTGACTTGTTTGCACTTTTTTGTAGTTTTTAAATATAATTGTATTAGTGCCTTTTTGTTTTTGTGTGCTTTCGAAGGCTTTCTAGCCGCAACGTCTATTCTGTCATTTGTGGTGGTGTTCTTATAGTTATGGCTAGTTTCACTTGGCCGGCTTCCTGGCCTAGAGGTTAGCGACTTTTCTCCGCAATCTCGTATACTCTCGTAAGTAACGTGACGACGGTGAGAATCAGCAGTGGTTCGAATTGCGTCGGTAACTTACGGGGTATGTGAGCCGGCCGCCCAGAAAGCAATGGCAAACTACTGAGCGTGATCTTGCCAAGAAATCAACAATCAGCTGAAAGATGCTGATGTTGAAAGCAATGTCCTGTAAAGGATATGCAAACAATTTCTTCTAGTTTCACTTTGCATATTTTAAAAAGTGTTGTCATTGTTTCTATAGCAATTCATCGGCTTGATCTAAAAGTGTTCAAGTCTAGTGTGCCTGATGATTTCTAATATTTATAATGCCTATTTCAGGTCGGCAGCCTTTTTTGTAGTATTATATGAAAGTAATGTTGCAAAGTCACTCAACGTGCCAACCTGTCCACCATGTTCTTATTCATATTCGTCTGTCCGAAAGTCTAAAAAGCAACAACCAGAAAACAAATTTAACTATACCATATTACTTAATAACAACGTCAAGTTTTGTAGGGTTGTCAACGGACTTTACTGGAATGAGTATGCGACAGCCCAGGGGACTATCTATAGAGCTGGCTGGTTTTAGTGGTGGTCGTGAGAGAGGGGAAGAAGGATATATCGGAAATAGAACATCGTTAACATTGTTGCTCCACACTCACTCAGTTTGCATTAGATCAACATTCTTGCCTCCAGTGCTTAACCACTTCCGTTTTGCATGGATGTTAAAAAGCAATAGCTTTGAAAGAATTATATGTTTCTATGTAATTAAACATACTATAATATACTGTATAGTTCACCCGGCGTGCCATTGAAAATCGTTCCCAGTGCCGCGATTGACACTCGGGTTGTAGGTTACCAAACCTTGTGTAGCGTGTCTTCTGATCCATACTTTCCTCCCTAGTCTGCAATATCGTTCCTTGCGCGTCAACTAATACTCCACAGTGCATTAATCCCATAACATGATCTTGACTTCATCTTTTAGAAAAGGCTCGACTTCCATGAATCTGTATCTTCATGTGTCTGGTCTAGACCCGGTTGTGGCAGTAGTGAACCTCCACCCTCTCTGTTATCTGCTATTTTCGTGTGATGTTGCAGACATTGTTGTTTGTTGCATAGCTGTTTAAGCTTTCCACATCTAGTGATGTCTTCTTTTCTTTTCGCTCCAAGTATTGTACCGCATGAAGCTTATTTCTCTGTTCTACTTCTACTGTTGATGGTTCCCATGAATTGCATTTATCCTATCTAAATGGTTTTGATGAGTGATGTAGTAACAACTGCAGCTTTAAATAACTCAGCATGGTTTTGTTCTTCTTCTCTTCCACGGCATTCTGAAAATTCTTCTGAAGAATCACATGTTCTCTATGTCCAGCCCCCCCCCCCCCCCCCCCCCCCCCCGATCCAATACTAATTGTTTAGCTTTCACATTGATACAGAAATACCACCTACTACAACTTTTTAGTATGCGGATTTTAATTCTTGTTGAGTTTTGGTACTACATGTGTGTCATCTTCAATGTGCACGATATTCTCAACACTCTTCTAAAAATACCACACCCCAGAACCCTCAGTGTCTCCACCACTTGTTAATCATTGTCTAATACCAGCATCCGCAGAGAAGATAGGACCACATCACAGATGTCCAAAATAAATGTTCAGAAAAGAATCACAGAATAGGTGTCTAGAATAGATGTGCTAATTTGCACTGTTATGATATAAGACGAAATGTGAGAGTGTTTACACTTGTGGTAATGAATTGTTTACGTGGGTAGTTAGCAGCATTAGTGGAGAGGCAGTTTGTGTGTAAACTCGGAATAGAGACGGCTGATGTTAGTAAGACCCCAGGATAATCAACACCTGCGGATAAGCTAGTTGGCTCGGCTTATGCGGGAGGCTGTTGCATTTGTTTCGTTTCCTTAGGGAGGATCTAGTGTAAGGCTTATCGATATGTTTACGCAAGTAGAGTAGACTGTGGAAGATTTGGGAGACGATGTTTATTATGTATACGGGGATGGGTTTCGTGCAGGCTGTGTAGGTAGTGGGGGAAATGATGTGATGAGTGATGTGGGTGCGTAGGTGGGTAAGATGATGTGGTGAGCGATGTGTGTAGGTAATTGGGGAGATGATGTTGTGAGTTATGTGGGTTGGTGGAAGGAAGAGATGACGTAGTGAGTGATGTGTGTGGGCGGGTGGGTGGGAGAGATGACGTAGTGAGTGATGTGTGTGGGTGGGTGGGAGGGATGATGTGGTGAGCGATGTGTGTAGGTAGTAGGGGAGATGATGTAGTGAGTGATGTGAGTCGGTGAGTGGGAGGGATGATGTGGTGGGTGATGTGTAGGTAGTCGGTGATGTGTGTAGGTAGTGGGATAGATGATGTGGTGAGTGATGTATACGGGTGGGTGGGAGAGATGATGAGGTAAGTGATGTGTGTGGGTAATGGAAGAGATATTGTTATGCATGATATGTTGGGAGAGATGATGTAGTGAGTGATGTGTGTAGGTAGTGGAAGAGATGTTGTTATGAATGATATGTTGGGAGAGATAATGTGGTGAATGATGTGTGTGTTTGGGAGGAATGATGTGGGTGGGAGAGATGATGTGGTGAATGACGTGTGTGTGTAGTGGAAGAGATGTTGTTATGAATGATATGTTGGGAGAGATGATGTGGTGAGTGATGTATATTGATGAGTGGGAGGGATGATGTGGTGAGTGATGTGTGTGGGTAATGGAAGAGATGTTGGTAAGAGTGATGTGTTTGGAGAGATGATGTGGTGAGTGATGTGTACAGGTAAAGGGAGAGGTGATGTGTGTAGGTAGTGGGAGAGATGAATTGGTGATTAATGTATGCAGGCAGTGGCAGAAATGATGTGGTGAGTGATGTGTGCAGACAGTAGCAGAGACAATGAATTTTACACATATGCTCCAATCTCTCGTCTGCCTGCCTGCCTGCCTGCCTGCCTGTCTGCCTGCCTGTCTGTCTGTCTGTCTGTCTGTCTGTCCGTCCGTCCGTCCGTCCGTCCGTCCGTCCGTCTTCTTAATCTACCTCTGTTCCATGCATTAATTAACTCGTCTCTACCTCTGCCCCTTGCATTAATTCCTTTCTTTCTTTATAGCAAACATCTGATCTTTTCCTGCATTCCTTTCTTTCTACTTAATATACATCTGACTCATTCCTTTATTCTCTTCTTTCTTGATATTCTACACGTATCTTTTTCTTTTATTTCTTTCTTTCTCCTTAATCTACCCCTGTCTACTTACTTTCTCGCGCTCTTTTTACATTTCTCCCCGTCCACCTTTCTTCCCTTCATTCTGTCAAACTGTTTTATTTTTCGTTTGTTTGAATAATATTCATAAACATATTGCAAAACAATAATGCATGTTTACTACATATTCATGCTTAATATGTGAAACACGTATAAGTTTACAACGTTAGATGCTTGCATTTTTGTTATAAAACATGCCCTCAGCTAAAGTAATGAAGTAATCCTGTTATGTGATTGCATTTGTATTCCACACTTTGTCTGTTCATTGTGTCCCCAGTTTCTTGACACTCAAAGAAAATTAAATAAACTTGTTATTGTTGTCTGCAAACAACAATGTTTTTTTTAAAAACCTAGTTGTTGTGCGTTTTCTTATGAATGTTTATTCTTGTCTGCATCGATGTTGTCCTAAATAAAGTCAAACGTACAAGTACAAGATCCATTCCCACGCCTTCAGGCGAACTGGGCATATGGTGCTTGATCCATCATTTGTATGGACCAATCGGCCCGTGTTGGTGGATGTCATAAGTAACATACCGGTCACTTTTACTTCCCAAGATATTTCCTGTCTCCCTATTTTGGTTCACTCCCAGCGTGTGGTTGGTTCACTCGCAGCCTATGGTTGGTTTACTCGAAGCGTGTGGTTGGTTCACTCCCAGCGTGTGGTAGGTTCACTCGCAGCCTATGGTTGGTTCACTCCCAGCGTGTGGTTGGCTCACTCCCAGTGTGTGGTTGGTTCACTCCCAGCCTATGGTTGGTTCTCTCCCAGCCTATGGTTGGTTCTCTCCCAATGTGTGGTTGGTTCTCTTCCAATGTGTGGTTGGTTCTCTCCCAGCCTATGGTTGGTTATCTCCCAGACTATGGTTGGTTATCTCCCAATGTGTGGTTGGTTCTCTCCCAATGTGTGGTTGGTTCTCTCTCAGCCTATGGTTGGTTATCTCCCAATGTGTGGTTGGTTATCTCCCAATGTGTGGTTGGTTCTCTCTCAGCCTATGGTTGGTTATCTCCCAATGTGTGGTTGGTTCTCTCCCAGCCTATGATTGGTTATCTCCCAATGTGTGGTTGGTTATCTCCCAATGTGTGGTTGGTTCCCTCTCAGCCTATGGTTGGTTATCTCCCAATGTATGGTTGGTTCTCTCCCAGACTATGGTTGGTTATCTCCCAATGTGTGGTTGGTTCTCTCCCAATGTGTGGTTGGTTCTCTCCCAGCCTATGGTTGGTTATCTCCCAATGTGTGGTTGGTTCTCTCCCAGCCTATGGTTGGTTATCTCCCAATGTGTGGTTGGTTCTCTCCCAATGTGTGGTTGGTTCTCTCCCATCCTATGGTTGGTTATCTCCCAGCCTATGGTTGGTTATCTCCCAATGTGTGGTTGGTTCTCTCCCAATGTGTGGTTGGTTCTCTCCCAGCCTATGGTTGGTTATCTCCCAATGTGTGGTTGGTTCTCTCCCAGCCTATGGTTGGTTCTCTCCCAGACTATGGTTGGTTATCTCCCAATGTGTGGTTGGTTCTCTCCCAGCCTATGGTTGGTTCTCTCCCAGCCTATGGTTGGTTATCTCCCAATGTGTGGTTGGTTATCTCCCAATGTGTGGTTGGTTCTCTCTCAGCCTATGGTTGGTTATCTCCCAATGTATGGTTGGTTCTCTCCCAGACTATGGTTGGTTATCTCCCAATGTGTGGTTGGTTCTCTCCCAATGTGTGGTTGGTTCTCTCCCAGCCTATCGTTGGTTCTCTCCCAGCCTATGGTTGGTTATCTCCCAATGTGTGGTTGGTTCTCTCCCAGCCTATGGTTGGTTCTCTCCCAGACTATGGTTGGTTATCTCCCAATGTGTGGTTGGTTCTCTCCCAATGTGTGGTTGGTTCTCTCCCAGCCTATGGTTGGTTATCTCCCAGACTATGGTTGGTTATCTCCCAATGTGTGGTTGGTTCTCTCCCAATGTGTGGTTGGTTCTCTCTCAGCCTATGGTTGGTTCTCTCCCAGCCTATGGTTGGTTCTCTCCCAACCTATGGTTGGTTCTCTCCCAGCCTATGGTTGGTTCTCTCCCAGCCTATGGTTGGTTCTCTCCCAGCCTATGGTTGGTTATCTCCCAATGTGTGGTTGGTTCTCTCCCAGCCTATGGTTGGTTCTCTCACAGCCTATGGTTGGTTATCTCCCAGCCTATGGTTGGTTCTCTCCCAGCCTATGGTTGGTTCTCTCCCAGCCTATGGTTGGTTCTCTCCCAGCCTATGGTTGGTTCTCTCCCAGCCTATGGTTGGTTCTCTCCCAGCCTATGGTTGGTTCTTTCCCAGCCTATGGTTGGTTCTCTCCCAGCCTATGGTTGGTTCTCTCCCAGCCTATGGTTGGTTCTCTCCCAGCCTATGGTTGGTTCTCTCCCAGCCTATGGTTGGTTCTCTCCCAGCGTGTGGTTGGTTCTCTCCAAATGTGTGGTTGGTTATCTCCCAATGTGTGGTTGGTTCTCTCCAAATGTGTGGTTGGTTCTCTCCCAGTGTGTGGTTGGTTCTCTCCCAGCCTATGGTTGGTTCTCTCCCAGCCTATGGTTGGTTCTTTCCCAGCCTATGGTTGGTTCTCTCCCAGCCTATGGTTGGTTCTCTCCCAGCCTATGGTTGGTTCTCTCCCAGCCTATGGTTGGTTCTCTCCCAGCCTATGGTTGGTTCTCTCCCAGCGTGTGGTTGGTTCTCTCCCAGCCTATGGTTGGTTATCTCCCAATGTGTGGTTGGTTCTCTCCAAATGTGTGGTTGGTTCTCTCCCAGTGTGTGGTTGGTTCTCTCCCAGCCTATGTTTGGTTCTCTCCCAGCCTATGGTTGGTTCTCTCCCAATGTGTGGTTGGTTTTCTCCCAATGTGTGGTTGGTTTTCTCCCAATGTGTGGTTGGTTCTCTCCCAATGTGTGGTTGGTTCTCTCACAGCCTATGGTTGGTTATCTCCCAATGTGTGGTTGGTTTTCTCCCAATGTGTGGTTGGTTTGCTCTCCGCATACTGATTGTTCTCCCCTAGTGTATGGTTCTTTGGCTCCCAGCTTCTTCCCCCCCCCCCCCCCCCCCGTCCCACCCCAAACCGTAGTTCTGGGATGAACTCCTGATTTCTAATTGTATAACACAGTGGTTCTCAACCGGTGGGGAATCCCCACTATTTCAAGATCGCGTTAATCCAAGAACCGATTACTTGATATTGTTTTTCGCTTAATACTGTACGGTTCTGTATGTCTCACCCTTCTAAATTTCAATTTATAAAGTAAGTAGACCCACAAATCATGTTTTATGTGGACGTCTAGACTTGTTTTAATATGTGCTATTAAATTTAGCTTCCATTATTACGTATACTGTGTAGGGGCGGGGCGGGAGTTTTAGTAGGAAATACGAAAGGGGGGAATGACATTCTGAAAATATGGTGAAGGGGGACACGGGCCAAATTTTTAGGTAGGAAATAAGAAAGGGGGGGGGATGACGTTCTGAAAATATGATGAAGGGGGGCACGGGCCAAAAAAGGTTGAGAACCACTGGTATAACATGTTGACCTGATCTTTTGGGTAATGTGATCGGACGAGTCCAGACGAGGAGATTCTGTTGGCACGTTGCCTACGTTAACAATCCCTCCGCAATTAGAAATCGTAAAAATCAAGATAAAAAACAAACAAACCCACATATGGGTAGATAGACGTCCTTTTCTTGAACGGGATGTTTTGAGTGGAAGTAAACGGACAACGCCGACTCTGTGGCAGAAGGGTTACTGTTCGTAACGCCGCATACCGCGTTCGAACCACAGCTGCAGGCGATTTGGCAGCAGACCGCCTTGTGTTAGGTTTTCTTTAAAGTGGTATCGGTGCCGGTCGTTCAGAAAGCAATGGCAAACTGCTGAACGTAAACTTGCCAAGACATCACACAGAGCCAAACAATGCTGGGGTTGACTGTAAAGGATATGCAACTAACTTTTTTTTAAAAACCGACCATAGAGGAATGCTACAGTGGAGACACTGACCTCAAACTTTGGAAGGTGCATTGCTTTGCTGGCCGAGTGGCTAGAATGCTGGGTTCTACTTGGGGAGTTCCACGATAGAATCCTTGGTACGGTGTGGTTTTTTTCTGCTGTGGGGAAAAAAAACACACCCTAACCTGCACGATTCGCGGCGACTGCACTAGCCAGGCGGCCTCAATTTCTCCGGTTTAAGAACCCGCTCCCCTCTCCTCTCCCCCCGGTCCTACATCGCAAAGTACTACCGGCATTAGATGACGTGTTTTGTGGGGTTTTGAACAGCATTGATATTGTATCATATTTGAAAGATGCAGAGTGAATCAACAAAATTGAAAAACCAAATGAACGGAACCCAGGGCGTAATTAGTCATATTCACGAGAACACAATCATAGTGACTGAATGATTGTGTTCTCGTAAAGCTGACCAATTCCTCTTCTCGTTTTCGTTGATTGACTAATCGTGTTTTTACAGCTTTACTATAGTTCCACCTGGTAAGGCAGAAACAATAATGAAAAGGTTAAGAAAAAGAGTCTGGGAGAACAGGAAGCTTACTGCCAAAACAAAAGTCCTTGTCTATCAAGCCTGTGTCTTTAGTACTCTTCTCTATGGCAGTGAAACATGGACAACCTACTCACACCAAGAGAAACGTTTAAACAGCTTTCATGTGCGGTGTCTGCGAAGAATTCTTGGTATTAAGTGGCAAGACAAAATCACAAATACTGAAGTATTGGAAAGATCAGGTTGTGTGACGGTTTATTCCATGCTCAGTCTTCGTAGACTTAGATGGATAGGACATCTTAGTAGGATGGATGATGGTAGAATACCAAAGGACATCTTTTTTGGTGAATTACAGATGGGTAAGAGATCTCAGCGTCGGCCTCTACTACGATACAAAGATGTGTGTAAGCGGGACATGATTGATACAGGCATTGATACAGCACGTTGGGCGCAAGTCGTCGCTGAGCCTGTTGCATTGAGGGCAAACATCAGAAATGGAATAAAGACAAAGGAGAACATTATTGCAGATAAGTCACACACCGAGCGTGTGAGACGTAAGATGGTGCATGATGGTGAAAATGACCACGTGTTCACATGTACCCACTGTGGACGAACATTAACAGCGCGAATTGGCCTTAACAGTTACATTCGCTACCGCCATGGGTAGTAGTTATTATGCCTTTTTGAAGCACAAACTATCGTCTGTCAATACGGCAAGGTGCCAATGGAATGGAATAGTTCCACCAATCTCTTTTTCCTCCGAAAAATGGACAAGGAGAAGGAACATATGCTGCTGGAATTATTACTATACTATAGGTAGCTTCCCACCCTGTCTGTCTGACATATCCGCCCATATTCTCTCTCTCTCTCTCTCTCTCTCTCTCTCTCTCTCTCTCTCTCTCTCTCTCTCTCTCTCTCTCTCTGCCTGCCTACTTTACTCCAGAGAAAAGGTAACACCAATACGTCTGGAACACGACAAGTTGCAGAAGCTGCTAGATCAGCAAAACATGCTCTAAATGTCCTCCTGTCGGAGCTTCGGTGCTAGACCAGTTGTCGACCAAGGCTTAGGACCTGATCTGCCCTGACATCACATTTAGTCTTTAGATTGCAATTCCTTGCACTAGGATAATGCTTGTGTCACCTTCACATATGCGCTCCTCCGCCTGGAAGACTAAATCGCTGAAAAGCAAAAATCCTCGCCTTGATGAGTATTTGACCACATAACCACCGACCTGGCAGGCATTGCGCTACCGCAGCTCCCGTGTGTGTATGTGTGCATGTATCAATATGCGCGCGCTTATATGTGTGTGTGGCGTGTGTACATACAATAAAAAAGCCGTATTTAACGGATCCTATAAGATCGTGCCTGTTCCTTCTCGCGCATCGACTACCTGCATATACTTGTGCAGTCCACATCCAGTCGAAATGTTCAGTTTGTCAATCACTTCGATGACAGAAAAATTCCATTCGTAGCTCCAAATACAAACACCACAATTAAGGCTAATAATTTATTTGATGCAACTTCCCCAGTGTCCCCCTGGGCGATTTGAGATCGATGGTAATATTTAGCAAATAATAAACCGAATGTAGTGCAGGGATTGGAACTTCCCTGCCTTGGCTGTGCAAACAGAGGATGCTTTCGGGCTGCCTGGAGCTTCCGGAGAAATCATTAATAAACCTGGATTTGCTGCTATCTGTCAGATTACTGCAGATATATTTTTTAGGTTCCATTAAAGCCGCGAGAGTACTGAACAAAGACACTGAGAGCCACGGAAGTCTCTTGGGTCTCTTACAGCCATTCGCTTCCTGCATTATAGAGGATTCATAAATGTGTAAGTATTCAATTGAAATCATGAAAACGGGGAATTCCGATCACGTGACTCATCGAATGCTGATTGGTCTAAACTCTAAATATATGGAGCTAACACCATATACCCAATACGCCATATGGCCTGAATAGGAGTCACTTGCACACTCACACACATATCCACTACTCCCCATCCACTCCCCCCCCACTCTCTCTCTCTCTCTCTCTCTCTCTCTCTCTCTCTCTCTCTCTCTCTGTTTCTCTCTCGCTAGCACGGATAATAAGCGAGCTTGTTAAAACAAAGTACGGGTGATGTGTTGTGTTCTTGTCCCGATCATGCCATGCAGCCTAGTCATCCAAGTATTCATCTCTTTGTTTTCCCCTTACTCTTTTTTCCCAGCAGGTTTGTCAGCCGTGTCAGTTTTCAAGTTAATGTCTCCTGGTTTATCCTTATAGCATGTATAACCCGCAGTCTTCTAACAATCGTTCTCGCAATGCTAGCATTGGTACAAATGCCCAAACGATAAGTAGCCATTTGACTGGATGGTTGAGAAACCGCTAGAACTGGTCTCGGCAACCCACGGCACGCTTGGCACATGGTGTGATTGTCAGTGGTACCGAATACATTTTACTACCCTAAATGATCTAATAAAAATGGAATTTTTAATGAAATACAAGCATATAATTCTTTTAATGTTATCGCCATCGAAACAAAAGTTGTTTGATATTTGAAGTGAGAATGGGCGATTTGATGCAAATAAACTGAGGGAGTGTGGAGCAGCGGTGACTGGTTTTGACGAAGTTCTTTTTCCGTCCTATCCTTCCACTCTCCCGACCACCCCACCAGCCACTCTGTGGGTTTCCTCAACTGTGGCACACTCATGCCAGTACAGTGCACTGACCGTAACAGAAAGGTTGTTGTTATTAAATAATACGGTGCCCTTTTTTTTTGCGCTCGCTCGCTTTGAACTCAATCGTACTCCGTACATACTATTTATAGTAGTGATGAACTGAATTTTTTCACTACTAACAGTGTCCCTCGCTATCCGGCGAACCCACTCCGACTTCAGAGGTACTTGTAATTTACGTCCCCAAGTCAAGGACGACAGGTCAACATTTTAGTCCAGCTGTCCAGTGTAGGGGTTGAACCGCTTACATCAGCATCAGCACAACGGATGTTTAAGAACACGCGTTCTTACCCATTCGACCATGCTGACCTGCTGATGCCATTTAAATGACACAAAAGTAATAACTTGATATGTGCTTATTCCAAGACACTTGAACAAACCAATATGGCTGTCAAAACAACATTTTCCCTCATAGTGAATTTGAACAAACAATAGACTACGATTGAGTGCCTGGTATATAGATTATATACCAAGGTAGATGTAGGTGGGCACGCTGAGTGACTTTGCAACATTACTTCGGCACAACACCGAAGTTTTTTGTCACCACCAGGACACATATCACTACCAGAACACCACCTTTTTCCCCTACGAAAAGGCTGCCGACCCTTGCTCTAGAAGAGTCTAAACTCTAACGTTCAGTACAATAATCAAAGTATGAATGCCTTATGTAGTCACTGTAGTGTCTTCGCTTTGATTATATGTTGTGTTTTGTGTATTATTTATTTGCTGACTACGGCTAGTCTCCACAACGTTCTGTAAATCTGCATTACTTTGTGTTATTTCATGTCGTTCAGTACGATGACCCTCGCGCCGGGTCGTCTAGGCCAGTGGTTCTCAAGCTTTTTTGGCCCATTCCCCCCTTCACCATATTTTCAGAACGCCATCCCCCCCCCCTTCCTATCAAAAATTTGGCCCGTTCCCCCCTTCACCGTATTTTCAGAACGTCATCCCCCCCCCCTTTCATATTTCCTATCTAAAAATCCCCTCACCCCTACACAGTATTCGTAAAAGTGGAAGGCAAATGTAATAGCATATACTAAAACAAGTCTAGACATCCACATAAAACATGATTTGTGGGTTTACTTACTTTATAAAATGAATTTTAGAAGGACGAGACATACATAACTGTAAAGTATGAAGGGAAAAACTATGTCAAGTAATCGGTTCTTGTATTAACACGATCTTGAAATGGTCTTCATTCCCCCCCTGGAAACCCTGAAATTCCCCCCTGGGGGGGGGGGGGAAATTCCCCACCGGTTGAGAACCACTGGTCTAGGCCATGAAAATGGCTTGCTTCTATTAGAATGGGATTGTAAGAGATATTTTTTCTGTCCTGGCACCAAAGTACCATCTCCACGGGACTGTGCTGCGATGCTTTCCTTCTTCCCCTCTCCAAGCCCATACACCAGAGACGTGTGCACGACCGGTACTGTGGGGTGGCATAGAAGGATGCCACCCGGTCGTGGTTCAGCAGTCTGAAGTTAGGTTTGGGTTGCTAATAATTCTTCCACAAGTTGTATGTATTTCACTGTCCACATACTCCAACATAGTTCCGAGGAAGGGGCAGTAGCTAGTTAGTACGAACGACATGCAACTTCACCTAACGTCACCCATTTAATACATCCCATTTATTGTTCGTACATGAGGATACAACAATACAAAAAATGCAGACATATTGCCCTTTGGTTTGCAGGTTTATCTGTGTGTGTGTGCGTGCGCGTGCGCGCGCGCGTGCGCGCGCGCGTGTGTGACACTTTTTCATCACAAGACTTATGATCTCCCAGGACAGCTGTCACTAAAACTATAGATTTTTGTATCGAAACAGGACCGAAATTGGTTTTTGTCAGGTGAGACTCCTAGGTAGGCTAAAGCTGAGCTCGTATTTTATACATGTAGTCAGGAACATGTGTATACGCGCACAAGTACACACAGAGTAAGTGAGAGATAGGGACAGAAATAGTATATCATCTCAGCTCATCTCATCTTGTTCCTCTTGTACCTCGTGGTGTGGAGGTGAAGTATAAACATACAAACAGAAATAATAATAATGACGACGATAATCATCATAATGCAGTGCCTTGCCGCCTGGCGTGGGCGATCTTGCTTCTCCACAAATTTCGATCTCCGACGACATGGATCAATTCGTGTGTTGAATCCCTTCCGTGCCATGACAAAAGATTGTCAAGAATCTTCTCAAGGTGTAATATGTTAAAGTACGATACAACTGTCTGACATTTCGGTCATTTAAACGTTTGTCAAGCATACCAGCAATATAACTAAGAATACAATTATTATTATAGGGAATAACACAATGTAAAAATAAGGTTAAAAAAAAACAGAGAGAGAGAGAGAGAGAGAGAGAGAGAGAGAGAGAGAGAGAGAGAGAGAGAGAGAGAGAGAGAGAGAGAGAGAGAGAGAGAGAGAGAGAGAGAGAGAGAGAGAGAATGTCTTGATTCGCTTGATCATAATTTAGTCAAGGGTTATTGAACTAACAAGTAGCGAGGAAGAGGACCTTTACCCTCACCTATTATAAGTAAAAACCTCATTAGTTCACGCACCTACAACAGTATCTGCCTCTGGATTACTATTCCCCGTTCTGTGTATGGATTCCGATGCCGCAGGCTGACTCAAATGTTACATCAGTGTATGGACCTGGTATTTTACGATTCTCTCTCTGTCTGCCTCATTAGCATGTCCGCGAGAAACCTCATGTGTAAACACAATACTAGGGAAGAAAACATTTGTTTAAACACTAATTGTTCTGCTGGTTGTTGCTGTAACATTGTCTTGGACTGTAGTTCTGTATTTT
>OY992876.1:169386178-169398678 GCA_963921405.1 Cepaea hortensis | reverse complement strand
CAACATCAGATTAGGCCAAGTCATCACCATCATCATCTTCACTTTTGCCGTCAGGCGGCGTAGGAAGGAATATTGACGTCACTGCATAGTGTCACTCCATGAGATTGTACGTCTTTGATGCCATCAATCCATTTTTCTTCTCGGCCACCTCTTGCCCTGGCATCAGATTATCTTTGATGTGGGGTCAGTGCTGGTAGTTGATGTTGTTGCATACTAACGAGATGACCGAACAATTTGATCTTCTGCTTTTCAATATGTGCGACACAAGGTGTTGATCCCACTGTCTGTCTGATAACATCATTTCTTACTCGGTCTCGGATAGTTAAGTTGACAGCTCTTCTCAGGCATCTCATCTCACAGGTGTTGATTTTGAGTAAGTGTGATTTTTATAATGTCCACATTTTTGATATTCGTAGCATAGGGTTCGTATGGATATGCTATTTATTATCTGTCGTTTTACGGGCATATATTTACATGTTTCAGCAGTGTGATGTTTGATAAATAAGCGCACTTGCTTTATGACATCTGATTTCGATTTCTGTCTATTCTGCCATCCTCTGTGATCATACTTCCTAGATATTTAAATTCTTTAACTTGTTTCAGATGTATTCTATTTTTTATATTATATTAAATAAAAAGTATCTTTTGCAATAAGTCACTGTCACTGGGGGATGATTCAAATACATGAATACCGGGCCAGCGGGTTGGCATGCTAGCCACTGCGGTACCGCGACTCTCATGTCTGGGGTAAAGTGAATGTAATCAATACTTAACTGAGCAAAACTGGTCTGGAATTGTTTGTTACAGTCGTTCTTAAACGACCTTGGGCTGGTATTAGGGGCGTTCATTTGAAACCCGTTCCAATGGCTTTATTACAAAAGCATGAAAGCAACATTAATAGGTGTGGTAGAATTAAACAAAGCATTCATTTTGAATGAATTATGCACCATGGGTTGGTCAGAAGAAGTCGCCGTAGGCATTCAGGCAAGCATCCCATTTCTTAGGCAGGTGGCGAATGCCGTCCGCAAAAAAAAGGATTGTGGTTGCTCACTGAACCAAGTGTTTACCGCGTTCATTACTTCTGCATCTGTGTGAAATCTTTGCCCCTTGAGAACTTTTTTAAGAGGTTCGAACAAATGAATATCACATGGTGACAAATCAGGACTATAGACTGGATGTTGCAGAATTTCCCACTTTTACCTTGCTAATGCTTCCTGCACAATCTTTGCGACATGCGGACGAGCATTATCGTGCAACAAAATCACACCGCGAGAAAGCATGCCGGGTCGTTTATTCTTGATGGCCATTTGCAGCTTATCTAGTGTTTGTAAAGAATTGGTAGAGTTGATGTTGACACCAGGTTCTTTAAAGTCGGCCAACAATAGCCTTTCGTGGTCAAAAAATGCGCTCAACATAACTTTGCCAGCGGAAATCTGTAAGTTGAATTTTTTGGCTTTTGGTGATCCAGCATGCTTCCATTGCATGCTCTCTGTTTTGCTGCTCGGCTCAAAGTGGTGACACCATGATTCATCGCCTGCCACTATGTAGAAGAGAAATGCATCACCCTTCACTCTGTAACGCAGCAAGTGGTTCAAACACCATCCCATGCGCTCCTCTTTTTGGTGGTCGGTCAACATCCATGGTATCCACTGTGAACACATCTTCCGATATTGCAGTTTCTTACAAACGACCTTTTGAATTGTCCCAATTGACACATCAAATTCTTTCGCTAGCGAACGTATGCTTCGACAACGGTTCATCTGTAATGCTGCATCAATTTTGGCGATGCTTTTTTTTTTCTGTTGCAACAATATGCGCTTGACCCGGCCGTGGAGATCTGTCGTGAACTGATGTCCTTTCCGAAACATTCTTGCCCAGTCTGTCACTGTTGTCTTCGACACACATTTGTTACCGTACGCTGCCTGCATTCTTCAATGAATGTCCACTGGTCGACATCCTTCAAATGAAAGAAACTGAATCACCGCTCTTTGAGCTTATTTGGACGGATTTTGGATTAACCCGACCATTTTCACAACGGTTAGAAACAGAACCTAAGCATCATGGGACGATAAGCACTTGCTCTTTTATTCATTGGTCAGTACTTATCACATGCCTATGACATGATCACGTTCAACGTACGCATTTACGCGCGGGGCGGCACTAACGGATTTAAGATGAACGCCCCTTATATTTAGTTTGCATATTTTAAGACACCATATGGCAAGTTACAAGCTGAACAGCGCATAAATGCATTTGAATATAAATGTTATAGACGAGTTCTAAGAATATCTTGGGTAAAGAAAAGAACAAATGTATCCATACTTCAAGAGCTGAATATTGAAGTAGGTTGGCTATTAACCGGTCTCTGTGGCTAAGGGCTTGCGAACGCGGTTTGTGAGCCCGTATACCCGGGTTCGAAACACAGCGGTGCTGGTTTTTTCGAAAAAGGTATAGGAGCCGGTCGTTCAGAAAGCATTGGCAAACTACTGAACGTAAAATTTGCTCAGGAATCACTAACAGCCTAAATGCTGGGGTTGACTGCTACGTCCTGTGAAGGACATGCAACTTAATTTTCAGTTGGCTATTAAAGACGATAAAAACAAATAAAATTGAAATATTTTGGTCACTTGAAACGTCACGAAAGTTTGGAGAGAACAATAATGGATGAGTATATGCCTGGGAAGAGAGGCAGAGGAAGGCCAAAGTGAAGATGGGTTCAGGATGTGGCGGATGATCTCCAGATGGGTGTATCGGACGCGGGACAACTTGCTTATGATCGAGAGGTTTTCCGGAAAGTTGTTATGGAGCAAGGTTCTGCAAAGGACAAGCTACTGAATGAATGAATGAATGATACGGCAAGTAAAATACAGGGACCTTTCCCACTCCGTGAGACTATTGGGGTGACGATGGGTAACCTGGCTAATGTTACTTCGGCCGCCTTTACTTCCCAGAGCATATCCTGTTATCTATTTTGGCCTGATCGAACTAGGAACCCAAGTTAATTTTGAAAACAAAAATATCCCCGCGTCTTGGGGATTCAAAGACATGACCGACAGGCAAGCTGCAGGTCACTGCGCCACGGAGTTTCGCATACCTGTACGTCAGCGTGTAATATTGGAAATGTTTACCGAACGTGTTTGTTTTCCCCGTTGGTTATATTTTTTTTTTTATTTCTCCAGAGTAAGCACGCATGACGTCAACGTAACGGTGAAATTCAATAAAAACGTGGAAAAACTGATACCCGTAAACCTCAACGATCGAATCGTGGTCAATTAGCAGGCAGGTGAGGATATTATGTGGAAGCTGCGGAGAGTCGTCTTTATAGAAGACTGACGACGGCACCGTGGACGGATATAAAGAATAATAAAGATGTCTCGAAATCACTTAACTCGCTCCTCCGAAGTCGGAGAGTGTCTGCCTGTACGGCGAGGAACCACCAGTCTGCACACCAATAAGCCAGACATGAGACAACGGATACTCACGCAAACCTCAGGTCCTGTATGACATCACACTGATGTTGGACAACAGGATGCCTTCATCCGACATACAGGACTTCGCGTTGGAGCTCAAGCCAACGAACACAAGCAAGCAAGCAAGCACTTAACTCGCAAAGAGAACTGGTGACTCGCATCAGAAAAAGACAGTCCGCATTCTTTGGGCATGACAAAGAAGGAGAAAGCTGGAGTATTTCATGTGAACGGGATAGTTGGAGGAGGAAGAGGCAAGGGGAGACCGAAAGAGAAGATGCTGGGCAGTTTACTATCATGTCGTGGAGGAACATCACTGTCAGAAATGACTGCAGTACTCGAGCTAGAAGGCCGTGGACAGACATGATCACCAACGTCACACGACATGGAGTATAACAAGAAGAAGAAGAACCTTAAACGAGTGCTCATAATCCTGGTGAAGCATTGGGAAAAGCTTGACGTTCTTGAAGAGTTAACTCTACCGTAAATTCAAGACCCGACCTTCGTCTTAGATGTGTTAGCTCATATTGTATGTACAAGCATCTCCGCCGACACTGATCACCATTTGACCGGCAGACTGTTTTCTTGACCGCCACCATATCCAGTAATTGCCGTTGCTCATTTTTGTTCGATTATCAAATTATCTTTTTTAAAGGAATCTACGTGGTATAGGGGTTAGTGCTCTTGCCTGCCAAACAGTGATACGGGTTCAATTCATAGCAGAGGTAGGATTACTTTTTCCGACCGGTATGGATTCGGGTTCGACCCAGACTTATAAATATCGGAACTAAACAGTTTTCTGGAATTGTTTGGGAAGGAAGGACGGTAGAGGGAGTTCAGAAAAGTGTATACTGTTTGAATTGTTCAGTAAATATATACTGAGGTGTATAGTACAGCGCGAGTAAACTAAACTGTCTGCACGTGGCTGGCACCACCCAGTTTCAGAAACATTGCTTATTGACAAATATTGCCGTGAAGCACCAGGTGACGCGGTGCATGTACATCAAAGCGAACTTGTTAGGAAAGGTTGACAATAGAGAGAGCTCAATGTTTCTTATGAAAACAGCGCGAAGGATCAGTCTCCTGGGCTATTGCTGGATCTGTTGTCTTTGTGTTGTGCCAATAGCTGGGCTTGCATGCGATCAGAATTCCTATATTCATATTCATTTCTGAGTGTTGTTACTTCAGAAATATGTTGCACATTTCTGGTTGAGAAATTTGGGGGGGGGGGGGGGGGGAGGGGGGGAGAGAAGAGTGGCCAAGCTGTCTGCCTCACTATGTGAAGGTCGTTTGCTCGTTTTCGGTTTGCGTCGTTCACGGGTGAAATTTTATCGAAGATTCCTTGGGGGATCATCGCTGGAGCTACGGAGTTTGCGCTTTGTGGGATTCACGCAGCAGGTGGCTTGCCGTGTTGCGGTGAGAGATCAAGCTAAATGGGCAAAGCCCGGTGCAATAAAGCCGAATATTCGGTTTTAACCTTTTTAGATGCAGTTTCTTCAGAAAGGTGTTACTTCAGAAATTGTTACGTGTTCTGAGTGGTGTTACTATTTCAGAAACGTGGTGCACACTTTTGACTGTTGTTACTCCAGAAATAATTACTTCTGAGTGTTCTTCTTACTTTACATACGTATATAGTTTTGAGTGTTGTTCTTATTTTAAAAAACAAAACAAAACAATTTATATACTTCTGATGCTTGTGTGGGGTGGTAAATATAATAAATTAGAATAAGGACAAGTTTCGCTAGGGGTATTCCGTATGAATGGGGTCTAAAACCCAAACACGCCCTCTATAGGAATTAATATATTGGCTCGTAACCCCCAAGTATTGAACAAGGCAGAAAAGGGTGCAAGTTCAACACTAACATAGAAGAAATGTTTCCCATAGAAGGCTGGGAGATCCGGGAAGTTCTACCACAGACACCCGAGTACTAATCACTCTACCCAGAGGGTGTGTCTATGTGTAAGTGCCCCGCCCCACATTTAATCTCCCACATATATATACAAACAATGACAAGTATCGACTGTCATGCACATCCACAGTATTATACAACAGAGGGACAACAACCAATGTTAGACGCAACAACTGGATTACATGACAGAGGAACAACAGCCACTGTTAGACAAAAACAGTACAATGACTCACTGTATCACATAACAGTAACCATAACTGGACTATAAACATCAATTTGGGAACAACAGGTTAACAATGAAGTAACTGCCAGGCTTGGTTAAACCAAACAAACAAACAATTGTATTGTGGAAAACATTTTGGTTCTGGACAAACCCTGTTGGCTACAATATGGTGACATGGACATGAAAAATTATCATATTTCAGGCAATGCACACAAAGTATACAACCAAACAGAAGTCCCCAAAAATATTTCCCCAAAAAAGGTTCACATCAAATACATGTGTCAAACACAAAACAAAGTAAATAATCCATACAAAGAACTAGATAAAGAAAATCTATCTAATCTGTCTCTAGAAATATCCTAGGGGTCTGATGATGACTCCCTCTCCTTCAATATCCACTAGAAAAAGTCTGGCCATAATCACACTCTCTATAATCCAGGAAAACAGCTGCTTTGCATATATCCACCTATTCAGAAAATTGGGGATTGCACACACACACACACAGAACTTTCACTTCTGGATCATATATCCATCGCGAAAAACATGTAGGAGTAATCCATATGAATCCAATGTGGATATACTGTAATCTCTCAAGTCACAGTTGCTAAGTCACTGGGCTAGGAGCATTCCAGATGTGATATAACAGACAGGTATAAATAAGTCTGAAGCGTTCTGGCGTGGCGTGACACACAGGAGTCCATGTGATTGATTCGATCAGGATCAGGCACAAACACTTTCAGTATCTCTTTGGATGAGGAGTGACATCACATAATCCATTAGAATTTCCTGACAGAACTAACTTGAATTGGGCATGAATATTCCAGCCCCTTTCTCTGGGTTAAGATGTAGGTTATTCTTTCTTCAGTTGAATATACGACTTGATTGACGGGAGTTGGTAATGTGCTTGATTATCCATGTCTGGGATATGATGGATGAGAAGATTCAAAGGAAGCTGGGAGTTCACACAATCAGTTGGTAAATCCATACTGGTAAATGATGGTGAATTCCAGACTATCCATGAGCCTCTGGAATATGACAGTTGAATGTGGAATTAGGCGGTGACTTTTAGAAGAGGTTATACTCTGTATCCATCTAGGCCAGGCATGCCTCATGTCTTTGCAGACATTGAAAAGCTTAACACCGTCTGTAAGTTCCCAGAGGTAGGGAATCCACTTCCGCATATTCAAAATCCGTTACGTATCCAGGCATTGACATTCAGGTTCAGGGTGAGTAGCAGTAACCAGCACTCTTTGTATAATATTAGAGGAGGCTGATATCCCAGTTTCCTGCCTCTAAATCCAAACAAGTTGACTATAAATCCAGTGCCAAGCATGGTGACTAGTGCCAATACTCCACTGCCATCTCTAGCGCCTATGTAGAGTGAAGAAGAACAGGGTCGATATAGATTAGTAATACAACCCAAACATTGATAAGTGTATCATAATAAAATATACATTCTTATAACAATGGATCATAATAAACCATACATTCTGATACCAATGTATCATAATTAAATATATATTCTGATATCAGTTATCATAATAAAACATATATTCTGATATCAGTGTAAATAACAAAATAAACATTCCGATACCAGTGTATAATAATAAAAATAGAGGAAACAAAAGGGGAGAAGAAAGAAAGGTGACAATAGTTGCCTAGCACTTGTCGCCTACTGTAGAGTTTTGTCTCACTCCAAATGAGAGTGAGATATCTACTCAATAGGTACATTTCTTCGGGACTGATACTGGAGCTTCCTGGGAGGTTTTCTTCCCCTCCTAAATATGCAAACATCTTTTGATAGTACCGCTGTCACATCATGGAAAAAGTTCCTGAGACAATGTCCTCATGTACACAATTCATAAATCTCCTTTCCATAGTTACAAACAGCATTATGTGACTACCACTGACAAATGGCAAAAAGGCTAGCTACCAATCAGTCATCTCCTCCTGCATCATCATCATCATCATCATCATCATCATCATCATCATCATCATCATCATCATCATCATCATCATCATCATCATCATCATCATCATCATCATCATCATCATCATCATCATCATCATCATCATCATCATCATCATCATCATCATCATCATCATCATCATCATCATCATCATCATCATCATCATCATCATCATCATCATCATCATCATCATCATCATCATCATCATCATCATCATCATCATCATCATCATCATCATCATCATCATCATCATCATCATCATCATCATCATCATCATCATCATCATCATCATCATCATCATCATCATCATCATCATCATCATCATCATCATCATCGTCATCGTCATCGTCATCGTCATCATCATCATCATCATCATCATCATCATCATCATCATCATCATGTGTTTGTCCCCAATGGGGGGGGGGAGGTTAAAAGATCTACTCCAACAGTAACATCATGAATAGAATATACATATGATGAATAACAGAAAACCTTGTTAGTCTTTTACTAAACATGGTATGAACTCTCTAGTGGGTATTACCCAACATCTCAAAGTAAAAACACAAGAGCATGGTGTCATTTCCCACTCCCTTGAGATTATATATAGATATATCATACCAAATGACAATCTTATAACAGCATTTATGAAAATAAAAGACTACAAGACAATCTCTGTGTATTTACAACCAGGTAAACAAAAGATTAACTCCTAAGTGCATGAAAAAGTCAAGCGAGAATATATATCTCTCTCTCTCTATCTAACAACCTATATTAAAGTTGTACACAAATGTGAGATAGTAATATTTCTCCATCATAAGAGCAGAAATACAAAATAAGCACTCAGGAAAAAAACACTTTATAACACAGAGACCAGTTGTGAAAAATAAGTATTTAGGAATAAAGTAAGTTCACAAAATCATCTCAGAAGAATGACTCATAGCAAGATTATATTGTAAGCTTTATGAAGGCTGACTGGACAACATGGCGATGTCCAGGCTGTGTGACGTAAACCAACATTTCAATGAAAGCGATTCTCCTAATTTTCACACACACAACTTCAATCATGATATTAGTTGCCTCAAAGCATGTATCCTAATACATAACATGATATGTTGTATATAATATAATGCTCACCTAAAACGCAGAGAAACGCAGAGAATACGTAGCTAATAATTAACCCATTAACAATGGGTCACCCGCTACCATTTGAGAAACATGGCGATTGACCAGACCGCTTTGTCTACCAAGCCTTTGTCTAGATTAAGCCTGTGTTTCCGGGGCGCGGCCAATCAATTGTCTTAAAACGAAACGAAATTTCGTTTCGTTAATTCTCCTGTCCTAAGTAATTAATAGCGCGTGAAGCTGTCTGCTGGAAAAGACTGCGAGATGATGACATATATGTCACAGCTTGTTATTGTTTTCATGAACGTATTACATTTTTCTGAGTGTTGTGCACTTGGCTGCCCAGTAGACTGACTCACTCAAGGTGGATGTTTTTCGTTACCTCGTAACTTTTACATTCATATATCAGCTATTGCTTTCTGAGCGGTTGACCATGATACCATTGTGAAAATCAACGCAAAGAGACCTGCTCCCAACATGGCCTGCCGCTGACATTGAACCCGGGATGCCGGAACTGTGAACCTGCTTTCACTACGTCTGAACCACATATACTCACTAGGCACATCTCTGTGTGACACCGTACACTGTGAGTAGTTGCACATAATAGAAGTTAACCCAGAAGCACGCGTACGCAAGCCAAAAGCTAGCCTGTCTTATGCCGCACTGTCAGGACTGCGCTGTCTCACTCACTAAGCAGATGCTCCGGACTCGGAAGACTGTAATTTATAGCGCCTGAATCCTGTCTGCCGCTGACAGATGGCAGTATTCTTCTCTTCGACATAGATGGACAGAGAGAGAGAGAGAGAGAGAGAGAGAGAGAGAGAGGCGGCAAAAGATCTGCCATCTCGTTGGAATGCAACTACCAGCACTGGCTCCTCAACAAAGAAGATCTGATCTAAGAGAGCGTCCGAGAAGACATCAAAGACATTATACAATAACATGGAAAGACAGTGTCAGGTGTTACCCACCCAAACGCCTCTGGATCGTCGACTATACCTCCTCACGACACGTGATGGCAAAATTGGAAGATGTTGATAGAATGAAAACAATAACCAGAGCTGATCACAGACACATCCACGAGATAATATCATGTAGGATTTGTAACGGACGTAGAATATTGCTCAGAGAAGAGTAGGTAAGAAGATTGTCATGCCTTGAACATTATTTACCGCAAGAAGGACAATTAGAGAAAGTTATTTAAACAGGAGAAGGCAGGCCCTGTAACACGTTGGTTACCGAGACGTAGAGAGAGGGTGTCACTGACGGCACTTGTGGCGTTGATGATAAAAAGACCCTGTTTTACACCAAGAGGCACATCATACTAGCCCATTATTTGTAGTCCAATCGGTAAACTAGGGGGTGTCTATGGAAACTAGGTCTGTCTTGAATTCTCAACACATCTCCTGGTGCCTATTTTAGGCTGGGTCGATCTGGAAGCAGAGGTTAATTTACAAATCCGCCCCGATGCTAATTCGAACCCAGGCACCATGGCTTCGGCAGGCAAGCGCGCTAGCCACTGTGCAACTGCGGTTCCCCGGTAACTGATAGGAAAGACAGAAAATGGGAACCATGATTGTCACGAATGTTATTGATGCTGAGCACTTGTATGAAGCTACTGAACATTGCGCGGCCCGTTTCAGATATCCATCCATCCATCATGTGCCATGCCGGTAAGCGTGGGCGGTCATGTTCTGCCATCTCACTTCGATCACCAGAGTCGTGGATCAGCTCCGTGTTTCTGTCTCGACCATGCCACAAGGCCAAGCCATCCAGGTACTTGCTTCTAGGTCTTCCCCTTGGTCTGTTCCCCTCGATCTTACCAGTTGTCACCAAGTTCTCCAAATAATTTCTGCACAGTTTAGTTTACTTGTTTAGTTTAGTCGATGGATCAACATCACGGCACACGGGTGCAACCCATAAGTGCTCCGTTTTCCTCCTAACTCAAATCTGAGTTTACAGAAACTCAGCTCAGTGCACGAACTCCGTAGCACCGGCGAGGATCCTGAAAATACTTTGGGTAGATTTTTAACTCGAAATTTTGCCCGGGCAGCGTCGTTAGGCTACTTACTCTTTTTCGATTTCCAACTGCCAAGGCGCTCAGAAAGTCGTGGCGTGCTGATGAGCGTAATCTAGCCTAGGAATCAACATACAGCTGAAAGATGCTGGTGTTGACCGCAATATCCTGAAACAGGATGGAAACGCGGAAAAAAAAAAAAAAACTGCCAAGGGATTTTTAGCGTGCGCAACAATACACAGTGGCGTTCGATCTCACTACCCAGAGACCAGGGGAATTTATTAATAGAAGTCCACGTGAAAAAATCCCGGCATCACCGGGGCTTGAACCCGGGACCTCCAGCACTCGAGGCGGACACCATACCTCGAGACCACGCAGCTCCCCCCCCCCCCCCCCCCCCCATTTCTGCATTCATTGTTCTAACATTCCAAGTTCCTACTTGCAATGATATTAATATTTTGCACCTAGTAGTAGCCTGTTGACGGTCTGGAGTCACCTGGTGCGCATGACTATCCCTACCGGGCGAGGCTGCCCCTATGGAGCACCCATTTACGCCGTTTCTCTGATTATCGATGAGTCCACACAACATGATTTTCTTGGCATCTGTAAAGAAGGTAGTTTGCCATTGCTTTCCTTCCTAGCAATGACCATACTGGTCAGTGACCGTAGCCATTGTCTCCTCAAAAAAGAGATCCTCTGCCTACCGTCGTGAAGGTGGAGACCATAACCTACAACTATTTGTCGGCTGCTCCCTATCTTCATCCACCACCTGCACCCATGGCTTCACGTAACCCTGATCGGGGCGCTAAACGGGTACTCCACCTTGCCCAAGGGTGTCTCGTAGGCTAGCGGAGGGAAGGAGGCGCCTTACTTCTCCTTTGATAGGGGATACCCCTACCCCGCTACCCTCAGATATATAACTTGCTTATAAACATATCTTCAGGGAGATAATGTGATGGTTTACCGTTGACTTCCTCATTAGTATGGATGATTTGTTGATTCCACATTTTACCATTTCCGGGTGGCCAGGCAAGTGAGAGTTCTACTCTGCTGAGGTGCAGAACTGTCCACTAATTCCATACCGTGATTAAGAATCCTTCATGGACCATGTCGCATTCACTAAAGAAGAAAATCTGACAATTTGAACTTAAATGTCACCCAAAAAGTAGTCAGTAAATTTTGGAGCAAGAAGAAGACAGACACTAACATTCTACAGGACCAGGATCTAAACATCGAACAATACTGGCTCATAAATGGCATAATTTCTCAGAAACTGAAACACTGAGACGTAACAGTGGATTTGAAGGAGCAGTGGTGGAGGACATGTCAGTTGGAAGATGAAGCAGTGATCGACCAGCAGAAGATGGACACAGAACATTGCAGACACCGTGGTCATGAGGGTGCATGGGGCAGGAGAGTAGCACCCACCTGCTGTGTGTATGTAGTGTTAGGACCATAGCATTTTTAGGCTGGACTACACAATAAGAATTGATGACCACTCTCCCCCCTCCAGTAGCGAACAGCCAGTGAAGGATTCAAACCGATGTCCTAACGCGCGCATGCCATTATCGATGTAACTTCCTAAACGTTACACCTACACAGTGATGATGAGTAGGAAGCCACAAAACCAACCAAGTTTCTGCTGATGTTGCAGGTGAGCAACTTAATGATGATAATGGAGCCTGCTTGAGCGTTATGCATATTGTCAGAGATGGCTTGAGCGTTATGCCCGTTGTCACACCAGCTGATCTAATTTGTTTGGGGCATATGTCTTCTACATCCATTTTACCAGTC
>OY992876.1:169321178-169381178 GCA_963921405.1 Cepaea hortensis | reverse complement strand
CCCTAGATGTATATTTGCCAGTACCTACTATAATACCTAGTGCCTGATTCTGAATTGTATCCAGTTTCCGTTTGTTGCGATTTGTTGCTGCATCGTAAATTATGCTGCCGTACTCCAATCTCCCTCTAATAAATGATTTGTATAACATTATCATTGTCTTTGTATGGGCTCCCCATCCGTTTCCTTTGATTATTCTTAGTAGGTTTAGTGTTTTTTTACCCTTTTCGACCGTTAAGTCTATGTGCCTTTTCCAGCTTAATTGTTCATCCAGTGTCATTCCAAGGAATTTTGTATGACGTGTTCTCTGTATAGTCTGACCTTGGATTTTTAAGCTGCAGTTAGAATATGTCCTTCTTCGTTTGGCGTTAAAAATCATGCTAACTGTTTTACCGGTGTTTATCTGGAACCCCCATTTTTCCATCCATTTGGCAATTCTATTTAACTGAATTTGAAGCCGGTCTCTAGTCGCTTTCAGGAATCTGCCACTTCTCCATACCGCACAGTCATCCGCAAACTGGGATAGTCCTATTTTATCGTCCACTCTTTCATCGTTTAAGTCATTCACTAGAATTGCAAATATTGTTGGGGATATAACCGATCCTTGTGATATTCCGTTTTCTTGTTCATAAGTATTAGATTCCTCATTTTGTATTCTCACCGTGAGGCTTCTGTTTTGTAAGAAGTTCTCGGTGTATCTGTATGTTCTGCCTACTATCCCTATTTGGTTGGCTTTGATTAGGGCTGCTTGTCTCCAGCATTGGTCGTAAGCTTTTGCCAAATCCAGGAATACAGCTATCGTTTTTTCTCCCTTTTTGTAGCCCTTTTTCACATGGTGCTCTAGTTTAATTATCTGATCAACTGCGCTCCTGTTGGTTCTAAATCCTGACTGTGTGTTACTAATTAGTCCGTATTTTTCCAGATGGTGATTGATTCTTTTAGTTATAATTGTCTCCATGATTTTTCCGAGATGCGAGGTCAGGGAGATTGGTCTGTATGAATCAATTCTCTGTGGGTTCTTGAATTGTTTTTTAATTGGTATAACTGTTGCTTTCTTCCATTGAGCTGGTATTTTCCCTGAGTACCATATTTTATTGTATAGTGTTGTTATCGTCAGAATTGTTTTCCTTGGTACCCTTTTAAGTATTGTATAATTTAGAATGTCCGCTCCTGCTGCTGTGTCCTCTTTTTCTTTAATGGCAGAGATAACCTCATCGACAGTTATATCCGAGTCCATGTAGAAGTCTTCTATTTCTTCATGTTGTATTTCCACTGATTCCCTTATGTACTTCTCTCTTCTCGCTCTCTCCTGCTCGCCCATCGCCTTATGTGAGCAGACCTCGTAGAAGTATTCTCCAAAAGCTTCAGCTTTTTCTTTGTCTGTTAATGCTTGTTTTGGGAATTTTATTGTTGCTATCTTGCTCATAGTCTGGCTTCTTTTTATGGTTTTTATTTGCTCCCACACTTCTTTTGTTGGTGTGTCTGGTGACAGTTTTTGACAGTATTTCTTCCATGCTGTTTCCTTGGCCTTTTTAATTACTCTGTTAGCTTCGTTCCTGCATTCTTTGTATGCATTATAGTTCTCCACTGTCCTCATTCTTCTGTAGTGTTGAAGTGTTTTCCTTCAGTGCCTCTGCACATTTAGAGGTCCACCATCCAGCTGGCTGATTGTTCCACTTTTTTCCGTTGTCCGTGTATTCTTTGTGTTGCCAGTTAGGTGTGCTGGCATGTTTTTGTTCGGGATATATTTTACTGCTGCACGGAGGATGGTGTTGGTGATTCTTTCCGTGTATTTATCTATGTCTTCTCCTTCTGTCTGTTCCAACGCCATCCCCTCCATCTCTTCTCGGAACTGATCCCATCTCGCTTTCTTGAAGTTATGCGATGATATTGTTCAACATCTTTTAGATAACTTCTTAAGTATAGAAAGATGAGTTACAATGTTATGCATTATGCATTATTTTTATGTAAACTTTGAAAATGTCTAAAAGATTGTATCATTATTTATTATAACTCATATGCCGGTACATAACTATAGACAAAGAGTTTATAAATCTTTGAAAACGATACAACAATATGACTATAAGTTATACAACAATGTTATTAAAAGTTATGCCCCTTGAAATAACTTTTTCTAGAGTTAAGTCCCTTAGCTATATATAAATTTTAATGAAAAATGAAAAATGAAATAATACTGAGTAAGCAGGCGATTTCACACTAAAAAAATATCACAGTTGGCAGCTCTGGAATGAAAGGAAGACGTGTAGAAAATTTCATCTCAATCGGATGGGCCGTTAGCGAAAAAATAAAGGACATACATATTTACATACATATTTACATACATACACTTTGTTTTACATACACTTTGTTTTATATATATATATATATATATATATATATATATATATATATATATATATATATATATATATATATATATATATATATATATATAGATAGATAAGGTACAGGAAGCACGCTTCTAATCAAACAGAAACATGTGCAAGGAATGTTACTTATTGCAAGATGGAAAACATACTGGCCAGTAAAGAGATGACAGTTGCAACGAGGAAGAGGAGTGTTGAACCTGTGTAGATGTGAAACGTGGACAATGAGCAGACACGATTTGACGATATCTTTATGATTGGCTATGTAAAGACTGGTCAGAGAGCGAGTGAGAGAGAGAGAGAGAGAGAGAGAGAGAGAGAGAGAGAGAGAGAGAGAGAGAGAGAGAGAGAGAGAGAGAGAGAGAGAGATCAGTATATGAACATGCATGTTTCAAGTGTTCGTATTGTTCTGTGTGAAATATATAGTAAAAGTATTACAACACGTTCATAATCATACAGATTATACCTGCTCCGTGACGAAGACGTTACGGACGCAGTTCTTAATCCCGCATACCCCCGTTCAAAACAAAGCTGTGTTTTTTTTTTTTTAATAAAATGGAATGGGTGCTGGTCGTTCAGAAAGCAATGGCAAGCTACTGGACGTAAACTTGCTCAGGAATCACGAATAGCCAAAATTGCTAGGGTTGACTCCTACTTCCTGTAACGGACATGCAACTAACTTTTAATCATACCGAAAGATATACTTGAAAATACATAAGATTCCACCATAATTTTTGTTTATAATTGTCCCTTTCCTTCTTGTCAGATTGAGGGAGACTGTGTGTGTGTGTGTGTGTGTGTGAGAGAGAGAGAGAGAGAGAGAGAGAGAGAGAGAGAGAGAGAGAGAGAGAGAGACAGAGAGAGAGAGAGAGAGAGAGAGAGAGAGAGACGGGGGTTGGGGAGTGAACGAACGAACGAACGAACGAACAGACTTTATTTTCAAAGGGTAACAAATTGGGCTCACAATGTCTTAATGTACATAATAATACATAATGTCTTACATTCGGCCCTTCCACTCACTCAGCTTTCTTTCATCAACAGTGCATAGGAAAAAAAAACATTGTCACATGAATTTTGTAAACATAAACAATGCATATTACTATGTTATGAGACACATCCACCACCCACCCACACATCCCCCATTCACTCCAAGTCCCCCACCCAACCACACACATAACCCTCACACACATACATTCCCCCACCCATCCACCACATCCCTACACCTACACATCTCCCCACCCACACACACCTCTCACCCACCACACATCCCATCCACCCACACCCCAAGCACACATACATTCAATAACCCACACATCCCCCACCTACACACATCTCCCCACCCACTCACATATCCTCTACCCGTCCCATTACCCACCAACAATCACTCACGCACATATCCTCCTCCACCCACACACCTCCACCCACCCAGCCAAACACACATTCCTCAGCCACACACACATCTCCCCGTGAGAGAGAGAGAGAGAGAGAGAGAGAGAGAGAGAGGGGAGGGGAGAAGGTGAGAGGGGGAGGGGGATGGAAGAGTGATCTTGCCCACAAAAACGACCCTTCAAGAAAGACTCTGGGGATCCGGTGAAGATCTCAAATGAATTTTTCCGACCGTGTCGCTCGTGACCAGTGCCGGAATAGAGGCACAACGCACGCTGCTCACCGAAGAATACGACATTCCTAATTAAATACTAAAATGGGTTCAATTGCTGTAAAGGTGTAAATATGCAAAGTAGAAAGAGACATAAGTGACGGAATGGGCATTGCGACAAATAAACCTTCATTGGGAAATAAACACACACACTAATAAGTGACTTCAAAAAATTTCAACAACATACATCAAAAAGCGAATTGTAGCTGAATAAATGAGTCCTTGCGTCTCGCTTGGTATCCCCATAGAGCACATCGTTCCTGTCGTGTACCATCCTGCTCATCGATGCTCGAAAATCTGTCCATTTAAGTAATGTTTAACATGTATGGCCTTAGTCTTTGTTGATAATAAAGACGAGCAGCGGTAAAATTCCACTTGCCGTCAGGGTCGTTGACAGCATCAGATGTTAGTGTATTTAAGCACAGTTTTATCTTGTTTACCGCACTGCCTTGGTCTGCAACAATACTGCCTCGGTTTGCAACAATACTGCCTTGGTTTGCAACAATACAGCATTGGTTTGCAACAATACAGCATAGGTTTGCAACAATACAGCATAGGTTTGCAACAATACAGCCTTGGTTTTCAACAATACAGCCTTGGTTTGCAACAATACAGCCTTGTTTCTCAACAATACGGCCTTGGTTTTCAACAATACTACCTTGGTTTGCAACAATACAGCCTTGGTTTGCAACAATACTACCTTGGTTTGCAACAATACTACCTTGGTTTGCAACAATACAGCCTTGGTTTGCAACATTACAGCCTTGGTTTTCAACAATACGGCCTTGGTTTTCAAGAATGAGCAGTCAAGCTGAAAAACATCTGATGGCTGCAGAAATGTGGTTTCTGAGGAAAATGCAAAGAATACCATGGACAGACAGAAAAACCAATTACCAAGTACTACAGGAGACAAATGAACATCGTAAACTGATTAGAGAAATTAGACGTAGGCAGTCAACATTTTTTGGACATGTTATGAGAAGAAATGGATTGGAGAAGTTGGTGACAACTGGCAAGATCGAAGGGAACAGACCAAGAGGAAGACCGAGAGGAAAATACCTGGATGACTTGGCCACATGGCATGGACGAGACAGGAACACTGAGCTGATCCACGACACTGGCGATCGAGTGAAATGGCGAGTCATGACCGCCCACGCTTTCCGGCATGGCACATGATTGATTGATTGATTGATTTCAACAATACTGCCTTGGTTTTCAACAATACGGCCTTCGTTTGCAACAATACTGCCTTCGTTTGCAACAAAACCAAATCAGTAACATCTCTGGAACTTCAGTGTTTTCTCATGCAGTGCCTGATGGTCTGTAGAGTCTGTACCGATGTATTCCTGTTAGTGTAGTGGCTTGTTAAAGTTTCGTCTGCCGGCCCTGTGGTCCTGTATCCAGGTGGGACCTTTACCTGTACTTCGTGTAACCCAAAGTCAACTTTCCTTTCTATACTCTTTATGATAATTCGCAAGAGGAATTTGCTGGCAGGATATATTACAGGGACTCAGCCTCATAAAATTGATACCAGGGACACGTATTTTGGAAATAAAGAAGCTGGTGTGTATTGGAAACAATAAGCTACCATAACGATGTATACAGATGGAGGTCAGTATCAGCCTATTAAGAGAGGTATGCGACAGGGATGTGTAATGTCTCCAGATCTTCTCTTTCCCCCCCCCCCCCCCCCCCCAACAGGAAAATTTTTATTATTAATGTAGAAGATATGTGAGGAATTGTCATTGGAGGACATAACATCAATAATATTAGACATGCAGATGATAAGTATTGATTGCAGACAACGAACCGGATCTGCGCATTTAGTAAATGCGGTTATTTTTAGACAGTTAATAATTAGGGTTAGAATTACATTGTCAGAAGACACCGATTATGGTCGTCTCTAAGAAGAAAGAAACACCACATTATATTATACGGGTAAATGGAAATATTCTTAAACAAGTGAATCAGTACAGTTATCTCTGAACAGTCATAACATCTGATGGAAGGTGACTTGAAAAGAGTAGATCAAGAATCGCTGTGGCAAAGGTAGCATTTTGCAAGATGGAAAACATACTAACCAATAAAAAGAAGTCAGTTGCAACGAGAAAAAGAGTGTTGAAGTGCTACATAGAACTTGTATTTTTGTATGGATGTGAAATGTGAACAATGAGCAGACAAGCTGAGAAACTTCTAATGGCGATGGAGATGTGGCTTCAGATGAGAAGGCAAAGAATACCACGGACAGACAGAAAAACCAATGACCAAGTTCTACACGAAACAAATGAAAACCGTAAACTGATTAGAGATATTAGACGTAGACAGTCATGATATTGTAGGCACGTTATGAGAAGAGATAAACTGGAAAATGTGGTTACAACTTGCAAGATTGAGGGGAAAAGAACAAGGGGAAGGCAGAGAAGTAAATATATGGATGGCTTGGCCACGTGGCATGGCCGAGACAGGAACACGGAGCTGATCCACGACTCTGGGAATTGTGTGAGATTTGCGAAATATGACCGCCCACGCTTGTCGGCATGGGACAACAACAATACTGTTGCATGTTCTCTGCAGGACGTTGCGATCAACCCCAACCCAGGTTGATTTTCAAGACATCACTATCCCCATGTGGACAACAATCACGTTCGGATTAATAAGCCTGTGATAGTAAACACAGGACTATCATTCTGAGCCGGTGATGGACCCTAACTATAACTTCTCATTGAAGTTGAACAGGGTAGGGGTAATTGTGAAATTGAAAGAAAAATCGAATTTCTAGACAGTTTTATTGGTGCTGCTGCTGCCTGTACTATTACTACTGCTGCTGCTGCAGCTATTATATTAATTTTGCCGTATGTTTCCTAGTTCTATCACTTTATTAAACACACACACACACACACACACACACACACACCACACCACACACACGCACGTACGCACGCACACGCGCACGCTAGTTTACATGTAAATATGTATGCGTATGAATGTTCATTTGTGTCCCAAATATCCTGTATCCGTGGTGTCCCATTGTCAAACCAGCATAGCTTTCAGACAAGTTCAAAGAAAGTGTTCTCACTTTACACTTGTGAACATTATTGTACAAGGCCCTCATCTGTGGGACATGGCTGAACGTCTCTAAGCCGGGTCCCTTGGGTGTCAGGGTCTGGCCATAACTCGCCACCGGCTCGTGGTGGTGAGGTCTCGGTGGATTGACGCTGAGCCGCCAGCGTCTGCAGCCTACCTTGTGCCAGACGTATTGGTTACCCATTCCTCTGGAATACACAAGACTAGGCCGAGAGAGGGGTCATGTCGTTTGGGCATCACATGATCTCTGAAGCTCTGCCCAGACATTGTGATGGAATAGTGGCCACATTCCACTCACATACTTTAGTCTGTCAAGACTGAAAGGTGTCTACTACTACGGGGCATTTTGCTAACGCTGTTACGGCTTACACCAACGGATATTTTTTCGCTGGTCTGAAGTACAGAAGCCACGACCTTTGCTGAAGAAATCAAAATGATTATCATATTAGATTGAAGAGTCAAAGTAGCAGAATTTCTTGGCATGTGCTGTTTTTTTTTTTTTTTTTTTTAAAGAAAGCTGAAACGGAGCAGGCATTCCTTCTTAATAGCTTCTCCAACCCAAAATGGTAAATTGTAGCATTTCCCAGAAAACACTTGGCCGTACATTCTGGCAGTCTTGAAATGAAATGGGAAAGAAACGCGATTGGCAACTCTCACTATGGATATTTTAGAGAACAGTAGGTTGACCTATTGTTGGGTGATCTCTTTGAGAGCACAGAGAACCGTTGACTACATCACGAGAACTTGTTTGTCGGTGTAGACATGAAAGACCGAACTCAAGAAGTGGACAGAGAAGAAAAGGAAGAAGAAGCAGAAGAAGAAGAGGAAGAAGAAGAAGAAGAAGAAGAAGAAGAAGAAGAAGAAGAAGACGCCTCATGAGGGTTGGGTGTTAACTCAGTTCAGCTCAGTTTCATTTATTATCATTGCACACAGAAACGTTCATGGGTATACTCCCATCCCCTCCGTAGTAAAGACATCAGCGACACCTCTGATCAGCATACGTCAGCTAACTGTTGCAGCAAGACAGCAAGAGAGTATTCTGGACAATTTTCTATCATTCTGCGGAAAGATACTGTATCATATTGCTAGAAAGCAGAAGTCGGATGTGTCGGCCTAACGGCGCAAGAGCGCAGCTCTGCTGTAAACAGGCACAACGCAATCACGTCCGAAAACAAAACTCCGGATGAACGCAGAAGAAGAGGAAGAAGATATTGCTAGAAAAAATACCTGTATAGAAGCTTGATCGCCCATGCCAGTTGACAAGACATTTGATGTTGATGATGAACATCTATGCCTGTAATTTGTCCAGCAGAAATGTCCATCCACGTCTGTTTCTCTGTCATATCTTAATATTATCAATGAAACTTTCGATTGTCGTTGATTGCCGACTTGTGACGGTCGCTGATTTTTGTTCTCATTATCTGGCGATAAATACTCGGAGTCGTCCGGTTCATTAGATCCGAGGGGAATCGGCACGGCACATACATCATTATTATCATTAAGTTCATGATAGCTAATCTTGGCTAGTCGTGAAATCAGTCTTCTTCTTCTTCTTCTTCTTCTTCTTCTTCTTCTTCTTCTTCTTCTTCTTCTTCTTCTTCTTCTTCTTCTTCTTCTTCTGCTGCTGCTGCTGCTGCTGCTGCTGCTCCTTATCCTTATCCTCCTCCCATCTCTCTCTCTCTCTCTCTCTCTCTCTCTCTCTCTCTCTCTCTCTCTCTCTCTCTCTCTCTCTCTCTCTGAATAGGGTTTCTTTCGCTTCTTTCTCGTTCTTACTCAGATCTCCACATTAATGTCTTTATTACCATTTCCGTACAGTTAATGCTGGAATAAAATATTCTCAGATGCCATATTTGATTAAGCTCATTCTTGTAAGTTTGGCAGGACTGTAGAAGGTCAGTGACCGCATCTATTGACCCAGACAAAGACTTGGCAAACCTATGTTAAACATGTGATATAGAAAACGTGTCAGTCTGTTGCTATTATCTCTTGTAGGCAATATAAAATTATAATCTGGTCTTGCCCTCGTAATAAATATGATTTTCTATATACTCGGTGTGGTCTTTTGTCTTTTGAATAGCTTTTATAAATATTTTCGATGTTTCTTCAAATGTGTTTAAATCATTTTATTGTAGAAATCCACCCAGATTTGCAAATCTATCTGATTCTTCGTTGTTCATAATTTATCGGCATTAATTCTTCTAGAATACAAATGAAGGTGATGTGCTGGAGTGCGAGGCAAAGTCGATGGGTTTGTCCTGTGATGTCGTTTCTAAAATTAACTATTATTTTATTTATTTTTTTTTTTTTTTTTGCATATCCTTTACAGGACATCGCTGTCAACAGCAGCATCTTTCAGCTGTCTGTTGATTGCTTGGCAAAATTACACTCAGTAGTTTGCCATTGCTTTCTGAGCGGCCGGCTTAGTTATTCCGCAAGTCACCAGCGGGGGTCTAACAGCTCCCAGCTCTCGCCCTGCTACGAGACTGAGTGATAAACGGGATTACGGAGAAAGTGTTGTAACCCCTCGGCCAGAGAGACCGGCTATTATTTAGTAGCCAATAAATATCTACGTTGTTCCTTTCTCCTTCTCATCTTATCACTTTCTATCTCCATAAACATTCCCATCTGAGGTGTTTGGCTTATATTTTATTAGCATTGTTATGGTTGTAATATTCTCATCACTCGTAAACCTAACCATTTTCTGTTTTATACTTTTAGAGATAATTAATTTGTTCTTGGGTTCGTGCCAGGTGATTCTTTCCCGGCGTTCTTGTGACATGTGATTTCCTGACAACAGACTTCCGATCAACTCATTTTCTCTGTCTATGATTTCCTGACAACATACTTCCGACCAACTCATTTTCTCACACAATCTACAAATGCGCCCCCCCCCCCGCTCGGCTTTCCCAACCTTGATACTTAGCCTTCTCGATCTGCTCTCTACGATCTGCCAACTACCGAAGGACTTCCTTCGCGTGCAACGTGTACACGGTTCCTCCTAGCCAATCGAGTATTTTCTGGGCATAACATTAGAGGAGACGTATATTACCATGGATTGCTTAGCACTGATAATGAACGTACAGTGATGACGTCGAAGTTGGATGCGACTTTGTGTGTTAGCAACTACAACTGTTTGTTGGGGTGGGGAGGGGGTGGGGGGTGTAAGAGGAAAGGAACTGACTTTCCAATGGTAGAAGGACAGGTACACCGATAATTATGGTAGGCCTCGATGCACGGGGTGTACGATGTTCGCCTTCTCGAGGGCGGGATAGCTTGTAATCATGCACACAAATCAGCGTACAGTTGTACCTCGGATTACAAACTTAATTCGTCCAAGAAATCGGTTCGTAAGACGAAACGTTCATAACCCGAAACAGTGAAATCAATGAAATAAAGACAATGAAATAATCGTTCTTTTTTATTTTTTTATTTTAAATTAACATCCGCTCGTTTACCTGACAAAACGCAAAGAATACGTGCACTTCACGTTTTAAATAAAGAGAAAGAAAACAACCAAATGAATTAAATGCAAAATAAAAAGAAATTTAGTCTATCTTTATTACCAAGAAAACGATCATGGGAAATTTGTCATATTTTTTTTGTTATTCTGAATCATTAGTTTCAGGAGTAATCTTGTCGCTGTTTCTTGGCAGCCGAAAAGGAATCTTTCTGCACCAAGAAACTATCAAGGGAAATTTGTCGTTTCCTTTGTTGGAGAATCTTTTTGAAGTTGGCCATCGTGTTATCATTCTTCACATATAGGAACACAGGGCTTGTTAGCAACAAGTTTGTTTGGATGATGGTTCACAGTGAAGTCTTCGACGTCTGCCCACTTGCTGCAAATTTCTTTAATCCTGGCAGTTGAAATGGTCACTAACTCCTCATCATCGGACGACTGCTCCTCCTTTAATGTCTTTAGCTGTTCATTCTGAAGATCCACAAGCTCATCTGTAATACTGTTTGTACTGTACGCGATCGTTTGTCTCCAACGTTATACCTTGCTCTCTCTCGCTCGTCTTCGTTCGTAACCCGAGGCACTGTTCGTTACCCGAGATGTAAAATTTTCGAAGTTGTTGTTCGTAACCTGAATTGTTCGTGACCTAAGGCATTCGTAACCCGATGTGCCACTGTATTTGTGTGGAAAGGTGCAAAAACGATTACAACATCTCGAAACTGGAAGACAGTTAGCTACAGGAGAAAGACACTGGGGAGTCATGACCTGGGTCCACCCCTTGAACTAACAGGGCCGAAACATTATTATGATCAGACGCCTCCTGCCGTGCTTGTTCCAAGTGAAGTTTATTTCACCATCGAGAAGTGTTGTCGGAAGTAGGCCGGCTTCAGTTTAATGAGTTAACTATAAAACTTAAATGCGTAGGTCACAGTTCCGTCGGCGGGAGGTCAGGGTGTAATTTCCTACGTTGAACAGTTAATGAGCAAATTCTACTTCGGCAGGGAATAATTTCCTAGTGAGCAATAAGTTCTGAATGATACAGTAATATACATCGGCGAGCGCTAATGTCCAGAAAGGATTTTGTGAAGAGGACGTTGAGACGTAATCCTTATCTAGCAATATATCACATATTAAATGTTGCTATATATCACAGAATACATGTTGCCATATATCACAATAAATGGCGCAATGTATCACAATAAATATTGCAATATATCACATAATAAATATTGCCATATTTTTTTTTTAAAGTTGCATATAGTTTACAGGACGTTTACAGTCAGCACCAGCATATTTGCTGTTGTTGATGTCTTGGCAGGTTTACGTTCAGTAGTTTGCCATTGCTTTCTGAACCGGCGCCCATACCATTGCATAACAAAACCAGCGCAACGCGATCTGCTGCCAAATCGCGCGCAGATATGTTTCGAATGCGGATATCTGGGATCACGAACCGCGTCCGTAACGCCTTCGCCACGGAGGTATCACAGAGTAAATGTTACGATTCCTCCGAAGTCGGAGAGTGTCTGCCTGTATGGCGAGGAACCACCAGTCTGCACACCAATAAGCCAGACATGGGACAACGGATACTCACACAAACCTCAGGTCCTGAATGACATCACACTGATGTTGAACAACAGGATGCCTTCATCCAACATACAGGACTTCGCGTTGGAGCTCAAGCCAACGAGCACAAGCTAGCAAGCAAGCACATAACAAACATTGCTATATATCACAGAATAATTGTTGCCTCATAATAAATGTTGCTATATATCGCAGAATAAATATTGCTATATATCTCAAAATAAATGTTGCTATATACCACAGAATAACAGTTCCCGCATAATAAATGTTGCCATATACCACACAATAAATGTTGCCACTTATCACACAATAAATGTTGCCATATACCACATAATAAATGCACGATCCCGAAGTATGTCTGGTTAGCCAATTTCAAGTTCCAATTTCAGATTCTGATCTTGATGCCGATATTGTCGCAAGTTAATTACAACATCGTAAACTAAATCTCTCGCAGACTTTCGGCGCGGAAAGCATTAATGCCCCCCAGCAGAAAAGACCCCGGCAGAACCTTTTGACCCCGTTCTGAAAGGCCAGACGTCCGATCCCCTACCGAAAATCTTGGAGCTGGGGGTGAAGAAAAGCACATCACCCCTTTTGCCATTCTACGAAAATAAGTCCAGACAGTGAAAGGAACCAGAGCCGTTAGAGCCAGACATCTAAGCCCCTTCATTCCTCTAAAGATGTTTAAATATGAACACTGCACGTCAGAAGGAATTCCAGTAACCAGAATTCCAATAGACCAGGTTAATTTAACAGCCCGCAGGAGCGGCATTTTCATCCCAGCGAGGGATTTTTAAAAAAAATAGTGAAAATAAAGGTCTTATTTCAATCCTTAGTGCTGGCCAGAGAATCCTTGAGAGGACTGATAATTTAACTTTGGACTCAGTTCAGATTCAGTTGCCATCATTGCACACCGAAAGGATGAATTATTCTGTTAAAAACTAGAAATTGTATGGGCTATGTTGTTTATATTCCTCCCGACAGAAAACGATCGATACCTTACCGAGGATTCCACACTGACCGCTTCTACTTCCCAGATCATGTGCTGGTACCCACATACCCTTGTTACACACCGTGTGACGCCTTGCGCATATGGTGCCTTATATTTGTCTACACAAATCGGCACTCGAGTCTTATGTGTTCATTGTCATGCAAGTCGCCTTTAGTTTCTTGGACGTGTCATGGTATCCATGTTAGGCATGGTCGATTTCGGAACCTAGGTCGATTAAAAAAATTCCCTTCGGTTCGAATTCGAGGCTCCGCTGATAATGTGCCTGTACTTTTGTATGGATGTGAAGCGTAGACCATGAGCAGAGAAGCCGAAAAAACATCTGACGGCTGTGGAAATGTAGTTTCTGAGGAAAATTCAAAGAATACCATGGACAGACAGAAAAACCAATAACCAAGTCCTACAAGAAACGAATGAAAACCGTAAACTGATTAAAGAAATTAGACATAGACAGTTAACATCTTTTGTCACGCTATGAGAAGAAATACATTGGAGAAATTTGGTGACAACTGGCAAGATCGAGGGGAAGAGAACAGGGGAGAGCAGAGATGGATGCAACAAATACCTAGATGGCTTGACCACGTGGCATGGTCGAGACAACACTGAGCTGATCCACAACTCTGGTGATCGAGCGAGATGGCAAAACATGACCACTCATGCTTATCGGCATGGCACATGATGATGATGATGATGATGATGATGATGATGATGATGATGATGATCGCAGTCGGACGAGGGCTCGGCGCCTGTGTTCATCGTCCGCACAGTGAGGGGAAGACTGACCACCTATCTCTCTGTGCACTGCGACGGCCTTAACACTTCACAGACTCCTAGCAGGTTCCTGCTTCGATACTTGCTTGTTGGCATACCGCTACGAGAAGAACTCGCGATTTTGAGCATCTCTGTGTGGTGTTTACTTAGCGTTCACTGTAAAGTCGGTAAGTTTCCTTATTCATAGGTCGCTAAAGGTGAGATTTCATTCGTTCTTCATCTCGTGTATTTTTATTTATCTGATCTGGTTCGCTCTGATGAGCGAGTTTTTTTTTTTTCCTTCAAAGTTCGTCACAGTCAATCCCAGCATTGTTTGGCTGTTTGTGATCTTTTGGCAAGTTTATGTTCAGTAGTTTGCCATTGCTTTCTGAACGACCGGCACCCATACCCGTTTATAAAAACCTAACGCAAAGCGATCTGCTGCCAAATCGCTCAAGGCTGAGTGTATCGAACTGCGTCCGTCACCCTTTCGCTACGGAGCTGGTCTTCTGAGGTTGTCAGAAATTGTCATTTACTTGTGGTGTAGGGCAGAGGGGTCTTGAGCCTATGGAATAAAGGCCGCCTGGCTAGTGCAGTCGCCGCGAACTGCGCAGGTTAGGGTTTTCTTTTTGACAGAAAAAAAAAATCCACACCTCACCAAGGATTCAGACCCGGGTCTCTCGAGGGAGAATCCGACATTCTAGCCACTCGGCCAGCCGCTCCTCAAAGAGTCTACTACAAACAATTAATCAACACCATGCAAATAGCGGTTTACATGGAGACCCATTCGGAGAACTCACCAGCATGCTCAGCATGAGTGTCTAACCTGCCTACCGTACTGGAAACTAATTCCTCACTAACTGCTGCTGCTGCTGCTGCTGCTGCTGCTGCTTCTTCTTCTTCTTCTTCTTCTTCTTCTTCTTCTTCTTCTTCTTCTTCTTCTTCTTCTTCTTCTTCTTCTTCTTCTTCTTCTTCTTCTTCTTCTTCTTCTTCTTCTTCTTCTTCTTCTTCTTCTTCTTCTTCTTCTTCTTCCCTCCTCCTCCTCACGTTTTCTATTTACTCCAGTGGTGTGAAAAAAGGAAAGGTGGGGGGGGGGGGGTGTGAGAATATAAGGGTCTTTTGGGCTCTCTTTCCAATGCGATTCGTAAGTTGGTCTTCATGTCTCTATGGTTGTTCTTGATACCATCACTCCATCTGTTACATTGTCTTCCTCTTGCTGTCTATCCATTATATTTCTGTAGTATAGCTGTTTGTGGCAGATGGTTCTAGGACATTCTTGTCAGGTGGCCAAACCATTTTATCTGTTATTCTTTAATGAATTACATGACTGGTTTTAGACTTCGCCGTCTTCTAACTTCCTCATTTCTAATTCTATCTCTCACAATTACTCTTACAGCTCTTCTAAGGCATCTCATCTCTATTGTTATGATTTTGCGCTCGTTAGTTGCAGTAAGCGTCCATGTCTGACATTGGTAGCATAATGTAGGCACACACACAAATTATTCTGTTGAGGTTTCTTTTAGTAGTTATATGTATCTTTCTATGCGTCAGACGTGGCGCTAGTTGTTCCAATACCAGATTTGTCTTTGCACAACGTATGTTGATTTCTCTATCCATTTTCCCATCTGAAGTTTAAAGAAAAAAAAATCCTAGCTATTTGATGTGCTTATTTGTTTCATTAATTATTAATTCTTTAAGGGTTAGAATAGTGAAAATTTGAATTGACGTGTTCAGCAGCTTCAGCAGGAATAATAATACCAGACACCCAAACAACCATCCGCTGCCCTCAGATCCGGCCACCACCGATCTCTTGCAGACACGGCTTAGCTGAAAAGAACATGTCCGTTACACTCAAAGTTAATTGCGTGTCTTCTACAGGACGTTGTAATAAACCCCAGCATTGATTACCTGTTTGTGATTGACTAGACAATTGGATTTCAGTAGTTTGCCATTGCTCCCTGAACGGTCGACGTCTAATACTGTTTAAAAAAAAATCAATGCAAAGCTGTATGTTTACAAATCGCCGTGGCTGATTTCCAACCCTCGGCACAGAATGTCGGGAAATTATGAAACTGTGCGTGTAACTATCCCTAGACCACAGTCGCTGGTTGCCAGTTACACTGCTCCTGTAAAAATTGTGTAAAACCCATGTACACTACTACTGTAAAAGTTAGGTAAAACCCATGTACACTACTACTGTAAAAGTTAGGTAAAACCCATTGTCAGAGCCTAACATGGTATAGCTGTGCAGCAACATCGTTGCGACACCCGGCTGACAAGATTGTTACCTGACACGCGACCAGCGGTCAGGCTGACGACAGACGCGCGCAGGACACGTGACACCACTAGAGGCAGTGGGCAGTTGGCGTGCTAAGGTCAGACCGAGCTGGGACTGGAGACCGGACGGACATGTGCGATGAGAGCAAGGCGTTTGTATGAATCTCCGTGACTGCAAGCCGAACGACTGATATCTTGAGCGTCAGACCTATGAGCTGTATTGTGGTTGTGAGCGTCGTGAGTTATATATTGTAGATTGCTGTAATTATCGTTCTGTATTTAATGTGGCAATAAATCCATAGAACTTGTGTTGCTGTGTCTTACGTCGAATCACGTTATACTTGTACTGTCTCACACGTGTTAGCCAACGAGCCAATTATAAGACCCTGACATGTGTGGACGTGGGTTGCTCGTCCTTGTTTAAGAACCTAATAGATGTAGACGTGTGTTGCTCGTCTTTCGTATTTAAAACTATAATTCTTGAACTTGTGAAATTTGTCAAGGTTATAGCTATGTAAATGTGATCGTGAAACTCTCAGTATGATCCATTATTACATTGTTTAAATATGTGTAAAACCGTTAGTAAATGTGCAGTACATATTGTTTGATCCTGTAAACGTGTAAAACATTTGTGATTTGTGAAACTTGTCACCGTTTGACCTTGTCGACATTGTTATTTTGTCGCCATTTTGACCTTGTCGCCATCTTGTAAACTTGATGTCTATGTCCTTACTGAATGTCATCTTGATGTAAGTGATGTGTCATCAATGTTATTGAGTGTTCAAATACAGATAGATTGTCTTTGTGCATTGAGTTTGTGGAACGCAAAGAGTTTTGGAAAGAGTGTAACTTCTGTTGAGAAAAACACTGTTGACGACAAATTTACGACATACAATTACACTCGACACCATCCAAACCTAGTCAACACTTAGTGACTTGCAGGCACACACCAACAAATAGACGCTAACTTATTTTCTTCCAAAAACAAAGCAGGTTTTTTTCGTACCATCCATAACCTTGCCGTAGAGGTCATTAGTGGTTCCGAAGTAACGACCCTACAGTTTTCTAGCCCGATTGTCCTACCATTCTTCACCGTATCCAGGGCACTTGAGTATATTTTTCTATACTTTAACTTTACGTATGCAATAGTAGGCACGCATCGTATAGTAAAATAAATTGTAAATTGTTTATTACTAACCATTTATAACATATTTTGTGTGGTTGATTTTCATTGACGTATTTTCTCCATCATGTCGTCATTATTTGATTTCATCGATATGGGGTTAAAATTGAAGTTAGAAGGTGATGAATTAACAAAATGGAGTGAGAACAAATACGCAGAATACCTACTGGTTCAGGAAAAAGCTGCCGAACGCGATGAAAGAGCAGCAGAAAGAGCTCTAAAACAAGCAGAAATTGAAACAGCTCTAAAACAAGCAGAGATTGAAAAAGCTGCCAAGCAAATAGAGGCAGATACAGCCTTAAAACAGGCAGAGATTGAAACAGCCTTAAAACAGGCAGAGATTGAAACAGCATTAAAGCAAGCCGAAGTAGAAATAGCTGCAAAGACAAAGCAAGCTGAGATAGACAGTGAACTTAAGAAAGCAGAAATTGCAGCTCAGAGTAAGAAAGAAGAACTAGAGTTACAGTTGAAAATGAAACAACTTGACACTGAGACTGCGATGAATAAAGAGTCAAAGAAATCTGAAAGACTGGAAAAAGAAAACCAGTATAAGAAGTATCAAGGTATCGTACGTAACTATACCTCGGGTGACTGCATAGCAGCCTTTACTCAAAATTTTGAGACTTTAATGGAACATTACCAAGTTCCACTTTCTGAATGGAATATTCTTTATATGAGGAGTCTATCTGGGGAACCTCTTAAAGTCATTGAAACCATCCCCAAAGACCTAAGGAAAGAGTACCATTATATTAAATCTAAGATAATGGCACATTTCATGTTAGACGAGGCAGGTTACAGAGAACAATTCAGTAAATTGAGTCCAAAATCAACTCAAACGTTCTCTGACTACCTCTGTTTAGTCCGAGATGTTTTCAGCAAATGGACTTCAGCAGCCAAAATTAATAAAAGTTATGATAGATTAGAAGATCTCATCATTCGAGATAAAATCATTTCTTCTATCCCATCATCGTTTTCTAAGTTCTTACAGGAGAATGAATGCACAAGTGTGGAAGAAATTGAAAGACGTGGGTCGGCCTATTACACGGCCAATAAACAATGCTTTGCCACTGAAGCTACTGACAGTAACTGGGTAGCAGCAGCCAACTATGAAAAAAACTATAGCAGGCAAAAACCAAACAGGCCTACTTCTGAAAAATTTAGACAGTGCAAATTTTGTAATTTTTCTCACCATTTGAACGAGATGTGCGATCAAAACCCAGGATACCAGACATACTTGCAAAATATAGTAAACAGTCAAGACAGAGAACGTAAATTGTTCAAAAGTAAACGTAAATGTTTTCTCTGCAAGGCTTACGGGCACCATCGCATGGAGTGTAGAGGCAGGCATATGACCAACAAAGCCAATGCCGCCTTGTTCGATAGCTCAGCGTCAGAAGACGAAAATCCAGAGAAAAATCCTGTCAATGCAGCACAGGCTTGTGATGTATTTAGTGCTAACAAATGCACTGTCTGTAACACCTTCTATGAAGATGGTATCTTAACATGCGGGCACGCCATCCCTATTGCCAGTGAGGAAGCTAACTTGGTAATAGACTCAAAAGGCAGATTAGACATCCATCACGGGTATGTTAATGGCAAGTTTGCTACAGTACTTCGCGACACCGGAAGTACACTTATTGGCCTGAAAACAACATTCATAACGCCTACAGACTATACAGGCAGACACATCACATGTAGAACATTTTCAGGCAATATTGAAAAATATCCATTAGCATGGGCATACATTGAAACACCATTCCTCACCGGGAAAGTAAAGGTCGCGGCACTTACAAACCCAGTGTGCGATATAATCATAGGAAATTTACCTGAGGTGAATGACAAACCTCATAATCATGACATAACATCACTATGTATTGATGATAACACATCACCACCAAATGTCATCACTGAAAATGTCATATCACCTATTGAATGTATGTTAGCTAATGCAGCACTAAGTTCTCATCACATCATTGACGATATCATTCCATCATCATCTGATGTCATTGAGTGTGTGAACGCAGTAACAAGAGCTACTGCTAGAGTGCAAGATGAAAGTAACCAAACTGAGGCTATACAAATGCTTAGCCCAGAATTACCACCTAGTGACTCTATGAAGGAAACATTCATAACAGCTCAAAAAGCTGATCCTTCACTGTCAAAGTACTTTGACCTGATCGGCAAAAAGGCAAGAGTAACTAAAAATGCGAAATGGCATTTTGCTTTACACAATGATATACTCACCAGGTACTACACCAGAGGTGACATTACAACAAAGCAAACTGTTTTGCCAACTACTTATCGCAAGCAAGCTTTACATCTTGCTCACGATATACCTTTTGCAGGTCATATGGCATATGTTAAAACCAGGTCAAGACTTCTGACACAGTTTCATTGGCCAAAATTTTGCAATGACATAAGAACATATTGCAGAAGTTGTGATACATGCCAGAAACTAGTAAAAAAAGGTAAACACCCACAGGCAAAGTTACAAGTCACTGACTTAGCCAGTCGACCCTTTGAAAAATTATCAGTTGACATTGTGGGCCCTCTTAGTCATACAACTACTAGAGGGAATAAATATATTTTAACTTGTGTTGATCAATGTAGTAGATGGCCAGAAGCGATCCCGCTAAAGAACATTACTGCCAACGACATCATGGAAGTGTTCTTCCATATTTTCTCCCGAATTGGATTTCCAGATACTATCCAGTCTGATAGAGGCACTCAGTTTATTGCCGCATCCACCCAAGCTTTCACTAAAATGTTAGGAGTGAAGCAAGTTTTCAATACCCCCTATCATCCTCACTCTAGCGGGATTATAGAAAAGCTTAATGGGGACCTGAAGCACATGCTTGCCAAAGTAACTCAAGATCACCCCAACAACTGGGATGTATACTTACCAGCTGTCCTTTTTGCTTATCGCGAGGTACCACATTCTAGTACCGGTTTCTCTCCTTTTGAACTAATCTATGGTGCCAAACCACGAGGCCCATTAACAATTTATCACCAAATGTTAACTAATTCTACTCCAATACTGAAACCCATATCATCATTTGTGTATGTAACATCATTGCGTGAAAGGATTATTAAATCATGTGAAATTGCTAAAAATGCACTTAAACTATCTGGTGCTACTTACAGACAGTACGCAGACAAAGGTAACAGGACTATAACATTGACACCTGGACAGGACGTCCTACTACTACTACCTAGTGACAGAGAGCTACTGACTGATTCTTGGCAGGGACCTTTTAAAGTGACAAGACAAATCTCACCTGTAGACTACGAAATCCTAATAAAAGACAAACACAAAATATTTCACATAAATATGCTAAGACCATACCACAACAGAGACAACGAACAAGACGATACGACAGCTTGCACCGTGATAATAGATCACGAAGATGACGATTCTAGCGACGAGATTCCAACACCTACATTAGACACGACAAACTGCTTGAATGAGATCAAGATCAATCCAAACTTAAGTCAAGCAGAGACAAACAGTTGCAAACAGTTGATACAACAGTACAACACCATCTTTTCAGACAACCCAGGACAAACAGAATTAGTACAGCATCACATCACACTCACATCAAACACACCAATAAGATGTAGACCATACACAATACCATTACACTACAAAGAACAGTTACATCAAGAAATTATCAACTTAGAAAAAAAACAACATCATCAGACGATCCTTATCAGACTTCTCTTCACCCATGGTCATTGTACGCAAAAAGGACAAGACAATACGACTTTGCATCGACTACCGAAAACTGAACAAAATAACTGTTTTAGATCTTGAACCAATGGCAAACACTGACGATCTTCTAACAGAACTGACTGACGCTAAGTTCTTTACGACGCTTGACATGTCTAAAGGTTACTGGCAGATTGCTGTACATGAAGACAGCAGACATCTAACAGCTTTTGCCACGCCTTGGGGACTGTACGAATGGTGCAAACTTCCATTTGGGCTAGTCAATGCCCCAGCCACATTCGTACGCATGACACGACTCCTCCTATCTGACATTCCTAATATCATTTGCTATATTGACGACATCTGTGTCCATACAGAGACAATGACGGAACATATAAAGACACTAGAACAGACATTAGAACGTATCAGACAGTACGGACTGACAGTGAAGCCTTCAAAGGTGAACATGGCTTACCAAGAGATATCATTTTTGGGGTACAGAATATCCAATGGCTTTGTCATGACAGACAACAAAATTGTCTCCAAAATTCTAAAACTGTCACTCCCGACTAATAAGAAACAAGTCCGGAGTTTGTTGGGACTGATCAATTATTACAGGAAATTCATTCCTGATTTTTCAGAACTGACCGAGGTTTTTTCTAACTTACTAACCAAGGATAAGCCTGAAAAAGTTGTACACGATGAATGCCTACGAAATGCATTTCATAAAGTTTTGACATACTTTTCTGATAAGAATTCGAATAATCTCATCCTTAAATTGCCCAACATTCGTTTACCTTTCAGATTGAGAACAGATGCTAGCTCCGTTGCGATTGGGGCAGTTCTATTGCAGGAATACAACAACATCCTGCATCCCATTTGTTTCATATCAAGAAAGCTAAGGCCTAGAGAGCGGACATGGTCCATTCCGCAATTAGAGGCACTTGCCTTAGTAGAAAGTGTGACGAAACTATCCAGATATCTTCTAGGACGTCACTTTATCATCGAAACTGACAACAGTCCATTACGGTATATAAATGCCGGAGTACCATCCAACAATATGATTGCTCGCTGGTCCTTGAAGCTTCAAAATTACAGTTTCGAGGTTCGTCACATTTCTGGCAGAATCAATACAATTGCCGATCTTTTGTCCCGTTGTCCAACCGACCCAGTAAGCAATGTCTGAGTGCAGAGTGTACTAATACACTCAGAACAACACAGCCACCAATGAGTGAATGTTTTCTATTCACCTACTGTGTAAGGTCTATAATTGTAATTGTGATACGGTTAAAAAACCGACATGTATAATATACTTATTTTAATCAAGCCATGTAATGAGTGTAGTATAATTGTGTAGTGTGTGTTAGAAAGAGAACATTATTAATTGTAAATATACACCAAGAACAGTGTCACAGACGCTTAACAACTTACCAGAAGCGAACTTTACCAGTTAACAGTGACAGCTGTGAGTGACTTTCTTCACCGTGATATTTTAACGACGTGTGCAAATGTGGACTGAACAATGACTTCTACACCACCTCTGCATCGAATTTAATCCAAAATGTTCGACAATTGAACATCGGAAATAAGAACATTCAATCTGTATCCAGAAGTTGTGAACACATCGGAAATAAGAACATTCCATCATAATCCGATAGTTGTGATACTAGAACATCAAACACGAACGTTGAGAACATTTAACTATCCGTTACAAAAGAAAACGGGAGCAGTTGTGATCAAACAGCAACTAAATTTTGCGTTTCGTGTGTACTTCCTGTGTAATTTAAAAAGTATAGCAAAATTAGCAGACGATATACAAATATTCAAAAACTTATGACAATTGTAAAATCTTTTTGAATCTATAAAATATAATACACCAATTGGATCCTTATTTAAATTGATTAGTGTAATCTTAGAATCATATCTTGATTAATGTATTCATATTACCGACTTTTTCTCGTTAATATGAAGAAACGTCAAGCAATGACGCTAAGAAATTAAATAATTATTGTCATTTATTGAATTTCTTGATTGTCAAAATTACTTCCCTTGCATTTACGAATTACACCAAGGGCCATAATTTGAAACATATTCATTAATGTGTATTGTATAAATAGACATGTTGTTGCTCAAATGGTTAACACACCGGGTAGGCGTCCACCAAGCATGGCAGATAGCTGCCAACATTGCAAACCAACATAAGAGCTCCTGGCCAAATGAGGTCAGAGTTTGAGTGTTTAATGCGACTTATGTAAAGTCGTATTTCAGTCTGGCTAGATGGCTGTTGCAAAACAACCATATTATTACGTTTTTTTCAAATTGCTGCGAAGTAGATGCGTGAAGCTGGTAACTACTGATCTGACTGGGTATTATTGCAATGGAGGTAACCAGCCATCAGGGGGATGAAACCTGAGTTGTGTTAAAAGTTGTACTTCATTTGTCATTTCAATGCAACTGACATTTTTTGTATATATTTCCATGCCATATATGTATTTTCATGCATAACACTGGGAAAGAGTAGTCTCTGACATGAAGTTAACACTACCCCAGTATATACAGACATCATTAATGAAAGATGACATCTTTCATTGAGGTACCCGGGGAGAATGTCAGAGCCTAACATGGTATAGCTGTGCAGCAACATCGTTGCGACACCCGGCTGACAAGATTGTTACCTGACACGCGACCAGCGGTCAGGCTGACGACAGACGCGCGCAGGACACGTGACACCACTAGAGGCAGTGGGCAGTTGGCGTGCTAAGGTCAGACCGAGCTGGGACTGGAGACCGGACGGACATGTGCGATGAGAGCAAGGCGTTTGTATGAATCTCCGTGACTGCAAGCCGAACGACTGATATCTTGAGCGTCAGACCTATGAGCTGTATTGTGGTTGTGAGCGTCGTGAGTTATATATTGTAGATTGCTGTAATTATCGTTCTGTATTTAATGTGGCAATAAATCCATAGAACTTGTGTTGCTGTGTCTTACGTCGAATCACGTTATACTTGTACTGTCTCACACGTGTTAGCCAACGAGCCAATTATAAGACCCTGACACCCATGTACACTACTACTGTAAAAGTTAGGTAAAACCCATGTACACTACTCGGCACAAGGGCTGAAAGAAAACACCCGTGTCACTGCGAACTTTTAAAAAAAAAATGATATCATATACCTCCAGTAGCAGAGGGAAATAACAGGTAGCCTTATTAAAATAATGATAGTAGAATCGATGTAGGCAATTCATGCAGACTGCTGTTGTAATGCGATAACCGTTTGAAGCTCGAAACAATGTTGCAGGGACATAGTTCCAGGTCGTCAGCCCTTAGTTGGCAGCAGTCTACGAGCACCTGCCGGATTATGTGTCCGATGTAAGATCATGTTTCCTAGATGACATACACATGATAAACAGGCACACACGTATTGCCGTGGCGTTTTGTTGAACGACTTGTCCGTTCTTTACGTACATTAGAAATTATATCATCAGATGGAAGATTCGCGGCAGAGGTTAAGGGAAGATTAGGTCGATCAAAAGCTGCATTCCAGAAAATGAAAAGTATCTTATGCAGTAGGTCATTATCATTAAATGTAAGAAAGAGAGTGCTGAAATGTTATGTAGAACATGGTTAACTGTATGGCAGGGACCATGGAACGTTAATGAACAAAGTAGGAAACGCTTGGAGGCAAAGGGTGCGGCTGCTGAAACAAATGTTGCAAATACCTTGGATTGTCAGAGTAGCTAACAACAATTACATGGGAGAGGCTAATGAAACTAGAACAACACCAACTGTAAGATAGAGACAAACAGCACTCTTTGGTTATATGATGGAAAAGAGACAGCTGCAGACCAAGGTAAATGATGCTGGATTGTCTGATACGGTGGCATGCAGGAATATCACCAGCAGAGTTGATCCAGAGTACCAAGGGCCGAGATCTGTAGAAAGACATGAACGCCTAAGCCCTGTCAAGGCACATGATGATGATGATCGTGACTTTAAAATTGCAATGAAAATACGGTTTCTTTTGTTTGTATGCCAGTGCTGATGCTATGTAATAGAGGTTATGCCGCATGCCTCGTGCTCCGGAGGTTGTGAGTTTGATTCCGGTCTACGTCCTTTGGTTCATGAGTGCAGTTTTCTCGGTACTCGGGGTGTGGGGGTCGTTGCTGGAGCTATGGAGTTCGTGCTCTGTGTGACGCTTTCGGCAGGCCGCCCTGTGGAACGTGTCTGAGCCAAATGGGATAAAACCCTGTACAGTGAAGTCGACCCATTTGCTATTTATCCCCTTGTTCTTCTTCTTAGGTGATGACTTTACACGCTGCAGTCTCAGTTAAAGTTAGTTGCATTCCTTCACAGGATGTCGCAGTCAACCCCAGCATGTATTGACTGCTTGTGATTTTCTACATTTTTATATCCTTTAGTTTGCAATTGCTTTCTGAAAGATCGATGCCATTTCATTATCAACGTAAAGCCATCGGCTCCCACATTTCTTGCGACGGACATCAAACCCGGTATGATTGTGAAAATGCGTTCATTGCTTCTAAGCCATATACACCAGCCACTATTTCAGTACTTGAAATACATTTCTCTTCTCCCACAGCGAACTGCTGTTCTGATATTTGTTGTTCTTGTAACCAGTTGACTTGCTGAGAGAATCCATTCACCCGGTCTACTGCCACATAGGCATTTGAAACAATTGTGCATTATTGTATGTGTGTGATGTTTCCTAGGAGATGTTGTGTGGACTGTTCTTCTGTATGGATACGAACGCTGAGCAATGGATATTGAAATGACTAATGACAAAGAAACAGGAATAAAAAGAACAATGGTTTTTGATTAAAAAGAAAAAAAAAATAATATTTCAATAAAAATATATTTTTTTAATCAATGGAAATGATCTATGAAGTAGAAGAAAACTGGTTTTTGAATAAAGAGAAAAATTGTTTTTGCGAAGATTGTTGAGAATCTCCTGGACAGAAGAGAAAACAGACGCTGAAATATTGAGATCTACACGTGTTGTTACATCACTTGTCAACACCAAACGAAAAATACATGCGATTGAAGGAGCCTATGAACAGAATGTGGAATATGGCATGACCTAAAGTGGGAAAATACTAAGCGTGGCAGAGGAAGATTGAATGGAAACGATGTAAGTGGGAATCTTAAACAACTGCGAAACAAATAATGTATGCAACAACAGTAATATACATGTACCGTTTTTTCCCGAAATTAAGACCGGGTCTTATATTAATGTTAGCACTAGGTCGCGACTCCATTTCCCGTAGAACCACTGGTCCCGGTCTCTCATGTCCAGCAATAAAGCTTTCCTTAAATGAGCATTTCTTGTCCATGTAGCCTGCTCGTAGTGCATTGGTAACTTTATTTCACACGAGTGACGTATTGAATTATGAACCACATCCGTTCATTATCAACTGCGCACAAGTGGGGCTATTCGGCAACAAGTCTCTCATTCTAGTTGACGATCTTAAAGAAAAAAATGTTTGCATATCCTTTACAGGACATCGCTGTCAACATCAGCATCTTTCAGCTGATTGTTGATTTCTTGGCAAGATTACGCTCAGTAGTTTGCCATTGCTTTCTGAGCGGCCGGCTCACATACCCCGTAAGTTATCGATGCGATTCGAACCACTGCTGATTCTCACCCTCGTCACATAACTTACGAGAGTATACGAGATTACGGAGAAAAGTCGCTAACCTCTAGGCCAGGAAGCCGGCTGACGATCTTAACTAGGGCTTATTTTAGGGGTAGGTCTTATTTTCGGGGAACACGGTATATGTGTGGGTGTTTGCATCAGATGACAGGAAGGCTTGGAGAGACATTAGCTGCCACCGTGGAGGAGGAAGACGAAGTGATTACAATAAACTGTGGCATTGTACAATATAACAAATAGCCTATTCTGAGATTTCTTGCTTCTCCGAGGATCTCACTTTATCATTTTCAAATCGGGGCTTGTTGATACATTTTTAGAACCGCCGTTCTGGAGATTTATCATTTTCAAATCGGGGCTTGTTGATACATTTTTAGAACCGCCGTTCTGGAGATTTAAACACTTAACTGTGGGTATTGTGTGCTTATTTTGAGTGATGCTGTTCTTGAGCAGCTTAAGAATAAACAGTTCACCAGCCGTTACCTCAGGGAAATTTCTTAGTTTGTCACTGTCGGTTGTTTTATTTTTTAAGGAGCCGTGATAGTGTGGCGGCAGGAAATTCTTGACTTCCGGTTTAATGATCATGTAGTGAGTCCTTATCGGGGCGTTTAGCGTTTAAAAAAAAAATAAAATAATAATTTACATGCGTTTTCAAGCAGACCCAGTATAAAATGGATATCCGAACATGTACTGGGGAGTGAAGACGGGCGGCGTGAAACTGACCAGATCACTCATCGAGTATCGATTGTTCTAGAAATATGAGACCAGCACAATGTATACAGTGTGCATAAAGGCGTGGACAGTGTGATTTCCTTGAATTGTATCTTACTCTCATTCTTTATATATATATATATATATATATATATATATATATATATATATATATATATATATATATATATATATATATATAAACAGTCCAGCAACGTTTGTACATCAAGTCTTCTTTTTAATTATCTTCTTATTGTCTATGCCGTAAGGGTGGGAGGGGGAGAGATATCATTTTTGTCCATAACTTTCTGTCACGCATGCTACCAGTCGTTTCCAAGACAGCTATTTATCCATACCAAGATAACAAGCTGTCTGGCATTTTCTCTATAGAACATCGGCGGTCTATATTCCCTTCCAGCATTTCTGTTGTCACAACATTTTCCTGTTTACACCTTCTGGCCATATTTAAGAAAATGTCAAATGTCTACATTTAATACGAGTGACCCCATTCTCTTCGCTAGCTGATTTATTTCCTTGTTGCCATTACTGGTGTCATCTGTCCAAAGTATTCTCAGAATTACTGTTTAGAACAAAAATATATCAACTTTTAAATAATTTCTCACCAATTGGCCACGACTACGTTATATATGACTACAGGAAAGAGGCAATAGCGTTCTTTGGTCATAGAATGAAAAAAAAAAATGAGAAAACATTATGACGATCAATATAATAAAAGGCAGAGATAAAACCAAAGAAATTATGCTGGAAGGACTGACACGGTGGCATATAGGATTATCATCAGCACGTTTATTCCAGAACACTAAGAACCCATATATCTGGAGAGACATGAACACCTACGCCAGTTTCCAAGGCACACGATTATGATGATGATGATCATGATCATGGGTCACTCCCATCTATGAGAATTGCTTCTGCATAACTTTCGTTTTCGTCTCTATTGCCAATGATCTGTTATATAAAGTAGTTTTCATCTTGATTATTTTGTCATTTCACCACTTTCATACATCTTCCATCTTGTTTTTATCAATGTGCCGTAATGTTTGAGTTCATCAACCAATTACAGAACTGTGCCACATTGTTACATTAGGAAGACAGCTTTTCTTCGTTCTTGCTTTCGCGTTACTTTAATATTACAATTGTGCAGGCGTGCATCTGCATACACACATTGGACTGCTTTGAGCCCTCCGCGTTGATGGGCTTTGTTTGTTGTCTTACCAATCCAGCTCTGGGTAGATCGTTACACTTAAATTGGGTACAACCTGGAGACGAAAGAAACACAACTGGAACATATGCTCGGGAAAGTGGAGTAATAATAATAATAATAATAATAATAATAATAATAATAATAATAATAATAATTATTATTATAAACATTCACTGACTAAAATGTAAACAGTGTAAAATAACACAAAGTAATGCAGCTTTACAGAATACAGTTACAGAAAAAATAGAGCGTTGCGGTGGCTAGTCTTCGTCAACAAACACATACAGAATACACATACACACGAGGAAGACACTTTTTTGTTTTGTTTTTGCATATCCTTTACAGGACATCGCTGTCAACACCAGCATCTTTCAGCTGTATGTTGATTTCTTGGCAAGATTACGCTCAGTAGTTTGCCATTGCTTTCTGAGCGGCCGGCTCACATACCCCGTAAGTTACCGATGCGATTCGAACCACTGCTGATTCACACCGTCATCACGTTACCCACGAGAGTATACGAAATTACGGAGAAAAGTCATAACCTCTAAGCCACGAAGCCGGCAGGAAGACACTACATTGACTAAAATAAGGAATGATAACCGAAAAAGAAGAATGGAAAGATGACTAACGTGCTAAGACAGAATCACTAATGCGGACATTATCTAGAGAACTAAAAATATTCCAGTGAATTACGATGCGAAGACAACATGCATACGTTGGTAACACACAACAAGAAAACCTGCTAATAATGTAAATATAAAGTACGTTCTCTGGAACCCATGGGAGGAAACACTTTCAAAACACATAGAGAGGAAGGAGTATTAGAGATGGGTAGATAATACTGGGGAGTGCATGGGGTGGGGGACAGCTGCAGGAGACTGCAAATGGGTGTATGATGTCAGTAAGTGTCTGTAAGTGAGTTTGAGCATATGTTGACATGCAGGTAAGTATACTTTTGTATATAGTTTGAGCATATGTTCACATGCATGTAAGTATACTTTTGTATACAAGTTAACAAGTACAGGATTCATTTACACGCCTTAGGTTTGACATGAGTTGGTCGAGGGATTTACATGGTACTGGGGGGGGGGGGTAATAATAATGATGATGATGATACTACCACCACCACCACCACCGCCGCCGCCACCACCACCACCACCACCGCCGCCACCACCACCACCACCACCACCACCACCACCAATATGGGATAAAACCGGGTGCGACGAAGTCGATTATCTTGACTTTACACCTGTTTTAATAATAATAAATTAATAATAATAATAATGACGTGGACAATGCCTTAGGTTCGTACCGGAATACGATCAACGTTGCCAGTAGGGGTTGTGTTCAGTGCTTAAATCTCAAATGCCGGGGGGGGGGGGGGAATAACAAACAAAACACCAAATAAATCAACTTGGAAGAATGTTCAAAAATAATGCTTGCACACATTTAAAAACACACCACAGTACGCCCACATAGACACAAACAACACACACCATAACACACACAACACACATTCACGGCACGAATATAAAAGGCAATGTGCCAGACAGAAAACTGACGCATCACAACGAACAGCCCATTATCCAAATGAGCGGATCGAATAGACAATAATTCGTGTTGTCACTAAGCAATGATAATAGCCGCCCTCCTCCTCTTGTTTGTTTATGTGTTGTTTGTTTGTTCTTCTGTAATTTATTTCACGGCGTTGACTAGTATTTCATGTGACCGATGTAGATTTGCCCGACTCCTGCTGGTCTTCTTGAGGAGCAAGACCAGCTCACATGTTTGTTGTTTGCGAATGGAGTTACAGAAGTCATGCTGTGTGTCTGCGTGCCTGATTGGTTCCTTGTTATGTTTGTCAGCGTAGTGGCCAGACGTTCACTTGCGGGCCCCGGTGATCATGGGCTTCAATCCTCTTCCTTGCGGATTTTTAAAACTGCAAGCCGACCCAGTCTAAAGTTCGTACCAGGAAATATTTTGGGAAGTAAAGGCGGCCGATACTAACTCCATTACCCACCGTGTACCGATTGGTCAATAAAAGATGGGTTTGGCACCATATACACAATGCGCCAAGGCCTGTAATTGGGTCTTGCACTTATTTATGTGTATGTGTAAGTATACTGGCAAGCAGTGACCTTATTTATGTGTATGTGTAAGTATATATGGTCACAGACAGTTACCGACATCGACAGTCACGCACGCGCACTCCATTTCCGGCAGTGGAACATTATTTGGAGGTCAGCGTGTCGAATGGGTAAGAGCGCAAGCTCTCAGACATCCGGTATGCTGATGCCGAGAGTTTAGGGGTGCAACCTCTAGACCGGACAGTTGGACTAAAATGTTGACATCTTGTCCTTGACTTGGGGACGTACATTACAACTACCTCATAAGTCGGAGTTGGTCCATCTGATAGCGAGGGACATTGGTAATAGTGACGGCTAATCCACACGCAAAATTCAGTCCAGTGCTACTAGAGCTAGTTTGTATGGACTACGCTTGAGTTCAAAGCGAGCGAACGCAAAAAAAAAAAAAAAAAACGTCTTGGCAAGGGCACACCGTTGGATGTGATAATCATACAGACGTATCAGCCTCCGCGGTGCCATAGTTCTTGATGCTCCTACCTGCCAAAACCAGGGCCGGATTTAGACTTTATAAGGCCCTAAGCTATTTGAAATATGGGGCACTTTATAAGTCCAGATATTCTATGTCAGTGACAAATATGATTTTCGGATAATATTTTTTGGTCCCCCCACTTTATTGGGGGCCCCAAGCTATAGCTTGTGTAGCTTATACGTAAATCCTGCACTGGCCAAAACAGTGGTCCTGGTTCAATCCCTACAGGTGGCAGAGTTATTTTTCCCCAAGCAGTACGACTTTGGGATCGATCCAGCCTCATAACAGTGGGGATCAGACGGCTTTCGGAACGTTCTAGCAATTGTCTGGGACAGATAGGCGGCGTGAACGAGAGCTGGCCACCCCACATAATTGTGTAAAGTAAGGACCTCTTTCACACGCCTGAAGGCGCATTGGACATACAAAATTAGACGCATATGTTTTACAGACCAGTTGTTGCTCTGTGGATGATGTGGTCAGTATCACACCTGTCGCCTTTTATTTCCCTATTAGCCCCCCCCCCCCTTTCCTTCTTTTTTTAAAAAGCAAATTTCCCCTAGTCGGGATTTTTTCACGTGGACTTCTAGTAACAAAATTTCCCCTGGTCTCTGGATAGTGAGATCGGACGCCCGTGTGTATTGTTCCGCACGTAAAAAAATCCCTTGGCAGTTGGAAACCCAACAAGAGTAGCCTAACGGTGCTGCCCGGGCAAAATTTTAAACATCTGCCCAAAGTATTTCAGGATCCTCACCGGTGCTACGGAGTTCGTGCAATGAGCTGAGATTCTCTGGACTCAGACTTGAGTTAGGAGTAGAACGGAGCACTTAGGGGATACACCCGTGTGCCGTGATGTTGATCCGTCGACTAAACTAACTAAACTAAACTAAACTAAACTTCCCAGTACAATTTGTGTTCTTATTTTACGCTGGGTCGACCTGGGAACCAAGGTCAATTTGTAAAAATACGAATTTGCCCAGCTGTGGATGCAACCCATGACCACCGTGTCGACAGGCGAGTGTCTAGTCACTAGGCTGCCTAGGCTCTCACATAATTATGTGGTAGCCTAGAATATATGAAAGCCTAACACTTCACACCCTAGTATTATCTTTCATGAGTCTGTCTTTACTCCTTATAGAAGTATCTCGACTGGGACAATGCAAAAAGAATTGATTCTTTAATTGCAAACGATATATACTGTAAGGAGAAAGATCCGTTGCGCTACTTTTATAAGAAACATTGAACTTTGCATTGGTAAGCTGTTATGAACCCATTGGCCACAGTTCGCTTCAATGATTATGTACCCTGTGCCCTTTTGCTACAACGCCTTATTTATTCACAGTAATATGGTTTGATTCAGCCAACAAGACAATTATGTGTTCAGATCTGGTCAATATCGTCAGGGGAAATAGATAACAGGTGGTCGCTTTAGCGAAGTTGAAAGGAAGCTGTGCTGATATTGTCATAAGCGTTGAAGAATGGGGGTTCCACGCCTGCGTCCGTCGTCTCGTTAAAGGATAGTAAAGACTGGCCACCTCATCCTCTGTGCATTCAGGCCTACACTTCGGAGCACATTTAATTATTATTTAAATAGATGACATAGTGATGTGTATAGGGTGTATTGTTAATGAATGTGGGATGTTTGAAACTACCTGACGATGTTATAGTCATCTCTACTGCTGGCGAAGACCTGACGATGTTATAGTTATCTCTACTGCTGGGGAAGACCTGACAATGTCATAGTCATCTCTACTGCTGGGGAAGACCTGACAATGTTATAGTCATCTCTACTGCTGGGGAAGACCTGACAATGTTATAGTCGTCTCTACTGCTGGGGAAGAACTGACGATGTTTTAGACATATCTACTGCTGGGGAAGACCTGACTATGTTAGTTATCTTTACTGCTGGGGAATACCTGACAATGCTAGTTATCTCTACTGCTGGGGAAGACCTGACGTTGTTGTAGTCATCTCTACTGCTTGGGAAGACCTGACAATGGTATAGTTATCTCTACTGCTGGGGAACACCTGACAATGTTATAGTTATTTCTACTGCTGGGGAAGACCTGACGTTGTTGTAGAGACCCAAAGTTTGTATTCACCCTCTTTGGAGTTCATGCAACATAAAAGGTAAATACAAAGCTTGAAAAGGCAATATTTTCAAAAACCCCACTGTCATTAAAAATACACCCTGCACGATTGTTATCGTGGATGGGGGAGGGGAAGATAGAGGATCGATCGCCTGTACAGGGGCAGGAGCTCAGTGGGCAGCACGCCTGCCTGCCAGCCCTACGGTCATATGTTGGAGTCCTCATCTAGTCTTGTTTAAAAAAAAAAAAAACCCAATGACCTGGACTTGCTGGCCGACAGTAGGTGGCAAGAAATGTCCTGGAGATGTAGGGGCGGTTGGTTGGTGTGATGTTGGTCACATCTCCCATCCAGTGCTGATTGGTTTGTAGAAATATGAGGCTAGCACCTTATACCCGATAAGCTTCAAGGCGTGAAAAGCGCCCCTGTACTTATTTACTCTAGACCAATGGTTCTCAACCTTTTTTGGTCCATGCACCACTTCACCATATGTTCAGAATGTCATTTCCCCCCTTTCGTATTTTCTCCCAATAAATCCCCCCCCCCCCCCCACATACTGTACGTAAAATGGTAGCTAAATTTAATAACACACACTAGAACAAGTCTAGACGTCTACATAAAACATGATTTGCGGGTCTACTAACGTTATAAAACGAATTTCAGAAGGTAGAGAAGCACAGAACCGTAAAGTATGGAAAAACAATATCAAATAATCGGTTCTTGTATAAAGCGATCATGAAATAATCTTAGCCCCCCCCCCCCTCGGCCCCCTCCCCCCGGAAACCCAAAATTTCCCCCTGGGAAGGGGGGGGGGAAATTCTACATCGGTTTGAGAACCACTGCTCTAGACTGTCGCGGGTAAAATCAATAACCAATCGCTCTCTCGACGTTTGTGGACGGGGTGTCGGAAAGTACAACTTCTGCCTCTAACTTGATCAAGCTTGTTGGGCACGTGTGTACAACTTCTGTCTCTAGCTTGATTAAGCTTGCTGGGCGCACATGTACAACTTCTGCCTCTAACTTAAGCTTTCTGGGCACACATGTACAACTTATATCTCTAACTCAAACTTGCTGGGCTCAAATATAAACTTCTGCATTTTACAGACGTAACCAGGCGTTACCATAGTCGCCTCTTATCCTGGGGAGGTTCTGACGTCGTTATGGACACCTTTGATTTTACTAGGGAAGACCTGACGATTTTATAGTCACCTTTCATTCCGATGAAGATCTGACGTTGTTATAATCACCTCTACTGCTGGGGAAGACCTGACGATGTTATAGTCACCTATACTGCTGGGGAAGACCTGACGATGTTATTATAGTTACCTCTACTGTTGGGGAAGACCTGACGATTTTATAGTCACCTTTGATTCCGAGGAAGATCTGACGTTGTTATAGGCACTTATATTGCCGAGGAAGACCTGACTTTGTTATAATCACCTCTACTGCTGGGGAAGACCTGACTTTGTTATAGTCACCTCTGCTGCTGGGGAAGACCTGACGATGTTATAGTCACCTCTACTGCTGGGGAAGACCTGACGATGTTATAGGCACCTACACTGCTGGGGAAGACCTGACGATGTTATAGTCATCTCTGCTGTTGGGGAAGACCTGACTTTGTTAATGTCACCTCTGCTGCTGGGGAAGACCTGACGATGTTATAGGCACCTACACTGCTGGGGAAGACCTGACGATGTTATAGTCATCTCTGCTGTTGGGGAAGACCTGACGATGTTATAGTCACCTCTACTGCCGGGGAAGACCTGACGATGTTATAGGCACCTACACTGCTGGGGAAGACCTGGCGATGTTATAGGCACCTACACTGCTGGGGAAGACCTGGCGATGTTATAGACACGTTTGATTCTGGGGAAGACCTGACGATGTTATAGGCACCTACACTGCTGGGGAAGACCTGGCGATGTTATAGACACGTTTGATTCTGGGGAAGACCTGACGATGTTATAGGCACCTACACTGCTGGGGAAGACCTGGCGATGTTATAGTCATCTCTGCTGTTGGGGAAGACCTGACGATGTTATAGTCACCTCTACTGCCGGGGAAGACCTGACGATGTTATAGGCACCTACACTGCTGGGGAAGACCTGGCGATGTTATAGGCACCTACACTGCTGGGGAAGACCTGGCGATGTTATAGACACGTTTGATTCTGGGGAAGACCTGACGATGTTATAGGCACCTACACTGCTGGGGAAAACCTGGCGATGTTATAGACACGTTTGATTCTGGGGAAGACCTGGCGATGTTATAGGCACCTACACTGCTGGGGAAGACCTGACGATGTTATAGGCACCTACACTGCTGGGGAAGACCTGACGATGTTATAGGCACCTACACTGCTGGGGAAGACCTGACGATGTTATAGGCACCTACACTGCTGGGGAAGACCTGACGATGTTATAGGCACCTACACTGCTGGGGAAGACCTGACGATGTTATAGGCACCTCTACTGCCGGGGAAGACCTGACGATGTTATAGGCACCTCTACTGCCGGGGAAGACCTGACGATGTTATAGTCGCCTCTACTGCTGGCAAAGCTCTGTGATGTTATATTCATCTCTACTGCCGGGGAAGACCTGACGATGTTATAGTCATCTCTGCTGCTGAGGAAGACCTGACGATGTTATAGGCACCTACAGTGCTGAGGAAGACCTGACGATGTTATAGACACCTACAGTGCTGAGGACGACCTGACGATGTTATAGGCACCTACACTGCTGGGGAAGACCTGACGATGTTATAGTCACCTCTACTGCCGGGGAAGACCTATCGATGTTATAGACACTTTTGATTCTGGGGATGTTATAGTCGCCTCTACTGCTGGCAAAGCTCTGTGATGTTATATTCATCTCTACTGCTGGGGAAGACCTGACGATGTTATAGTCATCTCTGATTCTGGGGAAGACCTGACGATGTTATAGGCACCTACACTGCTGGGAAAGACCTGACGATGTTTAGTCAACTCAACTGCTGGCGAAGATCTGACGATGTTATAATCATCTCTACTTTAGGGGAAGACCTGATCATGCTGTAAACACCTCTACTGCTGGGGAAGACCCGACGTTGTTATAGGCACCTCTACTGGTGCGGACTTTGAAGGGCGGGAGCCCATTATGTGGGGCCGAATGTTATTGGTTGGGGACCAGTGACAGACAACTTTTAACAACATTTTCGTTTCACGTCATATAAAAATGAGAAACGCGTAAACTAACAACACTGTATGATCTGGCAACAGTACAGGAGCACTTAAAGAAAGACACATTATGAATAAAATATGAGATCGCACCGACGTCCTTTAAGAGTTAACAGCGGAAAACTAATAAGACCCATGAGCACTTTGCACACATTCACAAATTCTCTCAACATACAGAAGCTATTCAAACTGAGAAAACCCATCTCACAAATGACTATTTTTAGCACCTGTGTCTCTGATATGGTTCTGACATCAGAACACTCCACAATCTTTGGGCCTGTCATGAGAAGTGGAAAGCTGGGGTACGTCATAACAATGGCTGCGTTTGAAGGGAAGAGGGGCAGGGGGAGACTAAGATAGAAGATGCTGGGCAGTTTGACAGTGGCATGGAGGTGCAATCGGAGTCATAACTGATTGACAGTACACATGGCTGTGGAGAGACGTGATCTCCAACGCCATACGGCTAAAGAAGTAGGTTCGGATATTCACGCATTGAGAGTCTCGCCGGTGAAGGGAAGTTCGTGCTCTGTGTCAACAACCTCTCTTAGCAATGGAAGAAAACCTAGGACACGTATGGAGATTACCGAGTGTGCACTAAAAGCCATATATCACGCAAAACTGATCTCAGTTGAAGCTTAGAGAGGTTGTTCCATCTATTGTAAGATTCCAACATCATCCAGCATTCACTATCTTGTCCTGTGCTGAACCCCCTTCCTTTTTTTTTCTACACTCCAATATTTCAGAATTTCTCTCTATCATCAGCCAAATGTCCTGTCGCTGTCATGTAGAAATTATCTGTCACATCTTACACACATCTAAGTTGTGGCCTTCCTTTTTCCGCTTCCCCCGTAATGCCCCTGTTTAGTTATATTTTCCATACTTTCATGTCCCTTTACATCATCATCATCGTCTAGTGCCTTGCCAGCTGGCGTACGCGATAATGTCTCTCCACAGATCTCGGTCTTTGGTGGTCTGGATCAACTCTACTGATGATATTCCTCCAAGCCACCGTCTCATTCCATCCAGCATAATTTCTCTTGGCCGGCCTGTGCCTCACTTCCCCCTGATATTTCCTGTCCTCTCAAATGCCTCTCTTCTCATCACATGATCAAAGAAATCTGTTTGTCACATTCTTATTATTGAATATAATTTTCTAGTTTAATTAGCCTCTTTCAGGCAGTCGTTGTTAGTTACTTTGGCAGTCCAAGGAAATCGCAACATTTGTCGCAGGAACTACATCTCTGTAGCTTCCAAGTAATTCCTAATTGTCTGTTTACATGCCAGCAATATTTCATTTTCCTCCGTTTTATTTGCCGTAATAACCAATCTTCTTCAGTATTGAGTTTTTGTTGGCTGGATCGGTTTTTCTTTTGTCCATACTTTATTTGAGGAAATGCAACCTAAAGACTAAATGTCATGGCAGGACAGACCAGGTCCTAAGCCTTGGTCGGCAACTGGAATAGGATGGAAGATCTGACAGGCCGACAGTTAGAGCATTGCTTTGCTGATCCGGTAGCTTCTGCAGCTGGACTTGTTTCAGACATATTGATATTACCTTTCCTCTGTAGTAAACTAGGCAGGCCGTGAGAGGGAGCATGCTGCATGGGCAACACATGATCTCTTTGTGCTGTTTTAGAAATACAGTGTAACAAACTATCATTTGCCAAGACGGCAAGGTGCCAGAACTTGCTTAGACTGTTATAGTTTTCTAGGCATCTGTAAGGAAGGTAGTCTGCTGTTGCTTTCCGTTTTGACAGCGACCGCACTGGTTAGAGCCACACCGATTGCTTCTGTGGCGAGATCCCATGAAAACCAACTTAAGACCATATTCAACAACTGTTTGTCGACTGCTCTCAAGCTCAATCGGCCTCTTGCTGACATAGTTTCACATTACCCTCTTTGGGAGGATGAGAAAGAGGGGAGGGACGAACGCATTTTACTGTGCCCAATGTTGGATAGGGTGGGAAAAAGACGTCTTACGTCTTCTTTAATAGGGAATACCTACCCCGTCATCTTGCTGGAGCAGCTACCAATACACGAATTTAAAAGTTAAGTTTCATTGATTGCATGCCAGCAGTACAGTTGGAGGAACGTGTTATTTTGTCCATATTGTACTTGACCATCCGACTTGTGTGTCTAACGAAATGCTCTTTTCTGGTAAGTCCGATCTTTAATTCCAGTTCCTACATTCTAGCAATCGATGTGGAATCATTTGGTTGAAACGTTTCTTTTTCGCTCGGTTTTTTTTCCAAGGGCGTTCGAACTTTTAGCTCGACATTTGATCTGTCTGAAATAATAACTAGATCTCCAGAAATGCGTTGCCAGTGAACTTGCCGGTTTCGAGACAGACGAAGAGGGAAGAGGGTGGCTAGAACAGGCTTCGGCAACCTTCGGCACGCGCACGAAGTGTGGTATGTGGAATGATTTTCAGTGGCGTGCTAAGTTAATTGAAATACAGTATATGATCTCATAGAGAGTTGATTTTACAAAATTAAATAGAAACATATAATTATTTTCAACTTATTCCGGTTTCTACATTCCTTCAAAACGAAAGTTGTTAGACATTGGATGTAAGAATTTTAAATTCCATTCTATCCTTCCCTACTTTTCCAAACACACCGACCACTAACTGTATAGTTCTCACGGCTGTTGCATTATCATGCCAGTACAATCCGTTGAATTCAGCACAGAAGTTGGTGTTGTTATTGAGTAATACGCCGCCTTTGAAATGACTCAAAAAACAAACAAACAAACAAACAAACAAACAAACAAAAAAAGCTCATTTACGACTTTTTTTTTTTTTTTTTTAATAAACTAGACCGTGGCGGACTGAGGTTGCCACATTGAATGACTTTGTAACAGTACTTCGGCACAACACTAACAAGATTGGACTCGAAGGCGGTTGTCGGCCCCTTCCTCGAATAGACTCTACCCTATCAGGCGGCGGATTTTCTTTTGTATTTGCTATTTGTTAAATAAATATGTAACGCGATGGTTACACTGTTTTCTTAATCTCATGTAATGGATAGGACGCCTATACTTCTTGGATAATGGCGAAAAAGTACGAGGCACCGTTTCGCAGACACAAATGTAAAAGAGTGCGTCGAGATTAGGTTAGATAATATGGCTGTGAATTCAGTGGAAGACTGAGTTTTAGCTACTAAGTCCGACGCGGTGGCGTTCTGGTCTGCTGGGTCCTGAAAAGGGCCTGAATCTACCAGGGTGTGTTTGGTTAAAAACTTCTCTCAACTCCGTGCCAGGAGTACACTTTCACGGGGACTGTGTTACTGAGATGCCCTTCACCTCTCCAAAATCCAGAAACTGCGGGATTTGCATGGCCGGTGCTGAAAATTGCCATCTGCAGAGAGGCGTATTAGGATGTAACCACGCCATGATTCAGCACAGTACATTTGGACTGGCTGGGATTAGGCCTGAGTTGGTAATTAGATAACCTTTCTGACAGACGAATTTTTATAGCATGTTTGTTTCTGGAAATATACGCATTTGGATCTTCATCGGTAGTACGGAGTTGGTGCACTGTGCCTAAAATCTCCTTGTGTGATCTGTGGGAGTTGACTGGAACACTTATGATCTGTTATTCTGTAGAAAACGAGTCAAAGCAGACCGAGTTACACCCCGGAGCAAAATCACCGAATAAAACTCGAATAACGTTATTTCACTTGTTTGTTATAGCCACCGATCGAGGTGATGTAAAGACAAGCACTCACAGACAATATTGATTACTATCACCACAACACGGCTATAGAAGGACAATTTACACTTCAGAAAATCTATTTTGCTGTAACAGAATTAAAAGTCGGTGTAAACAGCAGTACCAAATCACCCCATTAAGTAGAAACGCAGTCTCGCTATAGTTTACAATACACGAGTTTATGGTCTTTACCTAAGTCTATTACTGCTCCTAAAGGTAAATTTCTCATGGCCACACGTTGTATTTGAAAATGCAGTCTCGTCACAGTGAATTTATTTTTTAAAAAGTCGCTTAAAAGACGACAGGGTCGACTTCATTGCACCGAGTTTTTATCCCATATGGCTCAGTCTCTTTCCGCAGCGAACTGCCGAAAGCGTCGCACAAAGTAAGAATTCCGTAGTTCCAGCGACGACCCCCTGGAGTCTCCGAAAAAAATGCACTAGTGAACCGAAGGACGCGGTCCGAAATCGAACCCTCAACCTTTTGAGCCCGAGTCAGATGGCTTGACTGGGTTTATTATAGATAACTACGTGTTTGCAAAGTCGGTTGTTGTGTCGAAAATTGGCTTGGCTCTCTGGAATATACAACCTGACCATAAATCCAGCGTTGTAAAGTTGTATATAAATGTATTCTTTAATATGATGGTTTCGCCTTACCTCCTGTATGCACATAAAAGAGTTATATACGATCATGACCAGCGTCAGCGTCGTCGTTATTGTTATCGTCGTCTGTCCGGCATCATCATTGTCGTCGTCGTTGTTATCATTGTTGTCATAATCACCGTCCTCAAGATCGTTATCATCAACATTGTCGTAGTCGGTCGCATCATCATCATCATCATCATCATCATCATCATCATCATCATCATCATCATCATCATCATCATCATCATCATCGTCGTCGTCGTCGTCGTCGTCGTAGTTATCATCACCATTATCGTCATCATGATCGTTATGATCACCACCGTCATCATCCTTGGTACTTTGCGTAGGCGAAAAAGCTTCTGCGCTTACTAGCGAGCAATAGTCTATTGTGGGTGTGATGTCTAAAGTATTTATAAACAAAGCAAAACCACCAAAATTATACAAATACTTCTTAGCAATGCATGAACAACAGAAGATGAAACGGGTGCAGCAGAAAGAAAGCACCATGAGAAAGAGAAGACATTTTGGTCACAAAAACTATAGAACAGTCTATTGACAACCGTAGCGGAAGGAATAGTTAAGTGTAGAAGTAGAGGGTGTCAAAGTCTAAAGGAACAGACAAGATCATTATAAGGTAAGGATGCAACCCGGCACAATGTGCAACGAAAGCTCAGTACAGAAACTGCTGGAGATTACAGTTACCTTCACTGCGGAGACGGCAGTGGATGATGATGATGATGACGACGACGACGAGGAGTGCTTTAATCTTGTTATGGCTAAGCCATATGTTCTGGGGAGCCGCGGAAGCCCAGGGGCTAGCACCCTGGCCTATTTTCCCGTTAGTTGTGTTTTCGAATCCCCACCGCGGCTGCGGACTTTTAAAATTAATCATGGAAAGTAAAAATGGCAGGTCAGATATTTACCATATCACCACTCGAGTGCCGATCGGACTATACAAATATGTTTACCTCTTAACGTCAGTTTTACAGCTTTTTCTTGCCAATCATTTCGCCTGCCGCTGTTGTTACTTCTATACAAATAGGACAGCTTCATTAATCACATTATAACCATTCCCCCAACCTACGACAATTGGCATGGTGCTCCGAATTTGAGACGATTGAATTGCACTAATGACACCCTAGGGACAAGAAGCGCCGTTTTCATCAAGTGTCCACTGGGCACGACTGTCGCTAGTTTACAAGAAACGTGTCTCCTCGAATTCCCCTTACGTGACGCTTTTCGTTGAATCCGTTTATGTGCCAATCAATCTGGTAGCTGGCGGCACCCATCTATATTCGTTTATGATCGTACATAACGACCGCCCTGCAATAAGGCAATTGATACGTTAATTTAGTCAGTGTTTCGAGTTACGACGGTTTTCCATTTACGAGAGACGTCTGGAATCCAGCATGCTGTTAGCGCCGAAATGGTATCGAAATAGGGGATTCGCTTCTACTGAGCTGGCACTGAAGTCCCATATGACACAACACATGTCTGTGGAGCTCAATGACATGAAAAACACATAGATACAGGCAAACGTTGCGGACAACGTCGTTATCAAGGGGCTAGAAAATCAAGTGGAAAAAAGACCCGGAGGGAGAGAGAGAGAGAGAGAGAGAGAGAGAGAGAGAGAGAGAGAGAGAGAGAGAGAGAGAGAGAGAGAGAGAGAGAGAGAGAGAGAGAGAGAGAGAGAGAGGGGGTGAAATATACTCTGTTGGGCATCTGAAAGTAGTCCGATCAATACAAAATCTAGGAACAGAATTGTGTGTTTCTTGTTCGTTGAATTTAGTGGAAACGTTTGACTGTATGTCTGTGTGCTTTCACTTTGGCCGAGCTTCACCGAACATGTTTGTTTTATTTGGACTCCGTTAGCGTGGAGTATGTTTGTACTACGTTCACTCTCTCTCTCTCTCTCTCTCTCTCTCTCTCTCTCTCTCTCTCTCTCTCTCTCTCTCTCGCTCTCTCTTTTCTCTCTCTCGGAATGTAAGACGGGCCTGCGTACCCAATTTGTGACCCTTTTAAAATAAAGTTGAATTGAATTGAATTCTCTCTCTCTCTCTCTCTCTCTCTCTCTCTCTCTCTCTCTCTCTCTCTCTCTCTCTCTCTCTCTCTCTCTCTCTCTCTCTCTCTCTCTCTCTCTCTCCTCTCTCTCTCTCTCTCTCACCTCATCTTCTTTCTGTCCACAGAAAAAGAAATATATCTGCTTGGAATCAATATATGCAATTTCATTTTTTTCAACACTATTTGGAGAGATGAAAACACGAAGCAGTAGTAGTGAATAACGGAGAACACAATGATGCATGTCAAATTTAATCTTCATTCACAGACAAAAAACAAATATTACTGACCTTGCTTATAAACTTTTACATAAATTGTTGTCGTTCCTATATATATATGTCATAATATGCAGGGCACTGAATTCTAAGCATTGTTTCATATATTAAAATGTTTTATATTACATATTTATTTAATTACATTTCTCCCACTTTCTCCACACTCGCCTGTGATCTTTTCCTGCAGATAGAATAATAATCTGGTCATTTTTTCATTCTGCGCAAATTATGTTTGCGATAATTGAAACATGATGCGTGCATCCCATTTCTTTGCTGCTGTCTATCCGGATGTTTTTATAATAGTAGCATAAAACTTCGTGTTGTTTTTGAATTTCCTGTTATATATTCAACTATTCTGCCTTATTTGGTATTCGAACGCATACCTTCGGTTTAGAGGCATCTACATGGTTACACTACAGTCATTCTTCGGATTGTGTAAGAAACTCAACACACCGAGTAATACGGATTCATGTATGCTCTGTAGTGCTATTCGGTACATTGTCGATCACGTGTACACTATAGAGGAAACGGCAGGTAATAGACAGTTTGAACAGCTGAAACTCACTAGGTTCCCATCCGATCAAGAGGAAAACGAGTAGGCCATGTAGCGTCCACGTACACAGCATGGTGGCACCAGGCTGCATGTGGGACGTCTCTGCCCCAAAATTATTCCTCTGCAAGCGTCGATATTCACAGTGGATTCCAGACATAACATGCACAGTATTCTGGCTAATGAAGTTGCTTACCAAAACTGTGGTTCTTATTGAATCCTCAGTTGAAGCAGGATTGTTTTTCCCCAATCAATACTTCCCTGGGGTCGACCCTGCCAAAAAGTGTACCAGAACATTTCCGAATGATCTTGGAATTATCTTTCTAGGAAATGCAGCGACGAATAGAGCTGTCCACGCCACTTCATTATGCTTCGGTTCAGATTATGTGAGTTCCCAACACGTCACACCACAACGGTATAATCTACCGTGGAACAGCCTTTACCTGTATATGTTGTATGTTTAATGCATGCATTCTTTGACGCATCTTTCAATTATCTGCCCTATCACATGTCCATGGTACGTGACATGGGCGTGCTAGCGAAGTTGATAGCGAACTACGCTGATATATCACGGGCATAGTCGGACGCGGGTTCAACACCTGGACTCGTCGCTTGACAGTGAGGGAAAGGCTGGTCGCCTCTTCCTCCTTTGTTCTAGGCCTACACGATGTGATGGCGCTATCACATCAAAGACCCATAACAGGAAACTGCTTGTGTTTGGATCCACGAGCTGTGGCGCCCGTTATACTGTACTGATAATTACACGTCACCACATAATCTAATGACGTGGTATGAATCATCATCATCACGTAGCAGGTGCTGTGCAGAACGACGCTCTTATTACCACCGGCTGACAAGTTTCTCCACTCCTGGACAGTTCTCCCGCCTTATGCACCCGCATGCCAAAGGTGTCTGCTGCAATGTCCTATCTCCATCTTTGTGCTGGTCGACTCCCGCCTTATGCACCCGCATGCCAACGGTGTCTGCTGCAATGTCCTATCTCCATCATTGTGCTAGTCATTGACCCACCTTATGCACCCCCATGTCAATGGTGTCTGCCGTGTCCTATGTGCATCCGGTCCACTCTTGCCTCTTCTACCAGGAACCACACTTTTCTGTCCAGGCCACTGTGCGTTTAACATGGTGGAAGTATTTCTGTATCCGCCACATGATGTTACATTTATGAGCCACTAGCTGACCCGGCCCGGCTTCGCCCAGACCCTGGTGGGGAGCATCTCGTTTAATTCATATAAGTAGTCATATAAGTTCTCGTTCCCGACTATCTGTCTGTCTGTCTGTCTGTCTATCTGTCTGTCTGTCTGTCTGTCTGTCTGACCCGGCCCGTCTTCGCCCAGACCCTGATGGGGAGAATCTCATTTAATTCATATAAGTAGTCATATAAGTTCCCGACTGTCTGTCTGTCTGTCTGTCTGTCTGTCTGTCTGTCTGTCTGTCTGTCTGTCTGTCTGTCTGTCTGTCTGTCTGTCTGTCTATCTATCTATCTGTCTGTCTGACCCGGCCCATCCCATGGTGGAGAGCATCTCATTTAAATTATATAAGTAGTCATATAAGATCCCGTTCCCGACTATCTGTCTGACTGTCTGTCTGTCTTGGGTAAATGGAGGAGGGAGGAGGAAGAGGGAGGTGGAGGAGGGAAGAGGAGGGAGGAGACAGGAGGAGTAGGGAGGAATAGGAGGGAGGAGGAGGGATTAGAAGGAGGAGAGAGGAGTAGTGTGGAGGAGGAGGCGAGGAGGAGGGAGGAGGAAGAGGGAGGAGGAGGGAGGAGGAGAACGCAGGAGGAGAAGGGAGCAGGAGGAGGATAGGGAGGAAAAGGGAGGAGGAGGGAGGAGGAGGAGAGAGTAGGAGGATGGAGGAGGCGGAGGGAGAAGGAAGAGGGAGGAGGAAGAGGGAGAATGAGGAGGGGGGAGGAGGGAGGCGGAGGAGGAGGAGGAGGGAGGAAGAGGGAGGAGGAGGAATGTGAAGGGAGGAGGAGGGAGGAGGTAGAGGGAGGAGGAGGGAGGAGAGGAGGAGGAGGGAGGAGGGGGAGGAGGGAGGAGGAGGAGGAGGAGGGACAGGAGGAGGAGGAGGGAGGAGGAGTGATGAGGAGGAGGGAGGAGGAAGAGGGAGGAGGAGGAATGTGAAGGGAGGAGGTAGAGGGAGGAGGAGTGAGGAGGAGGAGTGAGGAGGAGGAGAGGGAGGAGGAGGAAGGAGGAGGAGGGAGGAGGAGGAATGTGAAGGGAGGAGGAGGGAGGAGGTAGAGGGAGGAGGAGGGAGGAGAGGAGGTAGAGGGAGGAGGAGGAGGGAGGAGGAGGAGGAGGAGGAGGAGGGAGGAGGAGTGATGAGGAGGAGGGAGGAGGGAGGAGGAAGAGGGAGGAGGAGGAATGTGAAGGGAGGAGGTAGAGGGAGGAGGAGTGAGGAGGAGGAGAGGGAGGAGGAGGAAGGAGGAGGGGGAGGAGGGAGGAGGAGGAGGAGGGAGGAAGAAGGAGGAGGAGGGAGAAGGAGGGATGAGGAGAAGGAGGGATGAGGAGGAGGAGGGAGGAGGAGGAAGAGGGAGGAGGAGGAATGTGAAGGGAGGAGGAGGTAGAGGGAGGAGGGGAAGAGGAAGAGGGTAGGAGGAAGAGTTGAGAGGAGGAGGGAGGATGTAGAGGGAGGAGGAGGGAGGAAAAGGGAGGAGGGAGGAGGAGAGAGGAGGAGGAGGAGGAAGAGGGAGGAGGAGGGAGGAGAAGGAAGGAGGAGGAAGAAGGAGGAGGAAGAGGGAGGAGGAGGATGGAGGAGGGAGAGGGAGGAGGAGGAAGGAGGAGGATGGAGGAGGGAGAGGGAGGAGGGAAAGAGGAAGAGGGTAGGAGGAGGAGGAGGGGAGAGGAGGAGAAGGAGGGAGGAGGAGAAGTAGGAGGAGGGAGGAGGCAGAGGGAGAAGAAGGACGGAGGAGGAGGAAGGAGGGAGAATGAGGAGGGGAGGAAGGAAAGGGAGGTGGAAGAGGAAGAGGAGGGAGGAGGAAAGAGGCAGGGGGAGGAGGAGGAGGAAGGAAAGGGAGGAGGAAGAGGAGGAAAAGGGAGGAGGAGGGAGGAGGAGGTAGAGGGAGGAGGAGGGAGGAGGTAGGAGGTGGAGGAAGAGGGAAGAGGGAGAAGAAGGGAGAAGGAGGAGTGAGGATGATGAGGGAGAAGGAGGCAGGAGGAGGAGGAGGGAGGCAGGAGGAGGAGGGAGAGGGAGGAGGGGGAGGAGGCGGATGGAGTAGGAGGGAGGAGGATGGAGGAGGAGGGGAAAGGAAGAGGGAGAAGAAAGAGGGAGAAGGAGGAGGGAGTCGGGAGAGGGATGAGAGGGAGGAAGAAGAGAGGAGGAGAGAGTTCGCCTCTAGTTTCATACTCGTCTAGTTCTCCCTTCTACACGACTGTAGATAACTTCCTTACACATAAAAAAGAAAAGAGATTGATCCAAGAAAACCTAGTCCGTGGCATGAGGAATCTCAGCACGCAGTGTGAACAAAAAACCAACGCCTGAGATCTACGGAGACTGCCATGAACGCCTACGCCACGCTGCACGGCACTTGCTGATGATGATTGCCGTGTGACGATTCTGTGTAGTCACGTCATTTTCTTCCCTTTCCCTAGCGTTTTGGTTCGGGGATTCTTTCATCATCATCATCATATATTTACGTACGTATTTTGGGAGGGGGAGGAGGGAGGAGGAGGAAGAAGAAAAAAAAACTATGACAGTTGACAGCTCTGGAATGAAAGGAAGGCGTGTAGAAAATGTCATCTCAATCGGATAGGCCGTTCGCGAACAAATAAAGGACATACATATTTACATACATACATATATATACACATACACTTTGTTTTATAGATATAGATTTATTTATGTCTTCGATGTTCAGGTCTTGCAGCAGGCCAGTATTTGTCTTCTTCTTGGCCCACGACATTCTAACAGCTTGTCTTGTACATTGAAGTTAAACAGCTATGCTGTGAGTACCCGCATTGACAGAAGAGGCGAGTGTGTGTGTGTGTGTGTGTGTGTGTGTGTGTGTGTCAACAAAGAAGGTGTTCTTTGTCATGGCAGAGTGGATTAGTAAATAGAGAGTTACATAGGTGGCATGTGGATTCAGCAGTCCGACACCTGTCATGACGACGACTTAGGGTACAATAGACGTGTATGGATACGGGTGGTAAGATGAGCACGAGAGTGCAAGCAGGGTGAAGCTAGGGTGGCTTAATACGCCCTTCCAAACCTTTCTCTGTGTCTTTGTCTGTCTGGCTCTCTCTTTCTCTTGATACACACACTGTATAAGTTAAGCAAAGCCCAGTAGAGATGAACGAAATGTGACCTTTTAAAATTACACACATACATCCCTTCACACACCGCAAGGCGGTAAGGTATATGGTGCTATATCAATGTTGTTTCTGGATCATTCGGCGCTAAATGTATTTATGAAATAGTAGTACGGTTTTCAAAGAGTATAGGAGAAAGTTACACAGCCTTATACACATGCGCACCGAACTTCTGTGGGAAAAGGTCGTCAAGGAAAGTAATGTCGGGGAAGGAATCAGGCACCTCAGCTACTTATAGTTAGTTCATATCCTTTACAGGACGTCACAGTCAACACCAGCATTGTTTAGCTGTTTGTGATCTCTTGGCAAGTTTACGGTCAGTAGTTTGCCATTGTTTCTGAACGGCCGGCACTCATACCATTTTATAAAACTCCCAACGCAAGGCGGTTTGCTTCCAAATCGCCCGCAGCTGTGTTTCGAACGCGGTATGTGGGATTGCGAACTGCATCCGTAACCTCTTCGCCACGGAGCCGACCAACTACTTATCCGTGATTTAGAATACGGGGAGACTTAACTCTTCACATCCCAGCTGCGGCGATTGCCTTAGAGATCTGACTTTATCGTTTCTGTTAATTCAGTTTACTCAGCAACACATAACATTACATGTAGGCTAACAGTACGGAGGTCGTCTGGGATCATCGGTGTATTTGTAATTGAGGTGTCGCCGTCACACGCGAAGACACGTTGACTATTAAAGAATACGTGTTATGTAGTACAGGGCTTGGTCTTTCTGTTGACCACTTCCAACAGTATCCTTTATTGCAATATAACATGACAGCCATACATGCGTCGTTAGAAGGTGTAAATATATGTTCGGTACTTGCTTTACCTTCAGGTGGCTTATTTCAACAATATCATTATTATAGAGTAGTAAAATAGCATATTATTAACAAGTAGAATGAAATCATGGAATCGGAACAAAAGGAACACCATGTAAAATATTAAAGTTGTATATCCTTTACAGGATGACACAATTAACCCCATCATTTTTTGGGGGCTGTTTGCGATTTCTTGGTAATTTGACTTTCAGTAGTTTGTCATTGATTTATGAACGACCGACATTGATACCATGCTATAAAAACCAACACAAGGTGGTCTGCTTCCAAATAGCCCGCAGCTGTGTTTCGAACGCGGTACGCGGGATTACGAAATGCGCCCGTAACCCCTTATATAAACTATTGACAGAGGGAATAACGCAGTCCATGGGAATCTCCATACATGAAGCCCATAAACGGGCACTCTACCGCTGTTTAACCTTCTCCTCGACACCACAGGCTACAAGAGGAACAAGATGAAATGATATTATTAAATCATTGAAAGCACGGGTAGGGTAAATGTCCTTGTAGCACCTGGAATACCTTTTATTGCTCGTGTCTTCTTATAGACTTGCCGTGTGGCGTTGGTGATCATGTCTGTTCGCCTTTTGTCTCGTGTACTGCCATTCATTTCTGATATTGATGTTATTCCATGCTATAATGTCAAACTGTCCAGCAAGTTCGCTCTCGGTTTCCCGCCGCCTACCTCCCCGTCCAGCTTTCCTGTTGTCACGACGTACTCCAGCTTCCTCCTTCGAATGACATGTCCAAAGAATGTGGACTTTTCTGATGGAAGTAAACAGTTTCATCATTTGGTAGCTTCTTTCAGGTAAACAGTATGGAATCGATGTAAATGTCTTTTCAGTAAGTCATTGGGGAGCGGCTGTCGAGTGGCTAGAATACCGAGTCGGGTTCTCCTTCAGGAGACCCGGGTTCGAATCCTTGGTAAGATTTAGATTTTTTTTCTGTCGCGGGAGACCAGAAAACTCTAACATGCACAGTTCGCGGTGACTGCACTACCCAGGCGGCCTTAATGCCTAAGGCTCAAGATCAGCTCCTGTCCTACCCTGCAAGGTACTATAGCCGGCAGTGACAGTTGACTTATTGATGTCTTATTTCAACAGAATAAATAGTATATGCATTTCCTTGAAGAAAAAAAAAACACACACACACGCATATAAAATGCATCATCATCATCACCACCACCACCACCGCCGCCGCCGCCACCACCACCGACGACGACGATCCTTTCTAGAACGTCTAGAACGTTGCTCACTTCACGGCTCCTAATCAAGACACTTAATCTTTAATCACTTTCTCTTATCATAACCATGGTGCCTTTAATATCTATCCTATGTCCACCTTCATTTTGGCCGAACTGACTCTTCTTTCAGAAACCATGCCTTCTATTGCTGTCTTTCTACACCAGTGTGACCTTTAACCTAGCTAAAGTATTTCAGTGTCTAAGATATGATTATGTGTCTAAGCCAGTGTTCTTCTATGTTCGGTTGGGGTAGAAGGTCCGTATTTTTATTCTTCAGGATCCACATTAATATAGAATAGTTGTTTAACACTTCACTTCAGCTGGCTTTGATGTTTTCCACACATATTGAGTCTGTGGTAACTACTGCCTTCTGTGTAAATTGTCTCATTCATGTACTACTTCGATTGACGACACTGTGGCTTATGGGCAATGGACGCGTTTCACAATTCCCCGATGTACCGAGTCGAGGGGTTCGAAATCAGCTGCAAACGACATGAAAGCGGACTGCATTGCACTAACTTCGATGGTATGAGCGTCGGTCGTTCAGGAGGCAATGGCAAGCTACTGAACGTAAACGTTGCCTATAGTCTGTTTACTTTTGTCTGCCCCAATATAAAATTCCATATCTCAGTAACCAACTGAGGGAAAATGATGATATTTAGCATGTAACCTTATCATTATGTCCACCCAACAAAACAAAAAACAAAAAAATTTGTTCTGGAGATTGTACAGCAGATTTTAAAGTTTGTTTATTTGCGGTATATAATTTACGGGTCAGAGATGAAGTGCACATTATTAAATGTATTACGTCTTCACACGGAAACATTAGCGTTGAATAGTTAATTTCCTCGTGGGACATGGCATTGGCCTTATGACAAGAGCCTCGCGTAGTGGAACGGGACGTTACTGTAAAACAAGTTTGTTAGCGAGAAATCACTAGTTTTTCACCAAAACATCAAAGAAATGTCGCCGCTTTCCATGATTTAAGTTGCTTTTAGACCTATCAAAGACATATTCCTTGGGTGGGGGTAAATATAAGACGGCAGGAAAAAATTTCATAACGATGCAACAGACAGTTTTCAAAATAATTGATCGTGAATGAAGGCATTAATTTCTCGACATACTAGTAAATCACCATTAAACAAAAATGCTAAAGTTGATTGCGACGCCCTGTAAAGAACATGCAACTGACTGCTGCTATGTGCAGGGGTAGTGAGGTGTCTGTAGTATACTTGTGACCTCAATCAGCTGCCTTTGCCGTCTTTGTGCATATGGGTGGGTATATGTTGTTGTTACTTATCCGTCGCTGTGCTTTCTGAGAATGCTATACCATCAGTTCGCTACCTCAGGAACGGAGGGGTGGGGTAGGGGGAAGATAGTGAATGCAAGATCTTTTCAATCTCAGCAGACCTGAAAGCCAATGCATCCGTCTGAAGATTTAAAACTCACTATTAATATATATGTATATATGTGTGTGTCTGTGCGCGCGCGTGTATGCGCGCGTACAGACATTCAACTAGTAGACTGCAGCGAACCAGCCAACCAGACAGGCATTTTAATTTTCAACTGTCAAGTCTGTCAAGAATTGGACATACGAGTCCTTACATTCTTCCCATTGGTTGATAATTCATATTAAACGTATTTTACTATACCGACACTGCAGTAATTGTTATTTTCTTTAACATATCTCATAACGAAAACACACGCAATTGTTATCTTATCTTTTTCTTCTTCTTTGCCTTCATCCGGAGTGTTTTTTTTTCCAGATGTGATTGCGGTGTGCGTTAGGCACCCTTGGGCCGAAACCCGTAGGTTTCGGCTTTTGCGTGCATTTTTGACCAGGTTAGCATTCATGGGACGCTCTCACTTTTGTGGTACCGTCCACCTCCCAGCTGGTCAAGTTGGAACAGTCGAAGACTTCGCAGTCATCCCTCAAAGGAAGGCAGGGACAGTCCACAGCATTTTCCGCCATCCTGGGTGTCTTCCATAATTGCAGAGCCGACACATAGCGCTCATGGTGCTGGCTCACCAAGGGAATCGTGACGTCCTGCTCATTGCTGCTTTGATTCCTCACTTCAATATATTGGGCATTTCGTTTGCCCCGGGCCGTTCCCGCACCAACCAGACAGGTCTGCAGACGGTATCCACTCAGCGAGTTTTCGGTTCGGACATGTGCTTGTCGTTGTGCCCGTCAGAGCTGTTCCAGGCACGACGGACATTCGGAAACTGCCTAGTCTGTTCCGAACAAGAGCGGCATTCGGAAACTAGGTAGTCAGAGCTGTTCCTAGCACGAGAGACATTCGGACGAGACATTTCACTCGGACGTAAATGTGTAGTGCCAATTTTTATTTTGCCACCCGTAGGACGGCACTTCCGGCTTCGGCGGGCATTTTTTTTAATGAGGTTAGCCTTCCTCGGGTTTCGAGGCACGTTAGACATATTGCTCTGAGACTGGGCTCACCCGAGGAGTTGCCACGTCCTGCTCATGGCTGCGTTAGTTCCTCACTTCCATGTGTTGGGCATCTCGCTTGCCACTAGTCGCTCAAGCACACATCAGGAACGGTCAGACTGCGGGCGACATCCACTCGGTAAGCTTTTGCTTTTGACTTCGGACCGTGCGTTCCATTTCGTGTTATTGAGACGTTTTTCCACTTTTGTCTACACTCTCTGTGAGTGATACCGACAGTTTTCGTAACCATTTCATTCAACTGGGGCACTTTTCTGCCTTTTAGTACTCGCTCACGAGGTAGGCTACATGTGCTGCCGGCCAGCACCTTACCTCCGTGCAGCAGTGAACGAGAAACGGCCAGGCCCTCTCATCCGGGAATCCCTCATATCCCCCAGCTGAGAGCCTTCGAACAAGTATCTGAACTGGGCATATAGCGTGCTCAGTATCTCGCCTCTTTTTATCGGTAGGTGGGTAGCGGCCCGGCTCTCACATCCGAGGGTTTTTGGCTTAGAGGCGTTCAGCCTAAACCCTTTGTGTATTATCCGGACCAAGAACTTCTGCCTTCGTGTGCCTGATTTAAACTCTTGACTGCTATCCTCAGTCTACCTGCAGAGCAGCAGGTTGTGTCTCTCTTAGTTTGGCCCCTATCCCATAAGCTGTCCGATATGTAGTTTTCATCCATTGGCAAGCACATGGGGTCGATGGGACACGCTAGCTCCCCCACCACGGCAAGGTGGAGACACATCTTATGAGACAGACAGAGATAGAGGAGAGGAGGGGGGATGAGAGACAGGGAGGGAGAGATCGAGAGAGGGGGATGAGAGAGGGGGAGAAAGAGAGAGTGAAAGATAGGGAGGCGAGAGAGGGAGAGAGAGCACTTTATTTTACACGCTTAGATTTGGGCACGCAGGCCTACCACATATTCAACTCCATGTTTCAAGAATAGATTGCTGTCATTACTAGACTGACAGAGAAGTAATTACTACATCTTATATTAACTCACATTGCAAGAAAAATACAATTGTTTCCTTACGGCGAGGGGAGAGAGAGAGAGAGAGAGAGAGAGAGAGAGAGAGAGAGAGAGAGAGAGAGAGAGAGAGAGAGAGAGAGAGAGAGCAAGATTGCTTGAGATTTGGCCACCTCTCTGTTTCAGGATTAACAAACCTTCATTACTAGATTGACAGCGAAGCAATTACTACATGTTACATTAATGATTAACGTATATTGCATCATGCATACGTACAATTATTCCCTTGTTTGTGAGTGAGTCTAACTTTCCCCAATAAATTCTGTGTATTGTTATAATAGATACTGGATTCAGACGCTGGCGATCGTGGTAAATTAAATCCGAGCTGTAGTCGGTTATTGTAATTTGTTTGGTCGAGTTGCTTGCTGCCTCTCATTTGTTATTTTATGGCTGGCTCTGCCTGGTAGCTTTGCTGTTTTTAATATCGGGATTTGCTTCCATCATCGACCGGCGCATTCTTGTTCGTGTCAATTGTAGGTGCCAGAGACCATTGGCTTGTTGGGGGATGGAGCCGTGGCTCGGTGACTGACCAGCCAGTCTCAGATTGTAGCTGCTGATTTGTCCATTGTGAAAGATTTCTGCCTTTCTGCCTGTAAGTCTGTCTGTCTATATGCCTGTCTGCTTCTACGTCTGTCTCTCAACCTGTCTTCCTGTAAGTATGTCTGCTTCTATGCATGTCTGTCTATATGCATGTATGCCTGTCTGGCTGCCTGTATGCCTATATGCCTGTCTGTCTATATGCCTATGTGCCTGTCTGCCTGTGGCTCTGACTGTCTGCCTGTCTAAATTCACTGTTTTGTTCATTTTTGTATTTCTCTGCCTTTCACTGTGTTTGTTTGTGTATCTGTCTCATTGTCGGCTTTACTCCTTTACTGCGCTATATAAGATATACAATGCATGCAGTGAGACCATGTTCTCCACATTGTTGTTTTGTCAGATGACGGCCATTGCCACATCCCTCCAGTATCGATCTCCGTATATTCATGACCATCGAAAGCTTGTTATCCAAATATGTCAACATGTCGTCAGAAGCTAGACGAATATATCTGTAGATAATGATTGGCTTGTCCCAAGATCCATTGATCAGAGTCAACGACCTGCTTCACTGACGGCGACGCACTCCATCTGTGCTTCTGCCATCTTCTTCCGATTAGACTAGGACAATCTTCATTTAACTTTTCCAGAACAACACACACAAGGTCTACACATGAACCTTATACTTGTTCCCGCATGTGGAGATGGTTAGTCATTCCACTCACTATCAAGAGATCACGGGGCATCATTAGGTTTCTCTGGAAACATTGCATTGAAAATGTTTATTTGATTTGAAGCAACAATTCCCGAGAGAGAGAGAGAGAGAGAGAGAGAGAGAGAGAGAGAGAGAGAGAGAGAGAGAGAGAGAGAGAGAGAGAGAGAGAGAGAGAGAGAGTAGTGAAATGTTATATAGAACCTATTTAGCATTGCATCTTGGAATGTGATATAATACATTATGAAGAGTTTGGATGCAGCGGGCTTATGGTTTCTGAGATTACTATTGCGAATACATTAAACTGTTAGAGTAACTAACAACGAAAGCCTGCAGAGGGCTAATGGAAGTAGAACATTATATGCAAGAAAGGGAGAAACAATGTTCTTTGGTTAAGTAATGAGAAATGAGACATTTGAAAACAACGTGATGACTGGATAGATCATCGGTCAGTTAATCAAATATAATTGATGCCGAATGGCCTCAGAATGTGTCATGGATGAATATCGTCATTATAATTCATCCAGAACACCAAGAACCGAGATCTGTGGAAAGACATGAACCCCTGTGTTGGCAGGACACCGGATGATGCTGATGATAATTGTCCGATTTAGAAACGGACCCATAATCCCCAGGCACCCCGAATCTACCCAGAGCTGGTGAGAAGTCCAGGACAAAGAAGTGAATAGATTTTATTTTTTATTTGCGTTCGCTCGCTTTGAACTCAAGCTTAGTCAACTCACGTGCTTCTACTTCTAGTGCACTGGACTGATTGTTGCGCGTGGATTAGCTTTCCATATTACCAGTTTCCATCGGCATCAGGCTATCCCACTCCGACTTCTGTGGTACTTGTCATTTACGTTCCTAAGTCAAGGACGATAAGTCAACATTTTTATCCAACTGACCGGTGTAGGGGTTGCACCCGCTACTTCGGCACCAGCACACCCGATGTTTAAGAACGGCCGCTCTTATCCATTCGGCCACGCTGACCCCTGAAGTGGATACAGAATCAACACGTGTCCCTCTTCATATGTCGCTTTTCCTTCAACTTTCAATCCACCCCGTTTGCTCGCAGACTTATCGTTTTACATTAGCAGTTTTCCTCTATAGACAAATCCTTTAGAAAACTCGAGTGAGTACAGCTGTTTATCCTCCCTCACGAGACCCAGTCCTTCTTATATTTCATTACCGGGTGCTCACATTCACCGACAGCTCGAGATATTTAAGAACGAATTTGTCTCACAAACAGGCTTGTTTATTTCTGGTCTTAGTCTCGACTAGGTCGTTGATCCGCTGGAGAGAAGTCTTGTATTAGGTGAATGCTGATCGAGTGCTTCAATATGATATTAGATTAGAGCTTGAACATCTAGCTAGTGGCTGTAGTCTGGTCTGTTCTCTCCCTCTTTCTTCACAGGGACTGCAATACTGAAATTCATAGTTAATGTTGATCCAGTACTCATGCTGTGTAGTTAAGTGCTTTGAGTCACGGATGATACGAGTGGGAGGGGGCAGGATGAATTATTTGTTATAGTGTATATCGTACTAGAAATGCGTCTAAGGCCGGTCTAGTCTGGGGACCTTTGACTAGTGGTGTCTAATTGCTTTGAGTAAATATGTTAGAGAGGGGAGCGTCTGTTAAACATATCAGTAATCACATCATTCAGTGTCACGCAGAGAGTATAGAAATGACGTATATAGACCATACTTTGCTTGGTAGTGAATCATGGAACATGAATTAACAAATTGGAAAGAGCTTGGAAGCAGCAAGATGTGGTTCTCGTGACAAATGTAGCGATGACCTTTGACTGCCAGAGTAACTGACAACGATTGCCTGGAAGAGACTGAGTAAAGTAGAACATTATATACAACTGTAAGAATGAGACAATCGGAAGTCTTTGGTCATTTAATGAGAAGAGAGTAAAGGGAAAACATTGTGGCAACCGGAAAGTTCAGTGGGAAGAGGGGAAGAGGTAGACCGAGTCGATGCTGGATGAACTGAGACGCTACGTGCAGAAATATCATCATCAGAGTTGTTCCATAGCACCGTGGGCCCAGATCTGCCGAGACATGAAAGCCTAGTCTATATGACAAAGCCATGAGCATGATGATGGTGATTCTCGTCACAATTACGATTTGTAGCCCATCGACCATTTATTTCTCAGCATTTTCTCCCCGTGGTCATTGGTTTTAATGCGTATTGAGGTGGGGGGGGGGGGGGGAATTAGGGAAATTAACCTCCCAGGTCTACCGGACTTAGAATGGGTACCAGAAAATGTCTTTGAAGTAACTTCGGTCAGCGTAATATTGAGCACGTCACTTGTGAGTGTCGATTTGTTTGTTAGGATATGGGTCCACCAGCATATGCCCAAAACACCTTAAGTTGTGTAACAGGGTCCTTGTACCTTTTATCATATCCCAGTGTGAATGTGTGGGTGGTCAGGCGCTCTTCTACTTTTCATTTCTTGCCTGCATCCATGAATGAGCAGAATTTATTTTTAAAACCGATGACAGTTTTGAACAATGACAGTGAAGTACATGTTTTGCTGCAAGACATAGTGGATGTAATTGCAAAAGAAAATCTCATTAGAGGCCCCGTTAAAGGTAACAGTAACGCCAAAGTAATGGTTAACGCATAGGAAAGAAGTTCCTCAATATGTAACATCATAGAGAAGGAAGCGCGTCTAAAGAGTCATGGATACTTGAACAGAACGGCTATACGTCGTCACAACAGCGGGACAGTTGGAGGGGAGGACACATGGTGCAAGATCTAGACAGAAAGTGATGCATGATATAGCAACTCATTTGGCGATACATTTTCTGGTCTTCTGGTTTGTCCTATACTACAGACTAACTAGAATGTGGTGTCCTCTTAATAAATATTGTTCTCGTGACTTACGACGTTTGTATCAACCCTTAAACATTCAAAAAGTATTCAATTGTTTCTATAGCTCGCAATTCCGCGGCGAAGTGGACAGATAGCCTACCTTGCGCTACGAAAGTTCTAGGCTCGATCTCAGGCTCCGTTATTCGATTCTCGAACGCAGATTTTTCGGAGACACCTGGGGTAGGTCGCTGGAGCTATGTACTTCGTGCTCTGTGCAAAGATTTCGGCTGGCCGCTTTTCGGAAAACACACTGAGCCAAATGGAATAAAAACCAGTGCAGTAATGTCGGACCTCTTGTCTTTAACCTTTTATAACTCAAGGAAATAAAGTATTTCTATAACTGAAAACAAAAAAACAAAAAACAAAAACAAATCAACAACAACAACAACATGCATCGCAATTATTCCTGAAATGACATTCAGCAAAACAAACAATAAATCAAAGAACTGTATAGTAGAGATTTTAATCTGCACTAACGTAATCCACGCTCTACACATCCCGCATTAGTGGTGCGCTTGTCAAAAGAAACGAAACAAATCAGGCGAAATTCTTGTTTTTGTTGTTCGGAAATTGTCGCACATAAATGGCTGAACAGATTAACCGCTGAGTTAAATTAGCGGAATAGATAGTATATGTGAAGTTGTGAATCTTCACACTCACACTACCGTATGTTCTGTGCGATTAACTATTCAGTTGTGCACTCACTCACTACAGCTGTTGTTGCTGAATGAAATGCTGCTCATTACCACATCACTCAACGTTTTTAAGCATTATTGTGGTTATATTTCCCTACTGAAGGTTAAACACCTAGAAGAGGAAAAATCTAAAATATACTCAACAAATGAATACAACATGAGTACTGTGTCCGTTTACGCCAGTTCGCCCATGTAAAACATTAATATGTGTTTCGTGTTTATTATAACGTAGTTATTGACCATACTGGTTTCTGGTTACTTCACAGCTCAAGACTGCCTGGCTTACATGCAGAATGGCAGTGAACTCATCAAAGTCCGCTCCAACAGTCGCCAGTACCACCGGTTCTTTACCCTCAGCAATGACGTGTCAGAGATCCGGTGGCAGCCCACGTCCAAGAAACCACACAAGGCAAAAAGTGAGTATTTCAGTGGATGTCTTCATTTCCCTGTTGTCACAGAGCTGCCACAAACATGTTTTTGAATGCTTCTCATTCTTCTTTCCAACGCTACCTGTCTTCTCTGCCTGCCTGCCTGCCTGCCTTTCTCTGCCTGTGTGTATAAATATATTTGTCTGTCTCTCTGTTTTTGCCTGATTGTATGATTCTGCCTGCCTGCCTGCCTGCCTGCCTGTATAAATATGTTTGTCTGTCTCTCTGTTTCTGCCTGTCTGTATGATTTTGTCTGCCTGCCCGCCCGCCTGCCCGCCTGCCTGCCTCTCTGTCTGTCTGTCTGTCTGTCTGTCTGTCTGTCTGTCTGTCTGTCTGTCTGTCTGTCTGTCTGTCTGTCTGTCTGTCTGTCTGTCTGTCTGTCTGTCTGTCTGTCTGTTCTTGTCTGTCTGCATAAATGGTTCCTGTCTGTCTGCATAAATCTGTCTTTCTTATAAATCTGTCTGTCTATATAAATCTATATCGACAGACAGATTTATACCGACAGACAAAAACAGACAGATTTATACAGACAAGCAGAGAGACAGACATACAAATCTATATAAATAATCTGCATAAATGTGTCTGTCTGTCTGTCTGTCCAGTCAGGTTGTCAGGTCTTTGCTGCCGTATCGGGATAACTAGCTAGCTATATGAGACATACTTCCGCACACGTCCAACAATGTAGCTACACATTATTAACCTGTGGTTCCCAAATTGTTACGACAGGCTCCTTGGCCTTACCCCTCTTCTTCTGCTTGTAGTTTACTTGGAATGAACCTCTATCAGAACCATTGTTTCCTGCATTAATCGCACTTTCTTCTGCACTTCTTGCAAGCTTCTGTAGATTTTGACATTCAAGGTTGAGCCGTTCAGTCAAAGAATACACCTGTCGGAGCTGTATTTGGTGGTATATACAGTTGGGGCTGCTTGCCCGCACGTACACATTGCTGTAGAAGCTATCTTTAGCTGTGTGTACATGCGACTACAGGGACCCGTGTTAGCGCACTGGATAGCGTGCCGG
>OY992876.1:169311178-169316178 GCA_963921405.1 Cepaea hortensis | reverse complement strand
AAAGCGCACGTCGATTAGAGACATGAGATGTAACTGTTGAGATTTGTTGGTATGTTATGAGAAGGGGAAAGCTGGACAATTTTATGAAAACTAACAAATGTGAGGAGAAGGAAACCTAAGGATGACGAAAATATAAATATATGAAATGTTAGGCCAAATGGCACAATAGAGAAAAGAGCAAAGATGTTTTTTTTTCCTTTCTTTGTTTTGCATTCGTTAGTTTAAAAAAAAATTCACACACATGATACTACTACTAGTATTTGCTGCCAAGACCTAATTCTCAACAAGAATATTGCACTTTTCAGAATTAGATGGAGTCGAAGACTAATGGAAAGATATTAAGAGAGACATTTTAAAAGAAACTGGTGTCTGCAACACTTTCAGCTGGGCAACAGTATTGCTGGGTTCAATATATGAATGGACTCTTTGTTGTCGAATATCTTCCCGGTGGGGGGGGGGGGGGGGGGACGGTGGCCGAGAGGCCATGGTGTGCGCCTCAGGTTTAGAAGGTGGCGGGATCAACCTCAACATAGGGTTGGGAGTTTTGCAACAATCACTAATCACTGTCATCTAATATTATCACATGTTCCCTGGTCTTGTTGGCAGTGAGATATGATATCTAGTATTCTCTGATAAAGGTAAAAACACAGGAAATCCCGCGTGCAAGTAATGCAATAATAAGACCACGGTGGTTGGAAATCACAAAGAGTAGATCACAAGGACACTTCCCTGGCAAAATTGCTAGGAAAGAAAATTACCCACTGTTAGATTAGAGCCCGTTAACTGTGAGGAAATCTGTCTAGTGGAAGGAAGCTTTCACTAATGCACACTAAAGTCCGGCACATTGACCTTTGTGGAGTATAACAAGGTTTGACGCACGCCCCTCAAAGAAGAAGGTGAAGACGAAGAGGAGAAAAATCTCATACCCTCAGTCTTTCCTCATATCCTCCGTCTTTCTAAAATATTCACACGTAATGTTATACCCTCCGTCTTTCAAAAATATTCACACGTAATGTTATACCCTCCGTCTTTCAAAAATATTCACACGTAATGTTATACCCTACGTTTTTCTAAATTATTCACACGTAATGTTATCAGGCCATATTTAACTTCTCATATTCTCGTGGGAATGACACATTGGCTTTAGCTATCTTATCCTATTGTTGTGCCTGACATTGCTTAAGCCTTTAATCATTACGCCTATCTGTTCGAAGACTTTATCGTCTCAGCTTCTCGCCTCGGCATCTAAAGATCAGTGACCTGTATGTCTTGTTAAACCTCTAATTTGAGAACATATGCCGTGAGGTCGGGTAACTTGATAATCTGTCTGAATGATGGGAAGGTCACTAGAATAGCCATTCGACCAGGTGACTCTGACAGCGTCATTGACTTGGCTCTGGTGTCGCCCATCATCGCACCAAGGTGCCGGTGGGGCACACTGGGATACCACGATAGTGACCACTACCCTTGTATCATCCTGATCAAGAAAGACGGAGCCATGAGTCAAAGAAACAAGACAAATGCCTTCCCGTACGACAACACTGGTCAAGACGCCATAAGCAAGATCAGAAGAAGAAAACTAACTTCCTCCCGCAGGAGACAAGAAAGATGGTTGCAGCCACCATGGTGGAATAAGAGGTCGAGAAGGCATGGCTGGGAAAGAGGCAGGTTGTCAAAGACTGGCAAAAGGCCAGAAAGGCTAACATGCCACAGGTTGAGTTGGCGAACCTGAAGACTGAGGTCGATAGGACGACGACTTTATTCAAATCCTGCGCCAAACATGCCAAGGCCGAGAAATGGGACGAGTTCTGCAGGAAGGTGTCCTCCGAGCGATCTCTTACGACATTCTGGCGCCTCCACAAGAGCATGAACGGTGCTGCACAACGTAGGGGTACTCCAGACTTTCAAGGCACAGACCTGGCATGGAAAAAGTCGGGTGCGGATAAAGGTAAGGCCCTTCTTGCACGCTACATAGAACAGACTGACCAGAAAGACGAGCCCGCCAGACAGAGGACCATAACGACACTCTCTCAGTTGTGCGAGGGGGTCGGGACAGACGAAGAATGGACAATCACAGCGGAGATAGTGCGTGCGATGCTCAAGAAATCACCTAACACCGCCCCAGGCCCAGACGGCATCCGATATGGTGACCTACTGGTGATATCAGATGATGACATGGAAGAACTGGCCAGAGAATTCAACACCAGTATCCAGAGGGGTCAGGTCAAAGAAGAATGGCTACACAGCTACTTGCTGCCGCTGCCAAAACCGAACAAAGACCATTCCAAGATAAGCGGCTACAGAATAATTACGATGCAGAATACTGTTGGCAAGCTACTGGAGAAAATTTTTGCACACAGACTTGCTTGTGACTTGGAACAGCTCGGCTTCTTCCCGCCCACACTTGGAGGATACAGACGCAACAAAGAGTCATGGCTGAATGTGGCGGTCTTTGCTCAAGATGTTTACGAAGGATTTCAGGTCAGAGAAGAGACATGTGCGGCCGCCATAGACTTAGAGGACGCATATAACAGAGTATCTTTCGAGCACTTGATGCAAACCCTCCTCAGGCTGAAAGTGCACCCTCACCTTGTACTTCCAAAGGAAGATGGTGCTAAATGTCCAGGATTGCCGCAGGGTTCACCACTGTACCAGTACTATTCAACGTGTATACGGTGCCGATCACTGAACAATAGTTGGACGGGAGGGGTAGGACTCTGTCATTCGTTGACGACATCCTCGTGTATCGACAGGGTCGAGATAGACAGGCGGTTGCCAATGATATGCAGGGCGAACTAGATCGAATTTCCTCATGGTGTGCTGATGCCGATGCCCTTGTCAACCCTGCAAAGGCAACGGTTACATGGTTCTCACTAAACAACCATATTGTGAAAACAGACCTGCCGGCAGTAAGAATAGATGGGAGCAGCTTGAGTAGAACCCAGTCAATGACATATCTTGGCGTGAGGCTTGATCGTAGCCTGTCCTTCAGAGATCATGTCGATTATGTCATAACGAAGGCTCGAAAAGGTTTGTCAGCAATGAGAGTCATGGCGACTGCCAATATCGAGCAAAGACTGCTAATACTTCTGTTCCAAGGACTTGTGCTTTCACGCATCGAGTATGCCCTGGCCATCCTCACTGTCAGCCCTACACAGATTGGAAGACTTGAAAAGGTACAAAACGAAGCCATGCGCATCATTTTGGGCTGCACGAGAGACACCAGCTGTGTAGCAATGAGATACCTCCTTGACTTCCCGACAATGGAACACAGGATCAAGATCTGGAGAGCTCGTGCATACTTAAAAATAAGTGCAGATGAGCAGCACCCTCTGCATGACGCTATATTCAGAGAAAAGGGTGACAGGCTAAAGAGGGGCAAATCATGGATGGGTCGGGCGGAAGATGTCGTCAGACAGGTCTGCAGTCTTACCAGTATCAACCCCGGCAAGGAATGGGTGCCGGTGCCTCCAGCTTTTAAGTGCACTTTCTCCTGCATTATCACACTCGACAGACGGTGCAGAGAGCAGAACCCTGCCGCTGTCAATGCAGAGGTTAACGCGCTCATCTATGAACACTCAGATAGCCCCGAAGTGCTCATCTATACAGATGGATCTGTTGTAAAGCAGCAGAGAAGTGCGTGGGCATTTACAGCCCGTTCGGCGGGCCGAACCGTTCAAGAATCCAGTGGTGCCCACTCTATGACCACGAGCAGCATGACGATGGAGGTGATGGCAGTTACACAGGCTTTCATATGGCTGGAATCACAGCATTATACCAACGTGTGTGTACTAAGTGATTCAATGAGCATGATTCAGAAGGTCGAAGCTGGATCTGTACGTAGACAGTGGACTGAATCGCTGCGGAAGTCTGTTGTCCGTAAAGTCACCTTCATCTTCGTCCCGGGACATGCGGGAGTCGAGGGAAATGAACGAGCTGACAAACTGGCTGGCTCTGCACCCCCTGTAGATGGCCAGCCCATGGATCGTGCCGATGTTATTAACGTCCTTAAAGATATGGCGAGAACAGAGGACTTTGACGTCAGTGATTCCACATCGCTGTCCAGGATGAAAGACCTGGGAGTAAGAATCGGCACAGCCAGACGAGAGAGGTACATCGGGAAAACAAAGCGCCTCGTCAACCAACACAGTACTGACACTATTAGCCACCGGACGCTGATGAATATGCTGGGGGGGGGGGGGGGAGAGGATCTGAGCACCTATGGACATGTCCGGAGTGAAACGAAGATACCCCAACTGATAACTGATAACTGATAACTGATAACGGAGGCCACATATTAAGACAATTAATAATACATATATTTTCAGTGACAACATGGAGGTCGAGGGAGGGACAATAGAGATGAATGGGATGTCAAGGGAGTAACACTAGATGGCACTGGCAATAACAGTTTGAGGCACGAAGTATACAGGCCTGCGAAAGGACACTGGACATGAGAAAATGCGACAACATTTATTTTTATATTTAATCACGAAAACTAAAGTAAACACATGGATATCTAGTACACCTTGTCTAGCACACGGCGTCTAGCCAGACTCCTGTTTTCCTTGACTACTGACTATTGAACGCACAAATCATCCGTGGAAACGTGATGCAACTCCGTTTCCTTCATATCAAACTTATGCTAGGCCAGTGGTTCTCAATCTTTTTTGGCCCGTGCCCCCTTCAGCATATTGTCAGAACGTCATTCCCCCCTTTCGTATTTCCTACCTAAAAATTTGGCCCGTGCCCCCCTTCACCATATTTTCAGAACGTCATTCCCCGCTTTCGTATTTCCTATCTAAAAATCCCTCCCCTGCCCCTACACAGTATTCGTAATAACGGAAACTAAATTTAATAGCACATGCTAAAACAAGTCTAGACGTCCACATGAAACGTGATTTGTGGGTCTACTTACTTTATAAATTGAATTTTAGAAGGGTGAGACGTACAGAACCGTACAGTATGAAGAGAAAAACGTTATCAAGTAATCGGTTCTT
>OY992876.1:169213678-169301178 GCA_963921405.1 Cepaea hortensis | reverse complement strand
AAATAGACATTGTACTGCTGCAAAAGGTTGTACTCTGTTTCAGAGGCCACATTCAAACCTAGTGGCTCTCAAACTCTTTCGAGCTGCTTTTTGTTACCACCAAGGACATATACCAACATCAACGTCCACACGTTTCTTTCGTTGTACAGTGCAGACCTGATAAGGCGAACTCACTCGGGACCCAAGAAATAGTTCTTCTTATCAGAAATTCCTCTCATAAGAGTTCAAGCATATAGTAATGCATTTACAACGTACAATACAACATTCTTCTTCACAACAGAAATTCGCCACATCCGAGATCGCTTTAAGTGGTTTGCACTATATTAAGTCTTCTACAAATACAAAGCCATCTGTTGGTAAGTATCTGCCCTGATTTTGAGTTGTTCTCAAAGCAGCGGCCTATTTGATCTACTCGTTTGGATTTCCAGTTTCTGGGGGATCTTTAACTCATACAGCGTGAATATATAATATACTCTGCTAGTGTCTGTTCCTAATCCGGCAAAGTCAGACGTGCGATCCACTACCGTAGAATTAGGAAACGTTATCCCATCCTCCTATCTTTATTTTGGTAAAGCCCACTGCGGGAGTCGTACACTTGTACTTGATAATACGATGCTAGGTCAGAAAGTTATGCGCCACAATTATTATCTCTTTAACCGACAATAACATACAAATGAAATGTAGCCACAATGTCCATGCACATGTCCAGCAAACATTTCTACTTCTCAACATAATCTCCATCAACTTTAACGGCTTTACGCCATCTAGAAACAAGAGCACGCACCTCAGATATGTACCACATTTTGTCCTGTTCTAGTAGCAAATTAGAAAGCAATGGCAAACTACTGAGCGTAATCTTGCCAAGAAATTAACATACAGCTGAAAGATGCTGGTGTTAACAGCGAGGTCCTGTAAAGGATATGCTAAAAAAAAAAAATCTTTATTATTAGCTGAGATAATAGTTGTGGTGAATTACTTTCTGACTTACCCTCGTATTTGAGCAGTGCAGGATTTACGTATAAGCTACACAAGCTATAGCTTGGGGCCCCCAAGAAAGTGGGGGTCCCAAAAAATATTGTCCGAGTGAGCAATTGTCATATATGTATACTTAAATATACTGCAGTATTATTAGTCCCAATGCTGCACGCCGGGACGTCCCATACTCTTCACCCAATTTTTTTTAGCGCGTCTTTTCGAATAACAAAGCGCTATTTGCCTAGGGTTTGCATTAACGATAACCGGGCCCCATAAAGGGGCCCCATATTTCAAATAGCTTAGGGCCTTATCAAGTCTAAATCCGGCCCTGTATTTGAGCCAGAGGCGGATGTCATACATGTAAGCCATTTCGTACACGCTTGGCGTATACTAAAATCATGTTATCCAGAACATAATATTCAGTGCAGAAATGTAATATAGCCATAACGGAGGGATAAGGAAGCCTCCGAGTTTTAAACCGGCCATATACAATAACCGATATCCGAACGATCTCAGTTGTGGTTTGTCAGTTGACCGATATTCAATCCAGTAAAGCACACAGGCATTTGTGCAACGAACCTTTGATATGGAGCCATTGAATGCGGTATTACCACGTGGGTAACAGCAGCTAAGTCACACTGGAAGTTAACTGGACAATCAGTATACAAATCAAGGAATGCGGATCAAAGCGGCAGGAAGCAGCGCATTATGTGTGGCCCGCTGTTTCCCGCGTTTACCAACACAACGTCTGTGTTAATAAACTGTTCACGTTTGGTCTGAGCATGGTATAGAAATCTGGGCACTCTTCCGACAGACGGGTCTAAATAGTTCTGCAGTGAATAAGTTAGGGTTTAGGGTTAGGGTTAGTGTTAGTTATATAACATTATTCACTTCAGAACTATTTAGACCCGTCTGTCGGAAGAGTGCCGAAATCTGAATAATTACTATAACATTTGGTACGTCGTGTTTTATACTATGTGTATATATGTTGCCTCTTTGTAAGTAGTGCACTCTGGATTGTTCCTTGTGGGTACCGGGTACGGGAACTTCTGTGGCTGAAAGAGGTGGCAGTGTGTGTGTGTGTGTGTGTGTGTGTGTGTATATGTGTGTGTGTGGGTGTGTGGGTGGGTGAGTGTGTGTGTATTTGTATATGTGTGTGTGTGCGTGTGTGTGTTGAGGGGGGTGGGTGGGTGATTTGCACCTCACTCCAAAATAGCATGCCCTTCAACCAGGTACTTTGATTTATTGCTGCTTGCTTGCTTGTGTTCGCTGGCTGTGAACTCCAGCGTGAAGTCCTGTATGTCGGATGGATACATCCTGTTGTCCAACATCAGTGTGATGTCATACCGGACCCGAGGGTTGCGTGAGTATCCGTTGTCCCATGTCTGGTTTATTGGTGTTCAGACTGGTGGTTCCTCGCCATGCAGGCAAATACTCTCCGGCTTCGGAGATCCTACTGATCTTAGCCAGGTGCCCGAAGGGACCTGTTGCCCAGGACGCACGACGTGGACGTGTCAGCAGGTCTTGGCCAGTATAGATCCCGGTCCTGGTGCCTTGGAAACACCTCTGCGTCCCCTTTGATTTATTCATCATCGTCTTCCACTTTTGCTGTCAAGCGTCATGGGGATGGTTAATTGGCGCTCCAGCGCTCTATGGGTGGCACTGGATAGAGTCATTCTGTGTGATTGTACAATGTCGTCAATCCATTTTCTTATCGGCATCCTCTTGCTCTCGTAGCAGATGTTCTTTAATGTAAGGCCGGTGATGGTAGTTGATGGTGTTGCATTCTAACGAGACGGCCAAACCATTTGATCTTCTGCCTTCCAACATATGTGATAAAAGATGTTGATCCCACTGTTTGTCTAATAACTTTATTTCTTACTCGGTCTCGGATAGTTAAGTTGGCAGCTCTCCTCAAGCATCTCATCTCACAGGTGTTGATTTTGTGTAAGTATGTTTGGCATAATGTCCAAGTTTGACAGTGGTAGTATAATATTGGTGTGAATATGCTATCTGGTACCTTGTTAAATATAAGACAGGTAGCTGGGTAATATCTTCTAGATATCTCTTGCATCAGTATTTATGAGACCATTACCTGTCTGTGTACCAGGTCGAGAAAAAAGTCTCCCCCCTCTTACACATGCACACACACACACACGCGCGCGCGCGCGCACGTACGCACCCCCCCACACACACACACACACTGTAAACGGAATTGAAACGACTGCGATCACACGGCTCAGTCACTGTGTACGTGTAATTTATGTTCCTTTGTTCTGGTGAGTGCGGGGATATATGCTTACAGATGCACCTTTCTATTTGTTGACGTTACGGTCTCTGACATAAAAACATGTTTGTGTGTGCCTAATAATAAACAGAAAGAAACGCAAAATATGCACGCAATAACGGGTGTTTCTTGCTGTGGCATTGACCGTGATGAATTGTTTGGCGATAGGACTGTACAAACACACGTCATTGTAAGCTTTGGTTGATGTTTACGAGAATTGTGTTGCTGTTGGTCCTCAAACAGCAGTGCTTCGCTTACGTTATGTCTGACTGACTGATTGTGGTGTCGTTTAGTCTGTCTGCCTCGTCTGTTTGTCTTTCTCACTGATTGAATCTCTTGGCTGATGTATAGGAGAATAGTGTTGCTTTTGGTCTTCAAACATTATTGCTTTTCTTCCATCTGACTGGTTGTATCTGTTTGTCGTTCAGTCTGTCTGCCTCGTCTGTTTGTCTTTCTCTCTGATTAAATCTCTTTTTTTATCTTGTGTGTGTGTGTGGGGGGGGGGGGGGGGGGTGTGGGGAGGTGGATGGGGGTGGGTCTTTTGTCTGTCGGTCTATTTGTCCTTTTGTCAAAATGCTGTGTCCGTCTGTATGCCTTGTCTCTGTCGGTGAGCCCATGGGTCAGTCGGCATTTCCACCCACACATGTACGCACACATACTCACACACACAAGCAGTTTCAGACGCACCTATTCTGTAGCCATCAAGCAATCAGCCGGTCTTCTGTTACCAATCCCATGTTGTGACTGACGTTCATAGCTCTTTGCATGAAGTCAAAGAGAGACGAGAAGAGAGCTTTGACAAGGATGGAGAAGACACTTTTATTACAGGATGTTTGTTACCTCAACACACGTTGGCACACATGCAGGCAGTTTGCGTCAAAACAGTTCGCGTTGCTCGACTTGTGTGGTCTCGGTAACGATGTGTGAAGCCAAGATGCTACTTCTGTGATGTGAAGTTAGGTACTAATGTTATAATAGTGTTTAGTGACAGCAGTCACTAAAAATTCTATTCCTTTGGGTTTTTCTTTCTTTCTTGTGTGTGTGTGTGTGTGTGTGTGTGTGTGTGTGTGTGTGTACGCGCGCGCGCATGTATTTGATTTCGCTCGCTTTCAACTGAAGCGTAGCCCATACACACTACGTTCTGTAGGTCAGCATGGCCGAATGGACAACAAATAACGCGTGTTCTTAAACATACAGTGTGCTGATGCTGAGATAAGAGGTTCAACCCCTACACCGGACAGTTGGACTAAAATGTTGACCTATCGTCGAACCCACTCCGACTTCAGAGGTACTTGCAGTTTACGTTCCAAATTCAAGGACAAGAAGTCAGCATTTTAGTCCGAATGTCCGGTGTAGGGGTTGAACTAGCTACATCGGCATCTGCACACCGGAAGTATAAGAACGAGCGCCCTTATCAGTTCCGCCATGCTGAACTCCTTTAGTGGGAGACTCCTGAGGGTCGTCGCTAGAGCTACGGAGTTCGTGCTTTGTGCGACGGTGTCCGTGCAGCGGAAAGTGACTGAGCCATGTGAGATAAAAACCCGGTGCAATGAAGTCGACCCTGTCGACTTTTAAGCGACTTTTAAGCCTTTAGTGGTATCAAAGCCTAGGGAAGGGTTGTAAAGACGAGAGACGGATTCAAGGCAGGCGTGCTTGAGAAAGGTTAAATTGGTGGTTGTAGTTGGACATATGTTCCATAGGCTTTAGGAGATGGACTGGAAAGAGGATGGCAGAAAAATGCAGGAACTTTGCGATAGATAAAGAATGTCCTAGATCCATTGTAGCGACCTTCATTGCAAAGACAACAGATCTACCTTCATCAACATATATTAGAGTATACTGAGGAGGGACATGCGGGACACAATTTCTACTTTCTTTTGTTTGGGGACAACATGCTTAAGAAAATATCCTGAGCGTAACATGCGGAAAACAATATTCGGGGACAGTATTATAAAGGCAATATGCTGAAAACAATATTCTGATAATATACATATATTCTGAGGACAACAGGCTGAAAACCATATTCTGAGGATAACGTGTCTGATGAAGGATATTCTGAGGCATCAAGGGGACGGCATCATCCTGGGCGAAACATGCTGAGGACAATATTCTGAGGGCAACACCTGATGACAATTTCCTAAGGGAAATATGCCGAGGACAGTATTCTGAGGGCAACATGCTGAAGACAGTATTCTGAGGGCATCATGCTGAGGACAGTATTATGAGGGCAACATACTGAGGGCAGTATTCTGAGGGCAACATGTTGAGGATAGTATTATGAGGGCAACATGCTGAAGACAGTTTCCTATGGGCAACATGCTAAGGAAAATATCCTAGGGGAAACATGCTGAGGACAGTTTCCTGAGGCAACATGCTGTGAACAATATTTTATTCTATATAATGTTAAAAGGAAAACCCCGAGGGTGTTATACTCTTCCACCTCTACCCACTAATTTATGAATACTAAATCGATTGCCTGTCTGGCTCGAATAAATCTAAAAAATAAATAAATAAATAAATAAATACATTCTTATGTGTATGTTTGCACATGTAGAAAATCGGTCACCAACCAGTAATTGTAAAGTGTAAACCTTATAGGTAAGGACGGATAGAAAACGAAGGCGACAATCCTTCAAGATAAACGTAAAAACGGTAAATGTATTAGGAAATTAGACGTTAACAGTCAAGATATTATGGACACGTTATGAGAAAAGGGAAACTTTTAAACTTAGTGGCAACTAACCAAGTAGTTGGGAAGAGTGCAAGGGACAGACAAAGGAATCACTATCTGGATGGCTTGACCACATGGTATGATCGGGAACTGAATACAAACCTGATCAATCTAAGCCTGGTGATCTGATGATATGGGTAAACATGACCGGCCACGGCTACCGACACGGCACATAATGATGGTTGTGATGATGAAATCTTATAGGATGACTCCCTGGTATAAGAATTTCTTAAAGGGATGTAGAGATAAATGGGAGACCTTGCCATTAGTTCATCAAGAATATGATTGTGGGCAGTAATATAAAAACCTCGTTTGTGGCTGAGTGGCATGTCAAACCATATGCTAGTGTTGAACTGAAAACCCTGATACAGAATACCATTGAAATCGTATTAGATCCCGAAGTGACCTTGTACGCCTTCATACATGGTATACATTGTTGTGTTGTCTGTCTGCCGCCTGCCTGCCTGCCCTCCTGCCTGCCTGCCCTCCTGCCTGCCTGCCCTCCTGCCTGCCTGCCTGCCTATCTGTCTGTATGTCTTGTCTGTCAAACAGTGTTTGATAGGCCAAGCACAGACTTCCCCTTAACCATAAAGGTAGTCAAGATTCGATTGTGTTACCTCAAGATGGATATAAAAATAGCGTGGCCCCACACGTGATCGTGCTAGCGAAAGGTCATCATTACTTCCTGCCAGGAGCCAGATCGAGGCTATCAGAATCCGCTAGCCAATAGCGAGAAGTGGTTTCTAGACACTTGGACGTGGGGGTTTAAACGTTCGGCCGATTTGTTTGAACGATTTAAAGGTCGCTCATCTTACAGGGACGTCCGGTATGTGGTTATTTTAAGTCCCTCCTGTGTCGCGTCAGCCGTTTCCGTCTGCAGTTAGTTTGATTTTGCCTGTGCTTGTCTGACTGCATGGTTGTGTCAATTACTTCTGTTCTGCGTTATTTTGTCCGATGTTGGTGAACGCAGTTTTGTCAGTTTTCCCAGTTGGGCAGTTCTCGTTTATTTTCTACACAGATATAACTGTTACTCATCATCATCATCATCATCATCATCATCATCATCATCATCATCATCATCATCATCATCATCATCATCATCCATCATCCATCATCCATCATCATCATCCATCATCATCCATCATCATCCATCATCATCCATCATCATCCATCATCCATCTTCTTCTTCTTCTTCTTCTTCTTCTTCTTCTTCTTCTTCTTCTTCTTCTTCTTCCACCACTTGGGCCGTCAAGCGGCATGGGGAGAAATAATTGGCGCTCCAGCGCCCGATGGGTAGCACTGGATAGTGTCATTCAGTGTGATTGATCAATGTCTTTGATGTCGTCAATCCATTTCCTTCTCGGGCGTCCTCTTCCTCTCGTGGCAGACCTTCTTTCCCGGTGATATGAACACTTGCTTGCATATCCTTTACATTACAACCCCAGAATATTTAGTTGTTTGTAATTTACTAATTAGTTTTTACGTTCAGTAATTTGTCCTTGCTTATTGTGAACAGAGCCTTTACTACAAGGTTTGCGTCGTTTTGTCCAGGTTAAGTTTATAACATGATTTCATTTCAATAGTTTAATAACATCCTCCAAAATGCTTACCATTAACTACCACACCGGTGAGTATTCCAATAATTAGTTAGTTAGTCGCGGTTCCAACTTCACGGCAAAGGATCACCCCATAATGCTTCGTTCTTGTGACAATGAATATCACACACAATTCTTCTCACTTCCCCCATGTAAAAAAGTGGAACAGACAATAGAATGAGTTAATACTGTAATTGTCTGCACGAGAATAAAGTCACCAAAAATAACAGCTTAAACTAACCAGTGCACACATTGTGAGTTGCTTCATTGTCGGATACGTCGAGATTGATGGCTCAACTCCAAAGAGATAAAGGATGCAAAATCCTTTTTCCCAATGTGATCCTGCCCGTTTAATTAATTTAGCTGTACTGACTCAATTGTTTGAGACCAGAAATAGATTTTTAGAGAACCAAGGAATACCTTCAGAAAATAACTTAAAAGTTGTATTCCCTTTTATACCCAAAATATCCTTTAAGTGGTTCCTTGCCTCTCCTCTACCAACTAATTAATTCTATCTAGGGTAGTTTAAAACAATTGGACTATGACAAGTAAAATACAATCAGTAAATGACATGGCCTCATTTTTTTTTGTGATTTAATAAACACAAACATGGATTTTGTAAATTGCATTCAAAATTACAATTTCCTGTCATAAAGTAAGGACATATACATATACAGTAAATATACAGAATTGATGTGCCAATTATGTGTATAATAACAGCTATATTTTTCCCCAGTGGCATGTAATGCTAATCTTTTACTGGCCCGGATGATCTGAAAAAAAAAGAACTGTCTACACTCAGAATTCTCCACTTCCAGCTTTGGGAATCCCTCTGGCTATCAATTAATTGCTGTAGTCTTAGTGTTCCAGGTCTTAGTAGAACATAAGTTGGCTCTTCGTTTTCTTTTCCATTGGTTGGCAGGTAAATGTTTAACTAAAGATTACCTCTCTTATGAGACAAATGGAATGGTTGCAGGTAGATAAGTTTCTGCACTACTCTATCAAGGGCATCACTCAACAGTGTGCTCACTCAACAGGTGCTGCATTCAATCTTCACCAAGTCAGGTAAACCACTACCTGAAATTCCATCAATCACATAATTCTAATGATATCATAAATATGACATTAGAAATGAAATGTAAAAGCCTAAGAACATAACCAGTGAAAACAATAAAAGGAATCTTGTTCTTAGAAAAAATAAACATAGAAGAAAGATAGTCTTGGTGTTCTCAATTAGTTATCACCAACATAGTTGTTTGCTTACACTCCAATCTTCCACTATCAGGTGTTCAATGTTTAACTAGCAGATGTGCAGTTTCATCTTCACTTATGCCCGTCCTCAGGTCTATAGTTTAAGTAATACCTTGAGTGATTTGGAATTTGACAGTTATGTTGACCATTCTCTTCATCATCTTTTTCTATTCAGGAAAAGGGTCTCACACATTAAGGGCTTTTAAAAATCAGTCCCCATTGCAATGAGTGTTTGTTTATAAGCAATATAAGTACATTATGGTATCCATTCGTGTATAGTATTCAGGTGTCTTTTATTTTTAGTCCAAAGTTTTACGGAGAGTATATCCCCCCCCCCCCCTCTTTACCGTTTCTATACTAAGAGTGTACTTCAGCTATCCGCATCATCATGCTTATTATAATCATTCTCATCATCATCATCATTACATTATTATCATGTTTATGACATTAGAAATCATTACATCCTTCTAACAGTATCATCATAATCATTAGTACATCATTTTCATTACATTACAGTCATCATCATCATCTTTGTAGTACATTATTATCATTACACTAGACCATATGTGTTAACAATAGTGACATGAAATACAAAGTGGGATTTTGCTTAAATTACACACACGCAGATGCTGTAATATGCGTAGTGTATGATATTGGTTGTGTCGTGCTTAGCGCACAAAACTAGATGATTGTAACATGAATGATATTTTATACACAGTGTCGTTATGCACTGGAGTGTCCTAAATTATTTAGTTTATGGGGTATGCCGAAGCAGTTCTCTGGTGATAGTCCTGGCATTTCACATCAAGTTGCTGGCTATGCTGAGATTGACTGTTGGCTTATACTCCCCTTCTCTCAGCCTGTAACTTCACTCACTCAAACTCATCATGCATCAGTCACCATATCCATCTTTGCATGTGGGTTCAATTCACTCTCTCATACATCATTCATATGTATGGGTGATCATTTCACTCAGTCTATAGACACATTCATATTGGTATGGGTGATCATATAGGAATCATTCATCGCACATCCTTCATACTGGCATGTAAGGTGGGTACTTATGTGATTTCCCAATGATAACCTTAAATGTTAACACCATTGACATCACAATGAGATCTCACCCATTCATCAGACACACTCATATCTGTATGGATGACAATCATGCATATGCAGGTGCTTTACACAGAATACATTCACAGATTCACAAGAATGACATTACAAGGGAATCCCATCCTTCAACCTAACTTATACTATTTCATGGATATTTAGTCATGCATGCTGATGGGTTTTATCAAATGATACATTCACATCTGTTTAACAATGATGAACCACACATGACACAAGCATGCTCTTCAATGACATAGACATGTGATCATTAAACACACTTATGAAATTCACCCAGGATTTAGCAACATGAAATCCAGGAGTTATCACATGCTCTCATAAAATACATACAATTTAGGTGATATATCCAATTCACATTCATACATTATGAATTAAAATACTTCTTGCATGGCGGTTGGTTACGCACTATTATGTGGCACAAATATTATTCCCCATGGTTAACAGCCATCTCTTTCTATTTGCCTTACCCCATGTGTGCTGTACCATCACACAAATTATGATATCTGTAGAACTCTTTTTGGTTCTCATGTGTTCATGAACTACCAGAAAACTATTTGTTTGCCAATGTGCTCATGTCAAAATTAAATCTACTGACTAATTACACATTACACTAGTTTGACTTACCAGTGTTTACACATTTACAATAGTTTCCTTAAGTCTTAAGTTACTCTAATTCATTGTAGATTGAGTTGCTTAAGAAATAAAATTTACAACATGTGTCTAATGTTTATACATTAACTAAGTTGTTTAGCTGGGAGAAAATAAAACACTGTGGTTTTCTCCTAATGTACAGTTTATCTTATGACTATGATAACTGAGTATAATATTATTTAGTTTGTACTAGATTGCATTCTCAAGAACTCGCCATTCCAATCATTGTAGATTGAGTTGCTTAAGAAATAAATGTACAACTTGGATTAATGCTTATACATTAAATCAGTTGTTTACTTTGGGAGACAATACAATTCACTATGGTTATTCTTAATGAATAGTTTAACTATAAACTATAACCATTAATTATGATTAACTTCTTAAGAATTCACCACACGTGTTCACAAGTCGACTTACCAACTCCTCTTCTGGGAAACTGAACTCACAACTTATCTAAGATTTAAATGAATATCATATTCATCTCATCCGAACAAGACGGCTTCACAACACGTGTCAACAGTTATCACCAAGAAGTAAGATCATAGATTTGGTTGTTTCCAAATACTGGCTGCTGGATGTATGGTCCTTCTTCTCTTTAGACAATTTTCTCACTTAGTCTGGCGAGTTAAGAAGCTACCATTCTGCAGGCACATCTTGCTTTGTGACCAGTCGCTGTTTCGTTGGTACAATGAGGCCGGAAGTCGATTGTAGCTATTTATATCTCAGCTTTCTCCGTTTCAATTGTCTGCACCAGAATAAAGTCACCAAAAATAACCCCTTAAACTAACCAGTGCACATATGGTGAGTTGCTTGATACAGAGACGTCATAATTATGAGATGTGGTTATCCCCACGAGCTTTCATACTTATGTTCCAAAGCAGTAGAAAAACTAAGAAGTATAAACGGACTGCAGTGCCAAACCTGGACAATGACAGAAAAAGAGAAAAGAAAAATCACAATAACAGAAATGAGATTCCTAAGAAGAATACTCAACGTATCAAGAAGAGATAAGATCAGAAATGAAGAAATCAGGACTAAAGTGGGGATTATAGCAGCACTAGATTTTATTAGAAAGCAGCAAGTCAAATGGTTTGGCCATGCAAGTAGGTTACCATTCAACAGCATACCACAACAAACCAGATGGAAACAGAGGAAGAGGCCGACCACGTAACGTTGGACGAAGGGGAGTTCATGGGAATATCGATACATGAAGCCCATAATTGGGAACTCTCACAATGTTTATACTTCACCTCGACACCGCAAGGTACAGAAGGAACATGATGAGATGGAGAGAGAGAGAGAGAGAGAGAGAGAGAGAGAGAGAGAGAGAGAGAGCACGAGAGAGAGAGATCTACCCCTATATCTGTCTGTCTGTCTGTCGACCCGGCTGTCTGTCTGTCTGTCTGTCTCTGTCTGTCTGTCTGTCTGTCTGTCTGTCTGTCTGTCTGTCTGTCTGTCGTGCATCCATCCATCTATCCATCCATCCATAGGACCCGGCCCGGCTTCGCCCAGCTCCTGGCGGGGATCTACCTACCTACCTACCTACCTATGTTCGGCGTACATATAGCAAGGGGTCTTAATTTAAGATATAGCAATGCTACTAAAAGTTATGTCCCTTGATATAACTTTTCTTAAGTTAAGTCCTCTCTCTATATATAAACTAATGTAATTACAAAATTAAATTTTATTACGTAAATAACTGTTTGTCAACTAACAAACTATGCCAGTTGGCAGCACCAGAATGAGAAGAAGACGTGTAGAAAATTTCATCTCAATCGGATGGACCGTTCGCGAACGCATAAATAACAGACAGACAGGCAGGCAGGCAGGCAGACAAATAGGCAGGCAGGCAGGCAGACAGACAGACATTGCATTATATATATATATATATATATATATATATATATATATATATATATATATATATATATATATATATATATATATGATAATTTAGCTTGTGTCGTATATTTAGTGTATGAAACATATGGTAATTTAGCTTGTCGTGTCCTGTATTTAGTGTATGAAACATGTGGTAATTTAGCTTGCTGTATCATGTGTGTAGTTTGAAGATGTTATTTGTTTTCTTCGGTAACATTTATTACCAAGGAAAAACGACACAAAAAATGACCATTAGAAGTGAGCCCATAATGAACTCTGGGAAACATTGCTTCTTGTCTCCTGGCCGTCAGATATCATCATTGTTTGTTCTCACATGGAAATGAAGCCATCATTTTTGTAGGCTAGACGCCGGACGCCATACCTCCATGTCACGCTGTTCCCTGCTGTATATTATGAAAATTGAGGAGTGAGATTTACATATCAGATGCACAAGTTGAATAATGTTCGCCAGTGAAACGAGTACAACATGATGGCAAATGGCATCTGTTGATCAATCGTGACAACGGGATGATTATCCTTGTAAAACAATGAATGAATTACAGAATTAAGACTGAATGGCCGTGTCGTCTTCTAATGCTGTAATGATAGGGGGGAAAACATTGCCATATACACTGGCATATTCTTCCCCCATTGTGGGTAAAATAATCTGGTAGCTTATAAGTATACTAGAAACATTTTTGGACACGTTATGAGAAGAAATACATTGGAGAACTTTGTGACACGATTAATGGCAATAGAACAAGAGATGGGCAGAAAAGTAAATATATTCATGGCTTGGTCGTGTGGCGTGGTCGAGACAAAACCACGGAGCTGATACTCGACGCTGGTGATCGTGTGAGATGGCGAAATATGACCACTCACGCTTATCGGCGCGGCATATGATGATGATGATGAGAAACAAATCCATCTCCTCATAAAATCATGTACAATCATCTGCCTGTCATGTAAAATTGCAGGCTAATGTTAAGTTTCTTTTCTATGCTTTCGATGCCCCATAATTTGAACGCCTGGTCTCCTAGTATGCACAAGAAGCGATGGAATAAAGCAGTGTTAGAGCAACGGGATATCAAGAGCCCACGAGAATCTATACATTCAAATTGCTGGTTTAAGTGTTATTTGTATTTCACGAAATGGACAATGATTATTTTGTTCAGGAAGTGATAGTCTCTCTTGCCCATTTTAAGTAGGTGATAGTAATTGCGCGAATTCGTTTCCGTTTCAGCAGCTGGAAGTTTATAAGGAATTAATATATTTATAATTACAGTAAAACTTCAACTGTCACCGGGTTGTGACGGATAACAGAATAGACGGATAACGTAAATCTCTTAGTACTGTGGTACAAGGGGGAATTTTAGGGTTCCCTGGAGGGAATTAAGACTAATTCATGATCGCGTTAATACAAGAACCCATTACTTGATATTGTTTTTCCCTCCATACTTTACGGTTCTGTACTTCTCGCCTTTCTGACATTCGTTTTATAACGTAAATAGACTCGCAAATCACGTTTTATGTAGATGTCTAGACTTGTTCTAGTGTATGTTATTAAATTTAACTTCCAGTTTTACGTATACTGTGTAAAAAAAAAAGGGGGGGGGGAGGGGGATTTATAGGGCGAAAATACGAAAAAGGGGGCGGGGGTGACATTCTGAACATATGGTGAAGGGGTGCATGGGCCAAAAAAGGTTGAGAACCACTGTCTTAATACATATGAACAGTAACGTGATTTCACTGCCGGCATTGGACGAACATGAGTCTTCCGTCATTTATTTCCTGAGTGTAAGCGAGTTTTGTTTCCCTATTATCATCCATTCTTTCTATATGCCCCAGCCATTGCAGTCTATTAGCCTTCATGATACCAGTGATTAGCGGGGACTTAAACAGATCATACATGTCTTTGTTGCTTCTTCTTTTCCACTCTCCACTTTATGTGTCCCTAATGGGCCCAAAGATGCGTCTTAAGACTTTGTTCTCAAAGGTTTGTAACAAGGCTTTGTCTCCTTTCGATGTTCTCCAGGTTTCAGAGCCATACAGCACAACTGGTCTGATCAGTGTTTTGTATATTGTGATCTTGGTGTTACGAGATAGCGCATGTGATTTTAGCAGATGTTGTAGTGCATAGTATATCTTATTTCCAGAGTTGATTCTAGCTTGTATTTCTTCCCTTATTATGTTGGAGCAGTTGAAGGTTGTACCCAGGTATTTGTATGTTTCCGATCTTTTAATGGTCATATTATCTATTTGTATGTGGCCATAGTTTTTAGCCGTTTCTTCTCTTGAAATTACCATATATTCTGTCTTGTCTTGGTTGAAAACCAGCCCCATTTGTTGAGCTTTTCCTTTTAAGTGAGTCAATATTTCCAATGTCTTTTGTTCATTTTCCCCTATAATATCTATATCATCTGCATAACCAAGCAGTTTGGATGTTCCTCCAATAGCACATTCCTCCTTCACCTTCCTTACAACTTTTTCTAAAGCCAGATTGAAAAGGAGCGGCAATAGTGCATCACCCAGTTTCAAGCCAGATATTATTTGGAAAAGGTCTGATTTCCTGCCTTTATTGTTACTATATTATAAGTATCTTCCATGCATAGTCTGGTCATGTTGGTTAACTTCCTTGGTATTCCAAATTCCCGCATAGCATTCCATAGACTATTCCTATGGACACTATCATGAGCCTTTTTAAAATCCACAAAAATGTTATGGAGATCTTTTTTATATTCCCACCTTTTCTCGGCTGTTTGTCGTAAGATAAATATCTGATCTATTGTTGATCTGTTTTGTCTGAAATCCGCCTGGTAGTCACCTAATATGTCTTCCGAATATGGTTTTAGTCTATTTTGTAATACCGCGGATAGTATCTTACAGCTTATGGACAGGCAGGCGTGATATTCCTCTATAATTTTCACATTGGAACTTGTCTCCTTTCTTAAAGATAGGTATCAATAACGACTCTTTCCAGTCATGGGGTAATTCTTCTGTCCTCCAGATTTTGTTTTATTAGTTCGTATAGCTTTAGATGTAATGCACGGCCGCCTGCCTTTATAAATTCAGCAGCAATTGTATCATAATTATACATAGTGTATTTAATTTTACAAAACGATCAATATAAACTTTAATATAAGAGTAGTAATGTACACAAATGTATTGTAATACTATAAACTTACGTTACTTTAAAATAATATGCAATCGTCTTCTGTATCTTTGAAGATTGAGCTTTCTGCGCGGCGATGTTCCGTATCTTACGCAGAAGTAGGATCTGTGTTGCATTTACCTCCCATTGCATTTCAAACCAGTCGATGCACTTTGATAATATTGTTTCTGCTTCTGAGTGGTTATTGTAGGTGTTTGGTTAAGAACTGATCCTTCGTCGTCATCAGTTTCTTCTTCTTCTTCTTCTTCTTCTTCTTCTTCTTCTTCTTCTTCTTCTTCTTCTTCTTCTTCTTCTTCTTCTTCTTCTTCTTCTTCTTCTTCTTCTTCTTCTTCTTCTTCTTCTTCTTCTTCTATTGTTTCTTCACACTAGAAACAATTTCATGATCGTTATCTTCTGGCGTAATATATTCACTGTTTAGTCCTACGTTGTTTCACAGTTGCACAATTTCGTCAAAACTAACAGTCTCAGTTCTTTTAGTTTCGTCAATAGGTTCAGGCAAGAGTTTATTCCACCAATTCTTTAAATTAGACACAGTAAGGTCAGCCCAAGCAGTGGCGACATTGATGCATCCTTTATGTTGTATCTTTTAATTTTGTATCTAAGACTATGACGGATAACAGAAACCGACGGTCACACGAGTGACGGTTGGTTAATGGAAGTTTATTATAGTTGTAAAGCAAACAACCTGCGTGTTGGTGTAGTGGCTAGGGGGCCAGTGTTCATAAAAGTCGGGAGAGCGGTCGGACGTGGGTTCGATCTTGTGTCCGGCGACCGCTGAGTCAGCAGAACTCTTCCGTGCAGTCAGGCCTGCAGCATGTGATGGCCCCAGATTATTACAGACCCAGAATAGGTTGATGCTTCGGAATTTGAGTGAGTGTGTGTGTGTGGAGAGAGAGAGAGAGAGAGAGAGAGAGAGAGAGAGAGAGGAGAGAGAGAGAGATAGAGAGAGAGAGAGAGAGAGAATTCATTCACAATCTTAGACTGGACGGATACAATTCAGTCGTCATTTTAAGTCATCACCATGTAACAGATGCTTTGCAGTATGTGGCTCTCATCACGGCCGGCCGGAAAGATTTTCGATCCTATGTTCGTTCTCCTGCCTGCACACCCTCGTGCCCTGTGTCTTCAATGCTTTGTATCTAGCTTCGTGCTGGTGGATTCTACCTCTTCTTCCAGAAACCTTGCTTTCCATCTCTGTCTGTCTGTCTGTCTGTCTGTCTGTCTGTCTGTCTGTCTGTCTGTCTGTCTGTCTGTCTGTCTGTCTGTCTGTCTGTCTGTCTGTCTGTCTGTCTGTCCGTCCGTCCGTCCGTCCGTCCGTCCGTCCGTCCGTCCGTCCGTCCGTCCGCCTCTCTCTCTCTCTCTCTCTCTCTCTCTCTCTCTCTCTCTCTCTCTCTCTCTCTCTCTCTCTCTCTCCTACTGTGACGTTGAATGTGATCACAATATTTCAATTCTCGAATCGTGATGCTGTAAGTAATTGTAGAAATAAACAACATATGAATGCACAAATTAAATAGAAAGACCTTAACGTGTGTATAACTATCTTAAAGTAGCCTGTAGGCTTGCTTGCTGATCAAACAATTGTCTCAGTTTAGTCCTCGACAATAGTAGGAGGCTTTATCTCGACCCTTATGGCTCTGCGACTGGCACGTTCTTGTACAATGGGCACCGGACAATCTGCATAACGTTCTGGTAATTGACTTAAAAGAAGAGACGTGGAAGGGAATTGGCCACGGCAACCCATTATGTCGTGGCGTAGAATATGTGAAGTGTATGAAAGAGATGCTGGGTGGCCAGCTCGCTTGTCATCCGTCCCGTCGGTCGTATGTTTAAAATTGACCTCGACTGCCATGTCAGCACAAACTAAAATTAGTACCAGAAAATGTCATCGGAAGTAAAGGCAACCGCCATGGTATTGACCATATCAGCAATCTGTATGACAACCCAGCTTCTAGTCAGATTATATACCTCTTCCACTCCAGACGTGGCCATCTGCACATGAGACATCCTCCACAAAACTGATCGCCATATGCTAGACCAGGGGTCACCAAACATTTTTCACGGCGGGCCGGATAACTGACAAAATGACGAGCGCGGGCCGGATACTCATTCTGTACAATATTTACGCCATTCTCCGTGGCGAAGGTCTTACGAACGCGGTTAGTAATCCCGTATATCCGCGTTCGAAACACAGCTGCGCGTGATTTGGCAGCAGACCGCGTTGCGCTGTTTTTTTTTACGCTTTGGTATGAGTGCCGGTCGTTCAGAAAGCAATGGAAAACTACTGAACGTAAACTTGCCAAGACATCAACAACAGTAAACAATGCTGGTGTTGACTGCAAACGTCCTTTAAAGGATATGCAACTATTTTTAACAATACTTGCAAGCCAGAACGAAAGCTCTGGTGAGGGGGGGGGGGGGGGGAAGACGAAAAACTAAGTTAATCATGGGTGACTGGCATGCAATGCACAAAAAACAAACAAACAAACAAAGACAACCAACATATTTACTTCATCATCATCATCAAGTGTCCTGCCGGCTGGCCTAGGCGTTCATGGCTCTCCACGGATCTCGGTCTTTGGTTTTCTGAATCAACTCGGCTGCTGATATTCCTCCATGTCACCTGCTCAATCCATCCAGTATAATCTCTCTTTGTCTGCCTCTGCCTCTCTTTCCCTCGATCTTTCCAGTTGTCATAATGTTCTCTAATGCCTCTCTTCTCATCACGTGACCGAAGAAAGCTGTTTGTCTCTTTCTTATTGTTGTATATAATGTTCTAGTTTCATTAGCCTGTTTCAGGCAGTCGTTGTTAGTTACTCTGGCAGTCCAAGGAATTCGCAACATTCGTCTCAGGAATAACATCTCTGTTGCTTCTAATTTCTTCTTAATTTGTTCATTTACATTCCAAGATTCACTGCCATACAGCAAAACTGGTTCTACATAGCATTTCATCACTCTCTTTCTTACATTCAGTGATAGTGACTTATTTTTATTTACTAAAATAAATTATTAAAGAAGGCGACGTTACATTAGACCTAGTGTGCACATATCCGACTGGCACAAACTAAGCAGCAAAACATGTTAGTGAGATTTGTGAAACTGGTATTTGGCTTTCAAGATATCATCAATGTTTGATTTGGAATTGCTGCATCCAATCTAGAGAATTGATTTCAAATGTTCATCTGTCAATCTCGTTCGATGTGTTGACTTCACATACTTCAATTTTGAAAATGTTTGCTCACAGACATAAGTTGTTCCAAACACTGATGCCATAGCAGCGGCAAATATTTTCAGTTTTGGAAACTCAACATCAGGTAAGCAGCGGTAAAATTAAACAAGTTTTTCTTCTCTGAGCTTTTCTTTCAACAAGTCATTTGCTTGCAAATCAATTAGCTCCAACTGTAGTTCAACTGGCACATCATCAAGGTTACGATCGAACGGATTCTGGAACAGAAAAATGTCACTCTCAATTCTGTCAAGATCTGAAAATCTCTCAAAATAATGCTTCTTCAAGTCACGAAGAATTTTTTGTCGGAAAATCGAGGTTGACATCTTCGGCGATTGTAGCGCAAAACTCTTTGATTGAAATAGTTAAAATGAGAAACGTTTTGTCGTTCCAATTGTGCCTTAAACAAAATCCTCTGAAATCCTTTGATGATTTTGCAGAGATCACAGACGAGGTTATACTTTCCCTGAAGTTTCAGATTCAGTTCATTCATGTGGGATGAAGTGTTGACGAAAAATGTCAACTTTGACAGCCTTGTAGGATCTGGCAGCTGTGAATCAGCTCTATTTTTTTCAGTGAGGAAAACATCTATTTCGTTTCGGAGCTCATAAAAACAAAACAGGACTTTACCGCAGCTAAGTCACCTCACTGATGTGTGATAAGGCAAGTCACAGAATTCAGAATCAATTTCTTCCAGAAAAGCCTGCAACTGTTGGTGATTGAGTGCATGTCCCCGAATGATGTTCACAGCAGAAACGACTGGTTTCAGTACACAAGAAATATCTAAATCTTTCCCACAAAGTGCTTAAGGATGTATGATGCAGTGTACGAACAGAGCGTCCAGAATTTGCAAATCTTCTGAGTCCTGATCTGCCCCATTAAACCCTTCCTCACTCCAGCCATGTATTTTCCTCCATCATTTGTAACACCCCGAAGCTGATTCCACTGAAGGTTATAGTCTTGCCAAACTTTTTGCACTTCTATGAACATGTCTTTTCCAGTTGTTGTTCTATGCATGCTGCAAACGGGTGCCAATTCTTCCCTTATCTGAACGTCGAAATTGACACCACGAATGAACACGAGAAGTTGTGATGTACTCGAGAGATCAGTAGACTCATTCAGCGCCAGAGAATACCACAAATTCCTAGTTTTCTCGCGAATCTGTAGCACTATGTTCTCTCCAAGTTCTTCTGATCTTCGCACATCTGAACTTGTCGAAAAGCTGATAGTTCCAAACAAATTGGCTTTCTCTGGACACAAGTCATTTGCTGCTTTCATCATACACTCTTTGATAAAGTTACCATCAGTAAACGGTTTTCCTCATTCTGCCATCTTATGCACTATTTTGTAACGTGTACGTGTGACACATTCATTTTCAGCAAACTTTCTCGTGAAGAGATGTCTTTGTGTTTCTAAACCACGTTCCATGGACTCATATTTCTGAGAGCGTAACTTTCCAGAAAACATTGAATATATTGATAGATGTTTTGTGTCGTAGTGACGCCGAAAATTGTACTCTTTCAAAACGGCAACACTTTCGCTACATTTTACGCAACTGGTTTTCTGGTCCTTTGTTTCCACAATGAAGTACTTTACTCTCCATTCTTCATTGAAAACGCGACACTCGGTGTCCGCTTTTTTCTTTCTTTCTCAGTAGCCATAATGAAGGGTGAAGTACACGGGATCTGAAAATGAAAAAAAAAAAGACTTTGAATTAGAAACATAATGAAAATCCTATTGAAACACAAGACAAGCAGAGGACATGGAGTCACTGGTGAAGGTACGGCTCACCAAAGGTACATACAGAGTTTATAGGTACCTTTGGAAATAGAATATATCTCATAAAAAGGTTAGCAACATATATAAATAGGGACGGCCTAAATAAACAGCCTAGAGCAGGGTTTTTCAACCGGGGTTCCGCGAGTGGCAGCCAGGGGTTCCACCGAAACAGACAAAAATCACCTGAATGCAACATTTCTGTCCATCTGGTTTATTACATAAAGTAGGACAAACACTTGGATCATCGCACAGAGTTCCTTGAGCAACGTAAACATTTGCGTAAGGATCTGCTCCAGCAGAGAGGTTGACAAACACTGGCCTAGAGACCAGCTATCGAGAGGTTTTCCGGAAGGTTGTTATGGGAGCGAAGTTCTGCAAAGGACATGCTTCTGAATGAATGAATGAATGAATGAATTAATTAATTAATTAATTAATTAAAGAATGAATGAGTGAATGGAATGGAATGGAATGGAATGAATGAATGAATGAATGAATGAATGAGGGACCAGCTCGATTAACACCTTAACCGGTGAATTCTTCTGAGCTGAGGATAATATTTTCGTAATAACACGAGGCTTCTATGGCATTTTTATGTTGTTTGCTATTTGATTGCCTTTATTCACACTTATAGTTCACTTACCTATCACTGTCAAAGAAATCCTTGTTACTTACCTATAACATGGATGACAGGCAAACAGAAGTAAATATTTCTGGAGCACCGGACCTTTGTTGACAGCCAGACGCATCTGGGGGAGGTAAAGATGCGTGCGTGTGTGTGTGTGTGTGTGTTGCTATGAAAACCATGGTAACGTCAGAGCGTAGGCGTCGCTACCACGAGCCGGGGAAGGACTTGGGATGGCGTGAAATAAGCAAACGTTACATCAAAAAAGAAAATCTAGATACAATAATTTAGAATTGAAAATAGTAAATGTAAGATACATAGCAGCTATGAGGTCTCCGTACATGTAAATATCTCCTATTATTCTAAACATAATATTTACATTTAAAATGTATCACAACTTCTTGTGTTCCATACGTTATATCAAACAAGTTCGAGTACCGTCGGCGGGCCGGATGAAATGACGTCGCGGGCCGGATGAGGCCCGCGGGCCGTAGTTTGGTGACCCCTATGCTAGACCAATTAGCAGGCCGTGACTGCAGAGCAGCAACACCTGGGATGAATATGTAGCATGATATCAGAAGCAAAAGCTATTTCCTCGCTGGGATTACACACAATATATTTGCCGTGGTAACAGAGAAGTAATCTTAACACATAAAAACACGACATGGAAACACAAAAATAATGGCGGAAAGTCTAAACAACTCAATTCTGCAAGCAGCCTCTGAGTCCATTCGAAGTGGGGCAAGCAAAAGTTAACCATAATGGACTTAAGAACTACACATTCTGGAGGACTAAGTTGAAGATGTCAGAAAGACAATAGTGTGTGTGTGTGTGTGTGTGTGTGTGTGTGTGTGTGTGTGTGTGTGTGTGTGTGTGTGATAGATAGATAGATAGAGAGAGAGAGAGAGAGAGAGAGAGAGAGAGAGAGAGAGAGAGAGAGAGAGAGAGAGAGGAGAGAGAGACCATGAAGCGAACCTCTTTTTCAAAGCTATCTCGGCAAAATACGAAAGAGTATTTAATCAAACAGGAAATTGTTGGAGGAACCAAAAACAAATAATTAAAAAAATCTAAACTTTGACAGAGATGGAAACCAATGAAAGCCAGGAATAAAGACCGACACAGTAACTAACACATTACAACGAAACGAGGAAATGTCATATTTAAACTGAACAAAGGCTGCTAATGCAGACCACAGTCATGTCATAGAATAACACAAAAAGTAAAGACGAAGAGACACATCATAATAATACAGTGACAACTGGCAACTTGATGAGAAAAGAGCGCAGAGAAGACAAGGATAAATACTTCGGTATTCTGGCCACATTGCATTATCGGGACAAGAAAGAAATTATGACTGTCCACGCTTATGTGCATGGATATAACGATGCTGATTGTGCTTTCTGTGGTCATCAGGAAGCACATCTCTCTTGACATTAGATGTTTCTGAGTGTGTCTGCTTTTTTCCATGCTTTACCTGCATACAACATAACAGCTTATACATAGCAGTTAATCTCTTCTTCTCTCTGAAAAAGACAGCTGCTTGCTGTTGGTTATGTTTTCCATCATCGCGATTATCTGAACTCGGCTGGTGGCATCTGCCAGTTGCATAAGGTGATGCATGATTCATGTGAGTATCCAAGTTTTATCATGGCATGTTTGAGCGTGGGATTTGTGTAAACTGCGTTCAGTGTCGTAACTCATCTTACCAATCATATCAAAGGCCAGGGGCATTCCCCGTGGTCATTGAAATAACATGATACACAAGTATTGATTTGCACTCGTAGAAGATACGGCTAATGACGATCAATAACTGAATGTATTTCACTTGTGACAGAAGGGTTGGGAGAAGCTATACTTAGCACATTGCATTCTTCATTCCATTGCCATGGCTATCTATTGAGGTGTTCGTGGCTTTATTGTCTGAATTAAGAGTGGTAGTCGGGCTGTTACGGGGTCGCAAGCACATTAAGGCAACATTTGTTTGGCAGATTTGTGTAGATCACATGATAAAGCAAAATAAAAGCAATCATTCCTGCGTGCAACGCGGCAACAGTTTATGTAATCATCTTTGTATCTAAATCCATCACAATTTCCCGTGGCGGACACCAGGAGTGTCCTAGGAGCGCCATATTGACCGTTGTTCTCTGAGCAGCGAAATGTATTCAACCCCTGACCACTGTTTTATTTAAAAAAAAAAAAACAACAACAGCGAAGTCAAGGAGCCTTGTCCACGTCTGCAGACGGACTGGTATTTGCTGCCAGCCACATATTTGTATAGACCAGTCTTACTCAGCCGGCTTCGTGGCTTAGAGGTTATGACTTTTCTGTATGTGAGCCGGCCGCTCAGAAAGCAATGGCAAACTACTGAGCGTAATCTTGCCAAGAAATCAACATACAGCTGAAAGATGATGGTGTTGACAGCGATGTCCTGTAAAGGATATGAAAAAAAAAGTCTTACTCGACAGATGTCAATATCTCGCTGGCCCTCTTTGTTTCCGAGAACATGTCCTGCTAGTCGGTGTAAAGTGGGTCGAGCTGGGAACCCAGGTCAATGTCATAATTTATCGCTTCGATGAGGATTCGAACACATAACTACCGGGTCGGCAGCATACTAGCCACATTGCTCCCGCGGCTGCCTGTGTCCATAATCCGGATCCTTAGTAATTATGCTACAATTGCTAGTATTACAGCAGGGGCTTATAATGTTACGGATTTGTGTTGTAAAACAACCAGCTCACTGCGCCAAAATAAAAATAAAAATCACCTTTTAGAGCTGTCTTTGACAGCCTTGATCGCCCTTATTTAACTTACTACTCGTCGCATTAAAGCAATTAGGGCATTGGTTCCCGAATTGGACAGCGCCGTTATATCCCTGTGGGTGGTGGACAGCTGCAGAGAGTGGCGGCCGGGCTATGAATCTGCCGTACACTTGTTGAGACATGGCGGATATTTCTCCTGCATGCTAGAAAAGCGAATATTAAAGACAAGAGATTGCGGACTTGATACATGCTAGTCTAAACGGGAAATTGCTGGGTGTACTTTGGAAATTGGGAGAACATTGCTTATGATGGCTCGGCCTGACATATTGAGGTCTCTGCTGACACAAGGCTCTTTCAGTTGTCACGCACGAATCTAGCAGGCTACACAGAGATGTGAAGAAAGAAATAGAAGTTAAGCTGTATGGTGTGATCGACATCTGGCTCTCCTCTGTCCACATCGTAACAGATGTATCTGTGCGTAGAATAATGCAACCAGTCACCTCGGGACTTACTCTAGCACTGATCTTCTTAAAGCCTATGCTGCGGGGCATTGGTGATCATGTCTGTTTACAGCCTTCGGTCTCTTGTGCTGCCAGTAATTTCAGATACGGAAGTTTCTCCATACCATGATGTCAAACTGTCCAGCATCTTCTCTTGTGGTCTCCTCCTGCCTCTCTTCCCTTCCAACCTTCCAGTTTTTATGCATTCTCCAGCTTTCCTCTTCTCATGACATGCTCACAGAATGTAAACTTTCTTCTTCTGATGCAAGTAACCAGTTTTCTTTATGATTTAATGTCTTTCAAGATATATATCTCTATTACTCTAACTATCCGTCCACGGTGTTAGCATAATACTTCTACAATACCACATTTCCGCAGCTTCTACAATTCCTACGTCTGATGCATAATAATATTTTTAGACAAAGATGAATAACAAATAAGACTAGTTTTTTTTTTATTTATAAAAAGGGTAGTTTGAAGTGTGTAAACTGCCACCTTCAGTGCATATTCCTTACGTGCTACAACTCTTCCGATAGATCAACTCAGAAGCTGCCCCTGTATCGTGTCTCCATCTTACAGTGATAGTGGGGTTTGCATGATCCAATGACCACAAGAGTTATACCGACTGTAGTGCAGCTACTGGTAGGGTCTAAATTATCTGACAGGACAATTGGTAGGAACCAGACGAAGAGAGACAAAAACCTGCTGCCTTATATGTAGACAGTTAAAGGCCAGGGAAAGCACACCCGAAAACATGCTTGTCGAAGTCAGATGTACGGAACCATAGGCATTGACGAAATGCAACGCAATTCACTTTATGATGTCAGATCCATCCATCCATCATGTGCCATGCCGATAAGCGTGGGCGGTCATGTTTTGCCATCTCACTCGATCACCAGAGTCGTGGATCAGCTCCGTGTTTCTGTCTCGACCATGCCACGTGGCCAAGCCATCCAGGTATTTAATTCTTGGTCTTCCCCTTTGTCTGTTCCCTTCGATCTTGCCAGTTGTCACCAAGTTCTCCAATTCATGTCTTCTCATAACATGCCCAAAAAATTTTGACTGTCTACATCTAATGTCTCTAATCAGTTTACGATCTTTATTTGTTTCTTGAAGGACTTGTTCATTGGTTTTTCCATCTGTCCATGTTATTCTTTGCATTTTCCTCAGAAACCACATTTCCACAGCCATTATTTGTTTTTCAGCTTGTCTGCTCATTGTCCACGCCTCACATCCATACAAAAGTACAGGTTCTATGTAGCACTTCAACACTCTTTTTCTCGTTTCAATTGATATCTTTTTATTGGTCAGTATGTTTTTCATCTTGCAAAAGGCTACCTTCGCAATGGCAATTCTTGTTCTAATCTCTTGTCGTGTCCTCCTTTAAAGTGTCGTCCCTGGAGTGAGGAGATCCGACACCCACATTATAATATTATTTTTTTTCCCCCTCAATATTCTGGAGAATCCACCCGCTTCCGTCCAACACACTCCATCAGCCTATGGACACCTTTTCCTATCACTCTCACACTGTCGTACTATGCCCCCTTCTCATACTTCCCCAACGCAACATACTCAACAACTCTTGCTTCTAGAAATTAATAAAGATTAATTTATTAAAATAAAAGTGTAACGTGTATGAGACGTGTATGCGAAGAAAATGTGTGACGTGTTCTATAAAGTAGTATAAAGTGTGTAGACTCTGTCTCTCAGACATCAACTCAGTCAGCTGATCACAGCAAAGATAGACCACAGCACGTTACGTCAGAACAAGTACGTCTCACCCGTTGCCGGAACCATCTTGCCGGATAATGCTTTGCCTCTGTAGACCTCTGGTAATCCAATTTCATGAACATCCGAAATAGACACCGGTGGTATTAAGAGTTAATCAGGGACCGGTTGCACTCTACACAATGTCCGTTCCTAATGTTCCTAAACAAACTGCACAAGTCTTTTGCAGTGTGTATGCAGTTAGTTAGTTAGTTAGTTAGTCGACAGATCATCCTCGTTGCACATCGAACCATTCAGTCCATAAGTGCTAATTACTAATGTTAATTGTTACTGTACTAACACTAGGTACTCTTAGCCGGTTCTCGGTTCGTTACTACTGTCTAATGCTGTGTGGTGCATCAATATGCATCACTCTCTTTGATGAATCAATTTCCTTCTAGCGTAAGTTACGTTTCTGTATGCAACTTTATTGACTCTTGAACTGGTGTTCTTCAGAATGGGTTTTTTAATTCTTTCCCAAAACTTGTAGAGTTTCCTTGGATCTGGCAGGGAACCTAGGATAGAAACAACACATCTGGTGATAGTACTAGTCACTGATCCCTTCGGCTGAGTGTAAGCCTATCACCTTGCTTAATGATCTTTAGCTAACTAGACTTAGTCATAGAGCAGATTAGCTACCCACCTAGAGTCGAATCAGGCGATGACAAAGAAAAAATATCAGCAAACAGAATGCGGAACCCCGCCCACCAGGGACACCTACGGGAAGATCCCAATTATCCCTCATTACTCAATTCTCAACTAGTAAAGCTTATCAACACTTCACTAATCTATTCTAGCTAACAGAGCCAAGTATCACTTCACTACTCTAGCTGGTTTCCACTAACAGTGCTAATCATCACTCTATAGTTTAACAAGGCCACAGTCTATATTAATTAGAACTAATAGACTATATTGACTACCTTATGTAAAAACCGCCTCATTCCCGGGATGGCTACTACACTTTGCCATAACGGCACATGCTAGTTAATCTTAAATTAATCTAACACTGTAGAGCTCTCCCACAAACACGTCCATCATAATCCACGGTTCTTGGTCAACTCCCCATCTCCAATCATGGTTTTCTGGCAAACCCCTAAAATTGGTCACGTGATATGGGTGACGTCCTGCAGGTGTTATTTGCACATATCATCCATTGTCAGGAATCGATTTTCCTGGCTTAAATCCTGTCAAAGTTGTCAGTAATTGCCTAGATTCTCAAAACAAGCCAGCTAGTTTCTGTAAACTCCCAACAAAGAGTTTCGATACCAAGCTGCCAATCATCTTGATGTTCCGGAAACCAAGAATTGACAGATGCACTGTTTTCCGTACTAGGTACTTCCGTTTTACATCTGCCCCTGTGATCTCACGGCTTCCATCTGCATTCAAATGTTGACAAACTTGTCACTCTTCTGTTCCGTGGTGACAATCCCAGCAGCCATTTCCGTCTGATGTCCGGCAGTATAGATGACAAACGGAACCATTCCATATCCTTCTCCCTCACCACCAAATGTGTTTATGGGCTGACACGATGTAACCTGTACAACTGTGTTTACTCTGTTAGTACAAATAGATGTCGCTGGTCGATCGTCCGCTTAATCCGAAAATCCTCTGTAATAATCAACCGGATAAACACACGGTTTCATTTTGTGACATAGGCCCCCTCCTAAGAGAGTAGGCCATCTCACTCTTCTCCACCGTGAGTTTAATCCAGATGATTCATTCTTCTTCTTCAGGAGCTGGGTGTCTTGACAAGAAATCCGCTCCAACATTTTCCTTCCCAGGAATGTACTCTACTGTGAAATTATACGGTTGAAGTAACAACGACCACCGCATCAAACGTGCGTTGAGCTTCTGAGAAGTAGCCAGGAACATCAGGGGCTGATGATCCGACTGAACCCGAAACTTAACTCCATACAAATATGGCTGAAATTTTTGCACTGCCCATACGAGGGACAAGCACTCTCTCTCGACGGTTGAATAATTCCTCTCCGCCTGTAGAAGTTTCTTACTTGCATATGCCACAGGTTTCAAAACCGAAGCATCGTCTTTTCCTTCCTGTAACAAAGCGGCTCCAATTCCAATCGCACTCGCATCCGTTCGCAACACAAATGGTTTTGAAAGGTCAGGGAGCTGTAATACAGGTTTGCTGACCAAGGCCTCCTTTAACTGACTATAGGCATTCTCACATTCTGGTGTCCAAATGATTTGGTCCGGGAATCCCTTTTTCAAGGTTTCCGTCAACGGAGCTCCCAGTTCAGTGAAATGTGGGATAAATTTGTGGTAGAACCCACACAACGAGAGAAAAGATCGCACATCCTTCTTCGTTTTTGGCCTTGGTGCATTTCTGATTTTCTCCAGGTTCTTCTCTTCTGGAACAATGTGTCCTGGAGTGATGGTGTGACCTAGAAATTCCAGAGTCTGGTAACCAATCATGCACTTGGTTGGACGAGCAGTAAGCCCTGCTTCCTTGAGTCTATTAAACACTCTCTCCAAGGATTGTAAGTGGTCATCCAAGCTGTCACTGGAAATCAGAATATCATCCATGAATGAGATGATGGACGGATCCTGTAACGGATCTAGTAAAGTCCTCATCATGCGTGTAAACACACTAGGTGCATTGCTGAGTCCAAAGGGCATGACCTTGAATTCGTAGTGTCCCCTGGGTGTACTGAAAGCTAACAGTGGTCGAATCTCCGGTTTGACTGGTATCTGATAGTACCCCCGACTCAGATCCACCTTTGAAAAGTACCGAGCCTTATGGAGCCTAGCGAATAGCTGAGTTGGATTCGGCAAAGGTTCCACCTGAAATTGTGTGTGACTGTTCAGCAGTCGGTAGTCTATACACAACCTGTGTTCTCCACTTGGTTTGCGTAACAAAACTACCCCCGCATTGTATGGGGATGTGGATGGTGCAATCACGTCATCCTCCAGCAGTTTTTTTTATTTCCTCCTCCAGGGCCTTTTCTTTAGAGAATGGCACTGGGTAAACCTTCTGACGAACCGGCTCCTGTGTGGTCAAAGTCATCTCGAACTCAACCAACCTCGTTCGTCCTGGTTTATCCGTCAGTATCTCCTTATGAGACTTGAGAACCTGGGTTATCTTTTCCCTCTCCTGTGAGGTCAGATCAGGGTTCACTTGTACATCCCTATAGGTTTCCTGGTGTACCAAGGGATATTCCCTGCCCTCGTTGGTTCCCACTTCTGTCTCCACTGCAACTGCCATTGCCATGAGGTGAGCTGCCTTGTCTCCGGGTCTCTCTTTGTATTTCCGCAAGAGATTGATATGGAAAATCTTCGACTTTCCCCGGATCCGGATCTGATAGTTGGTTCTGGATATCACCCTTTCCACGGGAAATGGTCCTTGCCAACCTATCTCCAGTTTGTTGTTTCCCGTTGGGAGTAGCAACAAGACTTTATCTCCTACCTCTAGAGATCTTTCTTTAGACCTACGGTTGTAGTAAGCCGCATGTCTTTTCCTGGCCTTTTTCAAGTTTTGATTTGCCAGAGTCCATCCCTTATGGAGTTTTTCTTTCAGTTCCTCCACGTATTGATAGGATGAGATCACTTCTTCTGACGTCCCCTCTTCAGTCCAACTCCTCAACATGGCTTCCAACGGTCCTTTGATTGGACGACCAAACAGCAACGTAGCGGGTGGTAGTCCTGTTGAGCCATGAGGAACTTCCCGATAGGCAAAGAGTGCTGCTGGGATATATTCATCCCACCTATCAGGTTTTTCCTGCGCTAATTTCCTGAGCATTGTCATCAACGTGCCGTTGAAACGCTCTACTTGTCCATTGGCTTGAGGGTGGTAAGGGCTGGTATGTATGTGGTTAGAGTGAAACACCCTAAATACCTCCTCCATGAGTTTTCCACAAAACTGAGATCCATTATCCGTCAGAATTTGATCCGGAAAGCCTAATCTGGTAAAGGCCTCCATCAGTGCGTCCGCCACTCTTTTCAAGTCAATCGTGGTCAACGGTATAGCCTCACCCCACATTGTACAGCAATCCACCATTGTGAGTATATACATGTTCCTCTTCCTAGTCCTGGGAAGTGGACCCACGATATCGATGGCTACCCTCTCGAAAGGAGAGTTCATGATGGGCATCTCACCCAACATCACCGGTGCTGTCCAGTGTTTCGGTGCCACCCTCTGGCACTCAGGGCATGACTTCACATACCGACGCACATCATCTGTCATTCCCGGCCAATAGTAGTGGCAGGAAATCCGCTGCATGGTGGCGGCAATACCCATGTGTCCACTAAAGGAGATGGTATGCCCCATATGAAGAATCTGGGACCGGTGAGCTTTCGGGACGACCAACTGACCGTATAGGTTGTCTCCCCTTCCTGCTCTCCTGTAGAGTATCCTATTCTTCATGTAGTACTGCCCCCGTCCTGGTGGATCAGCACTTTTCTGCAGCTTTTTGTAGCAAGGACGTAAAGTATCATCCTCACTCTGGGCAGTTCGTAGCTCCCCCGGCATTGGGTTAGTCACAATTGCGTCTGCCTCTTCCGTTTTCGTCTGAGAGCGAGTCTGCATTGCTCCCATATGAATTGGCTCCCTGGGCATTCCCAGAAAGACATACCGGCAACCTAGGATGACTGGAAAAATGGGATCGGTCAATACAGCGGCCTTGATGGTGCCGGTGACGTACCTTGACCGAATCTCCACATTAGCAATGGGCAACTTCATGGTTACAGCACTCTTCTGTGCAGGCTGTATGTCCAATGTTTCACCTGTGAATTGTTCTGGATGTACCAGATCCGCAGAAATCACGGCCTCCCCGTCCAGTCCTGTGTCGTATAAACACTCCACTTGACGACCGTTAACCTCTACCAATTCCACTACAGGTGGTTTTTCCTGGTCTGGAGTCTCTTCCTCGGCCTCGACCTGTTCGGTGGGCTCCACCTTAGGTTTCCCGGGGCACACGACGAATTGAGTGTCTCCTGACTCTCCTCTGCAGTCAATAGCATTGTGCGTGTTTGACTGACATTGGTTGCACCATTTCCCTGTCCTAGATTTTCTATTGTCGGACTTGAATGAGCTCTCCTGGTGGCGAGCTTCCTTGTTGACCTTGGCCTTTTCCGTGACAACCTCCTTGGAAGTCACTTGACATGCTGCAAAGTGAGGGTTCTTAGCCTTCGATTTGCAGTCCCTCGTATTGTGAGAGGGTGACTTACAAATTGAACACCACTTCTCCGACCATGGTCGTTTTGGTGTAGAGCTTGAAGTGCTCTTGCTTCCCTCCTTCTTCTTCTCTGAACTATCCTCTGATTTTTGCACATAAGGTTCCCACTTTTTGGTTCCTGAGTTTTTGGCTTTCTTCTTGTCATGTTTCTCTTGACTTTTGGTGTTGGTGGAAAGGTTTTCCCCTGCCTCCCCATGTACCTCGACGAACCGTTCTGCTAATTTAGTCACGAGGTCAATACGTTCCGCTCCTTGTTCTCCCAGGAACGTCCTGAGAGGTTTAGACATTTGCTTCTTCAGCTGGTCGACCACCATGAGCTCTTCCAGACTCTCATAGTCATGTGCGAACCCAGCCAAATCCATCCACTTATGGAGATAAGATTTAAGACGCAAACTGTAGGCGGCAAACAACTCTCCCGGTTCTCGTTTCGCTGCTCGAAATTTTTTCCGGTAGGTATGTGACGTAACCTCGAATCGTTTCAGCAGAGCCGTCTTTAACTCATCATAATTGTTCTCATGTCCTGGTGGCAGGCGAGTATAAACCTCGTATCCCGTCCCGCGTAATCCCTGGGATAGCTTAAGATTCCATTTGTTACGCTCCAGACCCATAGCAACTGACATAGCCTCGAAGCGTTGAAGGTATTGATCAATCTTCTCTTTGTCCTCCTCGTAGACCGCTAAAGGAAACTTCATAGCATGGTACCCATGTCCACCTACTGGTGTTGAGCCTGGGATGGAGGAACCTCCAACTGCTCCCTCAGTTTCTCCATTAGATTGACTCTTCAACTCGAGTTCCCTCATCCGGTACTCGTGCTCCCTTTTCTGTGCTTCCTGTTCAGCTTCTAATTTCCTAGCTGCTTGCTCAGCTTCAAATTTCCTAGCTGCTTGCTCAGCTTCCAATTTCTTAGCTGCTTGCTCAGCTTCCAATTCCATCCTTTGCCTTTAATTCTAACGTGCTAAGTTTAGGGGTGGCCATTATACAGAGAGGTAAGCTAGCAGGTCTAGTACAATATAACTGCAAATTACTATACCGATATATGAACAAGTACTATAAATCTAGATATTACCACACACAGTACATTCACTCAGTGACAAGAGTAGAATCAGGACCACAGACCTATGCAGACGTGTGAAGTGTGAACAGGTAAGATATTAGTCCTAACCCCTATCCACATTCACTCTAGCTGGATTCTCCAAAATGATATCTCCCTTTTATAACTAAGGATCCCGTGTCAAAAGACCCCGTTGTCAGAAGATCCCACTGTCAAAGGTTCCTGTTTGCAGGAGATCTCGCTGTCCAAGGATTCCGTTTACGGGAGATCCCGCTGTCCAAAGATTCCGTTTACGAGAGATCCCGCTGTCCAAAGATCCCGTTTACGAGAGATCCCGCTGTCCAAAGATCCCGTTATCGAGAGATCCCGCTGTCCTAAGATCCCGTTTACGAGCCCCCAATAATGTCGTGTCCTCCTTTAAAGTGTCGTCCCTGGAGTGAGGAGATCCGACACCCACATTATAATATTATGTTTTTTCCCCCTCAATATTCTGGAGAATCCACCCGCTTCCGTCCAACACACTCCATCAGCCTATGGACACCTTTTCCTATCACTCTCACACTGTCGTACTATGCCCCCTTCTCATACTTCCCCAACGCAACATACTCAACAACTCTTGCTTCTAGAAATTAATAAAGATTAATTTATTAAAATAAAAGTGTAACGTGTATGAGACGTGTATGCGAAGAAAATGTGTGACGTGTTCTATAAAGTGTGTAGACTCTGTCTCTCAGACATCAACTCAGTCAGCTGATCACAGCAAAGATAGACCACAGCACGTTACGTCAGAACAAGTACGTCTCACCCGTTGCCGGAACCATCTTGCCGGATAATGCTTTGCCTCTGTAGACCTCTGGTAATCCAATTTCATGAACATCCGAAATAGACACCGGTGGTATTAAGAGTTAATCAGGGACCGGTTGCACTCTACACAATGTCCGTTCCTAATGTTCCTGAACAAACTGCACAAGTCTTTTGCAGTGTGTACGCAGTTAGTTAGTTAGTTAGTTAGTCGACAGATCATCCTCGTTGCACATCGAACCATTCAGTCCATAAGTGCTAATTACTAATGTTAATTGTTACTGTACTAACACTAGGTACTCTTAGCCGGTTCTCGGTTCGTTACTACTGTCTAATGCTGTGTGGTGCATCAATATGCATCACTCTCTTTGATGAATCAATTTCCTTCTAGCGTAAGTTACGTTTCTGTATGCAACTTTATTGACTCTTGAACTGGTGTTCTTCAGAATGGGTTTTTTAATTCTTTCCCAAAACTTGTAGAGTTTCCTTGGATCTGGTAGGGAACCTAGGATAGAAACAACACATCTGGTGATCCCTTCGGCTGAGTGTAAGCCTATCACCTTGCTTAATGATCTTTAGCTAACTAGACTTAGTCATAGAGCAGATTAGCTACCCACCTAGAGTCGAATCAGGCGATGACAAAGAAAAAATATCAGCAAACAGAATGCGGAACCCCGCCCACCAGGGACACCTACGGGAAGATCCCAATTATCCCTCATTACTCAATTCTCAACTAGTAAAGCTTATCAACACTTCACTAATCTATTCTAGCTAACAGAGCCAAGTATCACTTCACTACTCTAGCTAGTTTCCACTAACAGTGCTAATCATCACTCTATAGTTTAACAAGGCCACAGTCTATATTAATTAGAACTAATAGACTATATTGACTACCTTATGTAAAAACCGCCTCATTCCCGGGATGGCTACTACACTTTGCCATAACGGCACATGCTAGTTAATCTTAAATTAATCTAACACTGTAGAGCTCTCCCACAAACACGTCCATCATAATCCACGGTTCTTGGTCAACTCCCCATCTCCAATCATGGTTTTCTGGCAAACCCCTAAAATTGGTCACGTGATATGGGTGACGTCCTGCAGGTGTTATTTGCGCATATCATCCATTGTCAGGAATCGATTTTCCTGGCTTAAATCCTGTCAAAGTTGTCAGTAATTGCCTAGATTCTCAAAACAAGCCAGCTAGTTTCTGTAAACTCCCAACAAAGGGTTTCGATACCAAGCTGCCAATCATCTTGATGTTCCGGAAACCAAGAATTGACAGATGCACTGTTTTCCGTACTAGGTACTTCCGTTTTACATCTGCCCCTGTGATCTCACGGCTTCCATCTGCATTCAAATGTTGACAAACTTGTCACTCTTCTGTTCCGTGGTGACAATCCCAGCAGCCATTTCCGTCTGATGTCCGGCAGTATAGATGACAAACGGAACCATTCCATATCCTTCTCCCTCACCACCAAATGTGTTTATGGGCTGACACGATGTAACCTGTACAACTGTGTTTACTCTGTTAGTACAAATAGATGTCGCTGGTCGATCGTCCGCTTAATCCGAAAATCCTCTGTAATAATCAACCGGATAAACACACGGTTTCATTTTGTGACATCTCTTCAAGGCATCTGCCATCAGATATTATGACTGTTCCGAGATAGTTGTACCGATTCACTTGTTTAAGAATATACCCATTGCGGTATTTCTTCCTTCCATAATCTGTGTCTTCTTACAATTCAGTTCTAACCCCAGTTGTTCACTGTGTGCAACAACCGCACCTACTAAATTTTGCAGGTCCCGTTCCTTGTCTGCAATCAAGACTGTATCATTTGCGTATCTAATATTATTCATGTATCGTCCCTCAATTTTGATTCCTTCCATACCTTCTATATTTCTGAAAATATTTTCACTGTATAGGGAAAAAAGATCTGGAGACATTACACATCCCTGTCTCACACCTCTCTTAATAGGCTGATATTGACCTACTTCACTAATCACTTCTTATGGCAGCTTGTTGTTTCCAATATATGTTTTTTTTACAAGTCTAAGGTCTTTTCCACCAATTTGTAGATCTTCAAGCATCCTTATCATGTCGACATATCTTACTTTATCGAAAGCCTTTGTGTAATCAATAAAGCAGAGGTGTATATGTCAGATACCTCAGAAAAAAACATTTGCACATGCGTTATAGCGCCGCAAAGGCTTCCAGTATGTATCTATACCAGAATTCTTGTAGCACCGGAAAGGACCCCAGTGTGTATCGATACCAGAATCCTGTATCGGAATTCTTGTAGCTCCGGACAGGATCCCGGTGTGTATCTATACCATAATTCTTGTAGCGCCGGAAAAACCCAGTGTGTATCTATACCAGAATCCTTGTAGCCTCAGAAAGGATCCCAGTGTGTATCTATATCAGAATCCTTGTAGCGCCAGGAAGGATCCCAGTGTGTGTCTGTATCAGAATCCTTGTAGCGCCAGAAAGGATCCCAGTGTGTATCTATATCAGATTCTTTGGTAGCGCCGGAAAGGATCTATACCAGAATCCTTGTAGCACCGGATAGGATCCCAGTGTGTATCTATACCAGAATCCTTGTAGCACCGGAAAGAATCCCATTGTATATCTATACCAGAATTCTTGTATCGCCGGACAGGATTCCGGTGTGTATCTATACCAGAATCCTTGTATCGCCGGGTAGGATTCCGATGTGTATCTATACCAGAATCCTTGTATCGCCGGACAGGATTCCCTTGTAAATCTAATTCAGAATCCACACGCACTCTACACATTTTGTTGCATACACAACAAGCGACTTCCAACAGTAAATGGGTTTTGCGGCTGACAAAGTGCATACATTATAACCCGTACAATAGTGTCTGCTATCGGATCACCATTATGTCTAACTGACATAAAATTCCCCTGAACCTCTCCACGCAAGGCAACAAGAGGGGATAGGCAGGGGCAGGACAATTATGACTGTGATCCACAGAGAAATGTTTACCCGATTCTGGAAGCCAATTAGTGAGGCGATTTACGGCTAAGGAAGGAAGAATGATGATACATTGACAAACCAGCAGCCATCTTTGCCAAACAGGGACCGCAGGAGATGAAACTCTAATATTTCCAGAAATCGTTTACAGACATGACAGATTTACAGGCAGTTTGAAAACAGTACTTCCTGTTTATTTGCAATTACAGAGCATAGTCCCTCAACCAACTCAGCCCAGCCGTTCAGCGTGTTGCTGTCTCCAATAGACGCTCCATGTTCTCCTCCATATTATTTATCCCCGTCTCTAATTCGTTTCACCGTGTAGATTTAAGGTCTCGGTCTATTTCGTTGTCTCTCTGGCTTATAGACGAAGTACGTTCTCTCTCTCTCTCTCTCTCTCTCTCTCTCTCTCTCTCTCTCTCTCTCTCTCTCTCTCTCTCTTCTCTCTCTCTCTCTCTCTCTCTCTCTCTCTCTCTGTGGTGTGTGTGTGAGTGAGTGAGTTAGTGAGTGAGTCACTGTCGCCCTCTCTCTCTCACTGTCGCTCTCTCTCTCTCTCGCTCGCTGTCTCTATCTCTCTAGCTTGCGAGCTTTCTCTCTGTCTTTCTATCTCTCTTGCACTCTAGCTTTCGCTATCTCGCTCTCTCTCTCTTGCTCTCTCACTCTCTCTTTCGCTCCATCTTGTGTACTCTCTCTCTTGCTCTCTCTCTCTCTCTCTCGCGTTCTCTCTCTCTCTCGTTCTAGTTCTCCCTCTCTCGTTCTCTCTCTCTCTCTCTCTCTCTCTCTCTCTCTCTCTCTCTCTCTCTCTCTCTCTCTCTCTCTCTCTCTCTCTCTCTCTCTCTCTCTCTCTCTCTCTCTCTCTCCCCGAATGCACCAACCACTGCATCTCGCATTCTACTCAATGTCCGTCATGTCTCAGTTGGGTTTACTAAACTCCCAAATGCCCCACCTGGCCGTGCTACCAGGAAGTTACTGTTCACCCTAATGGTATTGCTCTGTTCCGAAAGCGAACCTCTTTCCCTGTCCCCCACGCTGGACATGAAATATCTCCATCCATCGATCAGCTGTGCAGTTTTGTAACAGCAACCCCTCGCGTGAAATTCAAAAATAAAATGCAAAGAAGTTGAATGATACGGTGGGAAAAATGTCGTTATATTATTGCATTTAAATATTTTTTGGGGGATGAGAAATATTCATTCCGAAAGCTAGCACAATTGTCAGCGGATACGGTGGTCACGTGTTCGACTTCAGCATAAGGCCGGGACTTAAATATTGACCTAAATTCCCACTTCGATCCTTTAACATTGGGTAGCACCGTATGTTCTGGGAAGTAAAAGCAGCCGGCATAACACTGACCTCATCACCCACTGAGCGCCGAATGGTGCCTGTAGAAAGTTGAGGCTAGCTAGTTAGTTAGTCAGTCGCGGTTCCAACTTCACGGCAAAGGGTTGTCCCATTATGCTTAATTCCCGTGCCAGTGAATATCACACAAAATGCTCCTCACAGCCCAATGTGAAAAGTGGAACAGACAGGAGTCTAGACAAACCAACAGTCCACACAGGTATACTATGCATAAGACCGCTGCCAGAATGCCAACACAAACGTCCCCCGCGAAAAATACAGTTCATCGTGGATGGAAGTGACAGTCATTAGAAATGCAGCAGCTACACATTACTGCATAAGACAAACCCAGTTAGTTCAGCAATCGGCCGCCCCAAAATTTTTCTGAACTTATAGGTCACGATACAAATAACCGCGGACAGATTTAAAAGCACTCCACATGAAATCCACAGCTCACAGTGTCGCGCCACGTATTTAACTCAGTAGCTGGGCGACGGAACCATTGAGGCTAGCTTTATGTACTCACTACAACCTAAGACGCAAACAAGGATAAGAAACTATTCTGAGGGTTTGTTTACATGCAATTATCTTATGATATAACTTGTGATCAGATGATTATTCCAAATGCGAACGTCTCCGACGTGTTATCTCCAACGTGCTAGCGCGACCCTTAACTCTACCACCGGTACTTTTATTTCCTGCTCTACCTCCTGAGCCTTTAACTCTTTTCTGTATCACTGGACCCCTTAACTCATTCTGTACCAATGGGACCCTTAGCTCATTCTGTATCATCAGCACCTATAACTCTGTATCACTGAGACTCATAGCTCATTCTAAATCACCGAGACTCATAACTCATTCTATGTCACCAGCGTCCATAACTTATTCTGTATCACCAGCGCCCCTAACTCATTCTGTATAACCGAGACCCATAACTCATTCTATATTACCGAGACTCATAACTCATTCTCTGTCACCGAAACTCATAACTCATTCTATATTACCGTGTCTAAACTCATTCTATATCCAATAGTGACCTAAGTTCCCATTTCGATCCTTTAAAACTGGGTAGCACTATATGTCCTGGGAAGTAAAAACAGTCGGCATTATAAGAGTTCCTCAGACATTATAAACTAGGTCTTCTACCGTCGTTACGTGGACGATATACTAATTATCACCACAGACGAGCTGCAAGCAACATCGTTCCAGGCCATAATGAACATGACGCTTAAAAACATCTCTCTATCTGTGGAACACAAACACAACCAACCACTGCCGTTTCTAGATATTATAATGAGACGTAGAGCAGACGGCACAATTCAAAGATCGGTGACCGCAAAGAAACACGGACTGGCTAATACTTAAATTTTCAGAGCTTCACACCTGTCCAATACAAACGGGGCTTAGTACGGACCCTGTTTGACCGTGCTAGGAAGATATGCACCCAGGACACACTGAAAGAGAAATTGAAACTCTGAAGAATGTTTTAAACCTTAATGGGTACTCCACAGGATTTATAAAGCGCCACTGCCAACAGCCCAAACCAAAACCAGAAGAAACTACAGTCTCTAAACTCAAGGTGTTCATCCAGCTAACCTTCCGAGGGGATGACGTAATGCAACGTCTACAAGACCGGCACACCACAGCAGTCGGCCGAACATTCTGTGCTGCAACTCCAGTTATCAGGTACAGAACCACACCGAATCCCACCCCAGCAGTCAAAGAACCTGTAGCTTTGTACGCCAGATCCAACTGTATTTACCAATTTACATGCAGGTGCGAGTCCACCTACATCTGCAGAACAGAGCGGCAGTTACACAGCAGGGTTGTTGAACACATTCCTAACTGGATCGACAAGATACTATTCACATGTATATGTAGTTATTTCACTTTATGTTGTGTGAATTCTGCAATATGTACCTGACACAATGCAGCGAAATATGCCAGGTAATAAATCGTGCAATCTATTGTTTGTGTCTTCGTTATTTATTCTATATCATCGAGACTCATAACTCACTCTTTATCACTAGCGCCCCTAGCTTATTCTGTATTACCTAGACTCATAACGCATTATGTACCTCCGATAGCCGTAATTCATTATGTACCATCGGTACTAGTAACACATTCTAAATCACCATGCCTTTAACACATCCTGTACCGTATGGGCCCGTAACATATTCAGCGCCATCGGGATCTTTAAATCATTTTGTACCACATATGACCTTAACTTTTACAGTACCAAGTAACTCACCATGCGTCTTATGCAACAACTGCTTAGGGGAGAAAGAGTTCAAACAACCTGGAAGAGAAAGAGTTAAGCAAAGCAACCACCAATAAATCTCAAAGCGTGACGTGTGGGTATGACTATCCTACCCAGTGTTACATTAATCTTCTCTACTCAAAGTACCCAAATGTAAACTATTGCTCAGAGAAAGTTTACACCAGTGGCAGGTAACGTCCGGCCCTCGGGCCGTATAAGGCCTGTGAAATCATTTGATCTGGTCATGCCAAACAATTGCAGGCGGGACTCGAAATTCATGAATCCATGTGCTTTATAAACAGTTATCAATAAATCTAGTAGCAACATCATCAATACCAGCTTACATCACACACCTCACCAAAAGAGAAGCCGTTCTAGCCATCAGCTTCAGGGCGTGCTAATTAAATGTTTGATCAAATACATCAGACTAATTTCTAAGTTGCTTTTTTCTTTTTCTTTTTTGCGCTCGCTCGCTTCGACCTCAAGCGTAGTCCATACACACTATTTATAGTAGTAATAGACTGAATTTTGCATGCGGATTAGCTTTCCCTATTAACAGTGTCCCTCTTCATCAGGCGAACTCATTTCGACTTCAGAGGTTTTAAGTTGATAATTTTGTTTGGCTCGAGATTGATATTATAAATATCCACATGACTGTTTGCAGAAAAAAAAAAAGGTTCCTCACATCTGGTTTAGACCTGAGAGGAACGACAAGAGATAGAAAAGTATAGAAGCACTTTGCATGAGACGGCTAGACACATGTTCCGTTTGGGAATGAAAGATGAAAAGGACAAAAGAAAGAAAAAACGTAAGATAGAACGAAAACGACCAGGGAGGTGAAGAAGAAAGAAAGAAACAAACAAACAAAAACAAAAAAAATAAAGGAAGAAGAAGAAGAAGAATAAGAAGAAGAAGAAGAAGAAGAAGAAGAAGAAGAAGAAGAAGAAGATGAAGAAGAAGAAGAAGAAGAAGAAGAAGAAGAAGAAGAAGAAGAAGAAGAAGAAGATGAAGAAGATGAAATTAAAGAAACAGATGGAAGAAGAAGAAATCGAGGAGGAGAAGAAAAAGACTTTGAGATCTTGGCACATATTATGTGTGAAAGTTTCTCCAATGTCATGATTGTCCCAGAACTTCCCTTGCCTTGGGGGTAGGTGCGCCGTCACGCCGACAGCGCTTCTGCAGTGAATGGCATTTGTAGGGAGGGACAGGATAAGTTTACGGTGATGTTGGATGGAGTCGATATTTAATAGATACCCTGGAGTTTGAGTTAACCTCAGACGAGGAAATACAAAAATTTAACAAAAGCAGAATAAAAAAACTAAAATGGGGGTTGGTGGTGGTGGTGGAGGGGAGATGCGAAAAAAGGGGGTGGGGGTATAGTTGCGGACTCTATGCTGAATACGGAAAGAGAGAGAGAGAGAGAGAGAGAGAGAGAGAGAGAGAGAGAGAGAGAGAACAGCATGGCAGGGATGAAACAATACACAGCTGCATGCAGATGTTGCAGTGAGTAAAAGAACTAGTAGCACGTGACTAAACGGAAGCTGTGAATGGACAGCGGAAGTCGCCTGGGTTGTTTACCTAACATAAATGTTTTACAGATGTCTCTGGCGTCATCATGTGTGAATGAGATAATGTGTGTATACCAAACTCGGCCAAAACTTCTTGTGCGACACATGGCACAAGAAGATACATATCAGCGTGATAACAGTAGTTTACATGGTCATAGCAGAATGGATGGGAAAGATATTAGACTTATAAAAAACATATATTGGAAACAACAAGCTGCCATAAGGATTGAAAATGAAGTGGGTCAATATCGGCCTATTAAGAGAGGTGTTAGGCAGGGATGTGTAATTTCTCCAGATCTTTTTTCCCTATACAGTGAAAATATTTTCAGAAATGTAGAGAATATAAATGGAACCAGCATTGGAGAACGAAACATCAATAACATTAGATATGTAGATGATACAGTATTGATTGCAGACAATGCGCAGGATCTGCAACAATTAGTGGATGCGGTTGTTGTACACAGTGAGCAACTGGGGTTAGAATTAAATTGTAAAAAGACATAGGTTATTGTCGTCACTAGGAAGAACGAAGTGCTACAATGTAATATACAAGTAAATGGGAATATTCTTCAACAAGTGAATCGGTACAATTATCTCGGAACAGTCTTAACATCTGATGGCAGATGCCTTGAAGAGATTAGAACAAGAATCGCCATGGCGAAAGTAGCCTTTAGCAAGATGAAAGTCATTTTGACCAATAAAAAGATGTCAATTGAAACGAGAAAAAGAGTGTTGAGGTGCTACATAGAGCCTGTTCTATGGATGTGAAACTTAGACAATGTGCAGTCAAGCTGAAAAACATCTGATGGCTGCAGAAATGTGGTTTCTGAGGAAAATGCAAAGAATACCATGGACGGACAGAAAAACCAATGACTAAGTACTAAAGAAGACAAATGAAAATCGTAAATTGATGAGAGAAATTAGACGTAGACAGTCAAAAATATTTGGACATGTTATGAGAAGAAATGGATTGGAGAAATTAGTGACAACTGGCAAGATCGAAGGGAACAGACCAAGGGGAAGACCGAGAAGTAAATACCTGGATGGCTTGGCCACATGGCATGGACGAGACATGAACACTGAGCTGATCCACGACTCTGGTGATCGAGTGAAATGGCGAGTCATGACCGCCCACGCTTTCCGGCATGGCACATGATTGATTGATTGAGCAGAAGGTCATTATCAACCTCAGTATTTCTTTCTTTTTTTTTGAGGGGGTGGGGGGGGGGGGGGGTTGGGGTGATATTTCTAGGCATGTTTACTTTCTAAACGTCCGATGCGGCCGAATGTAAGACGGGCCTGCGCGCCCAATTTGTGACCCTAATAAAGTTGATTTGATTTGATTTATGCTTTCTGAACGGCCGACACTCATGCCATTGCGAAGATCAACGCTACTAAATCGCACGTGGCTTGCTTAAAACCCGAAAAAGCCGAGTTTGTGAAGCGGTGTTAACTATCCCTATGCCACAGACACCGTCTCTCAAAGTATATATGACATAACAACGTGATTGTGTACATATTATGATGTACATGTTGATGAACTAGCCACAACGTGATAGTGTACATTATATGATGAATTAGCCACAACGTGATAGTGTACATTATATGATACCTTCTGAAATTCGTTTTATAACGTAAGTAGACCCAAAATCACGTTCTATTCAGACGGCTAGACGTGTTCTTGTATGTGTTAGTAAATTTAGCATCCATATTTACGTATACTGTGTAGGGGGTGGGGGGATTATAGGGAAGAAATACGAAAGGGGGGGGGGGTGGCATTCTGTACAAATATGTGAAGAGGTGTATGGGTAAAAAAAAAAGGTTGAAAACCGCTGATCTAGACACAAGGTAACCATCATTGTCACTATGTAACAGATCCTTCATAAAACGCCGTTCTTATCGCAGCAAGATTCTCGATTCTGTGCCAGCTGCCCTGCCTCATGCATGTTCACGCCCAGTGTGTCATCAAATGACCAGTGTCCGCCTTCCTGTGTGTCGACCTCTTGCCTCTTCTTCCAGGAACTATGTCTTCCATCACTGTCCTCCCCAAGCCACCATGACGTGTAATAAGGGCTATCTATTTCCATTTCTGAGACATGATACTGCTTATAAGTCAGTTTTCTGCTCTCCGTCTGATGGTCACTAAAATGTAAATGACTCTTTCACATTCCTGAAGTGGAAGTGGGTACAGTGGAGTCTGGATAAGTAGAAGTCACAGGGGCCGAAGGAATTTGTTCTACTTATCAGAAATTCTATTTATCCAGACTGCACACATTTGCACTAATACCATGCAGTAGCATTGAGTAAAATGATTGTACCACTTAGGAAACACAGTTAATGAACAAATAAATAGGAATACAATATCAGAAATGTTGAAATGTTTAATTATTTTAGAAAGCGGAACATTTAAGTAATTGTTTCTCACCACTCACATTCTTGTACATGATGCAATGTCGTTTTTTGAAACGATCCAACCAGCCAGCACTACAATTCCAGTCTGTCTGACCTCCAAGACGTGCAAATTCTTCTGCTTTCACAATAAGTAAAGGCCCATTTACTGGTATATTTGCCGATCTAATCACAGTGAACTATTTTAACTGATTCAGTGCCAAACAAAAAGTAGGATTGGACCAAACACGGTGCACAATCATATGAACAAGTATTATAGGGTACATCTCCGTTCACTGAGCTTTGAAACTGGGGAAGATTACGAAACAAAACAAATAACACGATGACCCTAGAATGGCGATATATCGTCCTGGCCAAATGGGGGTCACATTTAGCGATAAATGATCCATTGGCACTGAATCATTTAAAAGGGCGGCATCAACAAAATCACACGCTGCAGTTCTAGTAGCTCGCTGTCTATCACTGACGATTTGACACTCGAAGCACAATTTTCTGTAGCGGTCTTTATGCTTTAAAATGCCGGAAAGTGTCCATGTTGAAATACCAAATTCTTTTGCTATATTCAGTTTCTTGTCCCCACTATGTTCAATTTCTTCCAACAGCTCAATCTTTCTTTTTAAAATTAAAGTCGTAAGCTTTCGTCCACTAGCTGCCATTGTTGACATGTAGCGAGATATCGTATGCGCGAGATTGTTGTTCTCCGGGCTGACTAAAACTAATTCTTTCGCGAAATTCCAGTTAACCAAATTCGACTTATCAGGACTTTTTATACAATGATAAAGAAGGCTAATGACCGGGACTAAGCCAGTAACGTCGACTTAAGCGAAATTCTACTTATCCGAGTTCGACTTAAGTGGACGACTGTATATTTTGCAAAGTTAAAAGTTGGTTTCTTATCCTTTACAGAACGTCGCAGTCAGTGCCAGCATTTCTTTTTGTGTGTGGCTGTTTGTAATTTCTTGGCAAGTTTACATTCAGTAGTTTGCTATTGTTTTCTGAACGACCGGCACTCAAGCCATTGTTTGAAAATCAACGCAAGGTGGTCTGCTTCAAAATCGACGGCATCTATATATTGTGCAAGCCCCATATCATTATCTACCAGTCTCATTGGATGAGCGTTGTTGTCAGTACCACGTTGGTCGCCTTTACTTCGTGTGGCATTTCCTGGTACCCAGTTGAGGCTGGGTCGACCTGGGAGCACAGCTTGTTAAAATATGTTGGTACAACCCGCTAAAGATACCGCACACTACAGGTTGTTAGTCGCGGTCCTATAGTGATTAGTGCCTTTGCTTACCACGGCATGGGTCCAGGTGCAATTCCTATCAGTGAGTACGATGTTCCTATCGTGACAGCACGATGCTGGTTTCGACCCATCTTCATAAAATGGGTAACGAATAATTGACAGAATTTTCTAGCAATTATCTGGCAAAGAAAAACTCCGAGGCAGGGAATCGACCATTCACACCTCAGTAAAGTATTACAATCGAGAGGTACAACTTTATTCCACCAGGTTTTGTCCCATTTGGTCTGGTCCCACTCTGACCAAAAAAAAAAAAAAAAAAAAAAAAAAAAAAAAAAAAAAAAGGCCAGGCGCTTGCCGAGAGCATCTCACATGGCAAAAACTCTTTAGCTCCAGAGATGACACCCACGGGGTTCCGGAATCACTGAACTCGTGGTCTGAACAACGCTATCCGGGGAACGAACCCACGACCTTCTTAACGCGAGGCAGAAAGCTTAACCACTGCTCCACAGAGACACCCCCTCATCCTCACCTCATAATGCCATAATATAAAATATATGACGGTAATAGCACTTCAACTCCCAGCGGCAGGATCTCCCAGACGACCATCTTTACACTTCAAACTAGGTTTGAAATATGAATATGAATCAGACATGACAAGCATCGCCAGCACCGACCGCAGATGACATTTTTTGGTAATGAACTGTTGATAAACTCATTTAGTAGTTGTGTGCAAGTTTCTATGTCTGCCTCCACGACATTTCCCATCACGCACCGTCTGAGCATCCTCATTTCCCGTTACCTGTTATTACATTTCACGTGAGAAGAACACTGTATCCTTGTACATGTCTATGAAAGTAGACAGGTAATGTGTTAGCGGGACGTGACGTAGTAGGCTGTTGCCGTCAGCCGCCATGTTGGGGAATTGGAGCTGAAGCTACTTCTAGTGGTGCGTCCATTGGGTGACGTGTAATTATAGGAGGATGTTGTCAGAGGGACATTCTTGTGAGGTTTAGCTAGCGGCAAATGTGGTCTTGTGACGTTCGTTCAGTGTGTGAATGTATAACAGGAGCTGTGATGGTCTAGTTAAGTTCATCCGTTTAGTGACCCCAGGTTTAATCTTGTTTGTTTGTTGTTTTTGCACATCCTATTAACAGGACATCACTGTCAATACCAGCATTTTACTGCTGTTGTTGATGTCTTGGCAAGTTTACGTTCAGTAGGTGTAATCTCTACTGGTCAGTAAATCATCACACGTCGTCTCCACAGTGAAGGTTGACTACATTGGATCTCTAACAATCTCCGTCTATTGCCCTAGTACTCTGACAAACTGATGTGGTTGCATCTATTGATTTTATTTTGTCACTTGCATCGCTGTCTACAGCTTATTGCCCTTTCAGCTCTCTTTCCAGAGTGTTGTTTACAACTGTGCTTTGTATTTTAATGTGGGTAATTTTATTTTCTCTTGTTTATTTCTGTCATCAACTCTTTTTTCGTTCCCAGACCCGCTAAAACTTCTGTATTTGATTGTGTTTTGGTTCCATAAAATATTTCTGTTCTCTAGTAATAACAGGGATGAATTATGTTTGAGCTGCACAGTTCTTATCCAATTAACCTGTTGTTGATGTTGTTGTTGTTGTTGTTGTTGTTGTTGTTGTTGTAGTAGAGATTTACGTCGATTGGTGTTGTTCACTCTTGTACCACTTTCTTGTGAAAAGTCCCCGTTGCTGTCGAATCTGTTGCTCTACCGCACATTAAATCATATATAGATTCACACAAGTAACCTTTGACAGGCAGCAAAGCAATATAAAACAGTCAGTACTTTAACCATACTAGGTTTTATAATGTACTTACCACAAAGAGATTACACATAATTATTACCGTATGAAGCAAACCAACGTGAGACACACACCCCTGTCTAGATGTCAGTCAGGCAAGATCATGTCATGTTCGTGTTGCTGTTGATAAAAGACTACGCAGAAATAATTGACAGTGTGACATGTCATATCTATAGTAAGTCAGTCTGAATCTTTTAAAATTCTATTCCAGAAAGGACAGAGAGAGAGAGAGAGAGAGAGAGAGAGAGAGAGAGAGAGAGAGAGAGAGAGAGAGAGAGAGAGAGAGAGAGAGAGAGAGAGAGAGAGAGAGCACATACGATGGGGCTTCAAATTAAAACCTTAAAAATGTGATAGGCATTACAACAACCATGCCCTTGTCTTGTAACCTGTCAGTATTGTTAACAATGTCAAGATAGTTCAGCACGCGACATCACGGTGCAGACTAACACGGTGACGTCATAATGACAGTTTAAAGATGACTGCCCACTTTTGACATGCACCAAAGAGGAGCAGCTTTCTGTTATCAATTTTTTAATCAGTCAAGGGTTTAAACCTATAGAAATGCCAGTCAGTCCAGCAAGTGTATTTGTGGAGTAGGAAGTTTCAAAACGGTGTGACTTCTGTGACAGACTTTTTAGTCCGATGAAGAGGTACAGCAGATGGTGCATGAGTGGTTACAAACGCGACCAAGATAATTTTATTGTACAGGACTCCAAGCACTTTATCGGCGCTGGAGGACTTGTATTGAATGCAGTGGTGATTACATCGAACAATGATACATTAGTTCTTTACTTTTTCAGGCTATACTCAAATAACATTTAAGATTTACATTTAAACCAACCGCTTATTTAATCACTTAAACTACCGTCACATGACTATGCCCATCAAGCAAGGACTTTGATGGCCGTTGTGCCGCTCTTTTTCCCCCCAATCCTATTTACAGGACATCGCCGTCAACACCAGCATTTTACTGCTGTTGTTGATGTCTTGGCAAGTTTTACGTTCAGTAGTTTGCCATTGCTTTCTGAACGACCGGCACCCATACCAACACGTCAAAACCCGACACTGTTTGCTGCCAAATCGGTCGCGGCTGTGTTTCGAACGCATGGTAAGCTGCTCACAAATCGCACTCGCAAGCCAATAGGCCACGGAGATGGCTGTGCCGCTCTACAAGAGAGAAACCATAGATAGCTCTTAGCCTGCAATCATCAGCATCATGTGCCATAGCGATAAGCGTAGACGGTCATGTTTTACCACCACGCATGATCACCAGAGTCGTGGATCAGCTGTGTGATCTTGTCTAGACCATACCACGTAGTCAATCCATACAGGTATTTACTTCTCTGCTTTCCTCATGTTATTTTCCCTTCAGTCTTGCCAGTTGTCACGAAATTCTCCAAATTATATATATTGTATTATATTTCTTCTCATAACGTGTCCAAAAAAATGGTAACTGTCTATGTCTAATATTTCTAATCAGTTTACGGCTTTCATTTGTTTCTTGTAAGACTTGTTTATTGGTATGCCTATCTGTCCATGATATTCTTTACATTTTCATTAGAAACCACATCTCCACAACCGTCAGATGTTTTTCAGCTTGTCTGCTCATTGCCTACGCTTCACATCCATACAGAAGTATAGGTTCTATGTAGCATGTCAACACTCGTTTTCTTGTTGAAAATGACACATTTTTATTGGTCAGTATATTTTCCATCTTGCAAAAGGCTGGCTATCTTTACATGGCGATTAGCCTGCAATACCATGACATTAAAATACCAACACTGAACAGACATCGTGACACTGACGCACAACTCTAGGATTTTCTGTCGCTCCACTTTCAAGAAACCACCAGTTGTTTATCATTTGAAAATAACGAAAAGAAGCAACACGATATTGACACTTCAAGGATTTGACTCATACCATGAAACATACTTCCTTGATACAAGGATATTTTTAACGGAAAGATATTCACTCATCATTTGACCAACATACGGATGTGTCCACTTGTTAGTCCCACAGTGGGCCACACAATCAACTGATTCAGCGCCAAACAAAAAGTAGGTTAAGGCCAACTGTGGCACACAATCAAATGAACAAGTATTGTTTACTGAGCTTTGCAGCTGCGTAAGATACCACGAAACAAAATACATAATACGATGACCCTAGTATGACGATATATTGTCCTTCTATTCAAATGGGAGGTACCATGTGTCGATATATTATCATTCGACTCTGAATCAGTTAAACGAAAACTAAAAACTAAGGATCATCACATTTTTGTAGGCTTGTGCACACAGAAGAATAGGTCGCCGATCTTCCCATCCCGATGCGAACTATGAGAGCTGGTATGGAACCCTTGTCCGCACTCATGCTTTTGTCATCATAACGTCAAGCGGAATCTGCGGACAGCATATTCTGAGCATCAGTCTCGCGAAGCCAGTTCCATGTCGGCAGCTCTCCACACACACTCACTGGGTATATTTCACACAGACTGTGTGTGTTCTTGTGCCTTTACTGCAGACATGCTGGCATCTGTGTGAAGAAACAGTGAACGCGTGTCACAATCCCGTGTACTGGGTTCCAAATCAGCTGCAGGAGATCTGGAAGTTGACCTCCTTGCGGTGATTTTTAACAGTGGTATGAGCGTTGGCCACCCAGAAAGCTGTGGCAAACTACTGAACGTAAATTTACCTAGAAAATCATTAAAATGCTGAGGTTAATGATGACGTCCTGTGAAGGGCATGCAGCTAGCAAGTCCATGCCTACACCAGTGACCTGGCTGTGTGAGTAAGCCCGCCACACATAATGGCTGGAGTCCAAGGACTGTCTACATTTCACGCCAAAAGAGAAACAGTCTCTTGGCCAGGGGTCGACTAATTTTATTGCACTTACAAATGCTTACTGATCACATTCCGTTCTCGTGTTCCATGTGTGTTTTGTATTTTTATGTTTTACTTCTTAAAAGATTCAGCGCCAAACAAAAAGTAGGTTTGTACCAAACAAAATTGGATGCCAGAAAATGGCTAGTACGGACGGGTGTGTCGCAGTTATGTCGTAAAGCATTTCAGCGATATATATCCCCGTGGCAGATACGTAAAGTCGCTTACGGCTATTAATCATCCCATAGCAGTTAATCAATTAATCAAGTGAGCCGGACGTGCAGCCTCACCCCCTGATTGCGTAGACAGCGACATTAGGTGTTCTTAAATGTTACCCAGGCGTTCACCACATGATCGCAAAGTCGCATACTTTGACAAACTCAACATGTTTTTATTACAAAACTTTGACAGACACAGAATATTAGTTTCTTTTCTTTTTTACTTTCAAAACTTTGACAGACACAAAATATGAGTAGTGTCTTTTCTTTTTTACTTACAAAACTTTGACAGACACAAAGTATTCGTGTCTTTTCTTTTTACTTACAGAACTTTAACAGACACAAAATATTAGTGTCTTTTCTTGTTACTTACAAAAGTTTGATAAACACAAAATATTTGTGTATTTTCTTGTTACTTACAAAACTTTGACAGACACAAAATATTAGTATCTTTTCTTTTTACTTACAAAATGGCAATGTTGATTCTTAAACAATTTTGACAAACACGAAACAACACTGTTGGTTATTATACAACCTTGACAAGCTATGCATGCCTTTTTATGGGCCACCTTGAGTACCAGATATGGCAACTCTACAACGGTAGAGTCCCGGAACTATACAGGCGATACATCGATGATGGTATTGGTGTCACCTGTATGCCACTGGCGGATCTCGAAACATTCATAGACTTCTTCTCCAACTTCAACCCACTATCAAACTCACTTCCCATATTTCCTCGACGTCTGTCAACTTCTTAGACCTTACTGTTTCCATTGGAACCCATGGTCTCACCACGACGGTCTACTACAAACCGACTGACTCTCACGCCTTTCTACTCTACACCTCCTCTCACCCTCCGTCCTGTAAAGACGCAATTCCTTATGCTCAACTTCTGCCCCTTCGACGACTATGCCAAGATGATGAGGATTTTCGCCACAGGGCTCAGGAAATGTTGGACTTCTTCAGGCTCCGTGGCTATCCTGATCATGTCCTTTCTTCAGCCTTCCGCCGGGCTCTACCTGTAAAAATTAAAACACTTTGGCAAATACAATACATGGATATTTTTATTATAAAACTATGCAAAAACAAAACAACAACACGGTTATTACAAAAAAAGTTTGGCCCATAACTTCCGCATCTCTTTTGTCAATTCTTATTTCTCCATCTATTTTGCCCAATGAGGCCGAGCATTTGAATGTTTAAACAGTGATTACATCTAAAAATAGATATTTACAATCGTCTAGTTACTCTGATACATTCGCCCAAGCCCACGGAGTTCTTCCTGCATCAACACACATCACTTGCGAATGTTCATCTCCGAGCGGTTCCATAGATGATAGAAAATTGGGAAAGTTGCATGCACATCAATACATAAAACACCCCGGTACGCATGTTACATAGTGGCCGACAGTATGGGTGGCCTTTCTCCTCCGTGTTCATCCACTTAGCAATTGTTTGCGTTTATCGTTTTTTATGTGATTCAGTGTTAAACAAAAATATGTTTGGACCAAATATGAAACACAATCAAATGAATAAGTATTATAGTGTACATTTCCATTCACTGGGCATTGAAATTGCGGAAGATACCGCGAAAAAAAAAAAAAACAACAACAAATAACACGATGACCCAAGTATGGCGATATATCATCCTTCTGTCCAAATTGGAGGTCACATTAGGCGATACATTATCCCACGACACTGCATCAGTTAAGCGGGTACCCAAGATTGTTCCTCGAGTATGTTTTCTTTCAGTTGCTCATTCAAGTATCTCACATAACTCCTAAGTACAGACTGCTGTCATATTTTCTCTTTAGTCTATCTTCTTCTCATCGTCTTCCTTCTCTCCAATTTACCTCAGTGAAGTCTTGGGGAACGATGTAAGGTTCTTGCGCTATTTCCGATGCGCTTGGTAAGATCCGTCTCCATTTCTATAAAGTTGGTCTTGAACCCTTCACTGCATCTTTTTAGTAGTCTTAACCTCACTCTGTACTGTCAGGGTCTTAAACCTGGCTCGTTATACCTAACACATGTGAGACAAGTACAAGTACAACATGATTGGACTTGAGACACAACGACACGTAGTTCAATGGATTTATTTACCGATCACATGCAATACGATCTAGTTGTGCATGGAATGATCATCACAATACATAAATAATATATATCAATACACTTACAGACAACCCACAGCTTACAGTCTATCTCACAAGATATACAAGCCTTTCTCTACCCACACGTCAGTCCGGTCCGAGTACCCAAAGCTGTCTCTTGTCTCTCACAAAGCGTTGCCCTCTATGGCTGGACGCGCGCGGACTGCGTGCGTCTTGCTTTGTCCTTGCCTGACCGCTGGCTGTCACGTCAGCCAGCAACCTCGCGGGCAGGTAACTAATACTCGCCTGGCGGGCGTAACGATGTTCTTGCATACCGGCAACATTCGAGACTCTGACAGTACCTATCAAATTTCTTCAGTGTGGCTCTTTGTGGTAGATGGCACCAGGGCGTTATTGTGAGGAGGCCAAATCATGTAATGTGTTGTTCTTAATGAATCACATGACTGGTTTTATACCTAGCCATTTTCTAATTTCCTCATTCCAAATTATTTCACCCAGTTATTCTCGCAGCTTGTCTAATTATCTCATCTCTGTTATAGTTTTGCTCGCATTAGTTGCACTAAGCTTCCTTGGTAGCATAATCTCGGTCCAAAAAGTTGTCATGAGATTTGCTTTAGTACTTATCGGATTTCCCAGAGGCGCTAATTGTCCCTCTACCTGATTTGCATTTGCACAACGTATGTTGTTTTCACTATCCACTCTTACATCTGAAGTGAAAATGGACCTTAGATATTTAAAGTCGCTTATTTGTTTTGTTTCTGAGTTCTTTAATTTTATACCTAGCCTATGGAAGAAGAAAAGAAGTTAATCAAACGATTAGTTGACGTTTACATCAACAAGGCCACGGCGTAATGATGTGTGCCTACCAGTTCACTTCATCACCAACTTTCCTCGGCTAATACCACACACGCACGCACGCACGCACGCACGCATGCATACACACACACACACACACACACACACACACACACACACACACATCCCCCCTCTCTAAACACCCGCTCGTTTAAGGATAAACTATATAGAGATATCAACATCAACATGCTGAAGTAGACTGCTGCTGTCTGTAAATGTATTCGCATTGACGTCTGAAGATGTACAGAGAAGAAGAATAAGATGTATCAGTCGCAAGGTAAAGTATTTCCAGGTGCCGTGTTAGCACCATAGTTAGTTAATATTATCTTACCAAGATGGCAGTGAGCCGACGCGATACCGACATTGATACGAAACTGCGCTGCTAATGTCACTAGCACGATCGGGTGAGCGTTTCACACCTGGGCTCGTCGACCGCTGAGTAAGGGCAAGATTGGCCACCTATACATGTCTCCGTGCATAATGGGTTTCATAATGAGACGGCCTTCCAGATCATAGACCTATAGCAGCAAACTGCTTGGCGTCCCTTTGTTCTGTTTTGTTGTAAAGATGGCAGTGCGTGTTCTATCTCACAATTATGAATACGTTTTTCGACACAAACACCTTATTGATTTTATTGGTTGTTTCGGGATTTGATGAGTGAAGATTGAGCACAACCCACTACTGGCAACGCTGATCGTATTCCGGCACGAACCTTAAGCCTTGTACACGTCCGATTGGAAGCACTAGTTTCGAGATTAGCTCTAGTTTGAGCTCGTCAGTAGTTCATATCCCTGACTGGACCCGGGATCGAACTCCGGATCACTGACGCGTAAGGCGGGTGTACATCCACTGACCACGCGACTCACGCTGGACGCGACAAATTATCACACTAGCATATCACAACGTCACCCATTGTAGACTTTAGCTCATAACCTGCCCGATCGCTGCGACTGACATCCGTCAATCGATGTGGCCCCGTATGATCAGACCTTCTCGATCTGGCAAGGCACACCAGGTGACTAAAATCCAGCGAGCAATAATCAAATTTATTTGTTTGGTTGTTTTGGGATTTGAGGTTAAAAGATTGAGCACAACCCACTACTAGTCTAGTGCTCCCAATTTGACGTGGACAAGGCTTAAGATTCGTGCCGGAATACGATCGGCTTTGCCAGTAGTGGGTTGTGCCCAATAATTAAACCTGCACCTTACAGAATTAATCCAACTTTATAAAAAAGGTACCTGACAATTTTCAGCATTTTCTGGAAATTTCATGGGAAGGAAAGACGGCGAGGTGGGGAACTACAAGACCATCCAATAACACCATCGCCGTATTTCCTTATAAGATCAATCCAACTTGATAAAATGGATACCTAATAAATTTCAGTATTTTCTGGGAATGAAAAGCGGCGAGGAATGCAACTGGGAGTCTCACCTGATAACACCGTTGTCGTGGCTCCACGTCTGCCTTGCTTGATGTTATAGTATGTTCCGATTTGAATGCCTTCATTCACGATAAATTATTTTGAAAACTGTCTGTTGCATCGTTATGAAATTTTTCCAGCCGTCTTATATTTACCCCCACCCAAGGAATATGTCTTTGATAGGTCCAAAAACAACTTAAATCATCAAAAGCGGTGACATTCCTTTGATGTTTTGCTGAACAACTAGTGATTTCTCGCGAACAAAGTTATGTTTACAGTAATTGGAGACCTGCCAATTCAGATGACACACAAAGGCGTATCCGGATTCGTATGGGAGTGGGTGCAGTGAAAGAAGTAGCTTACAGGGTCGGCTGCATTGCACCGGGATTTTATCCCATATGGCTCAGTTTCTTTCCGCAGCGCGGAAAGCGTCGCACAAAGCACGAACTCCGTAGCTCCAGCGACGACCCTCGGGAGTTTCCAAAAAAATGCACTCGTGAAATGAAGGACGCGGCCCGGAATCGAACATACAACCTTCGGAGCTCGAGTCAGACGGCTTGACAACTTCACCACGGAGACTGCCGAGAGGGGTGCAATGTGTAATATTAGTAAAGACAGAGAATTTACAGAGGCACGGGGTAAATAATTTGTAAATTAACAGGAAAGTAGAAGGACTATATTTCTTACCTTATTTTTCATTTCCTTCTTGTTTCTTCAGCTGATGCTGATGCTGTAATGTTTAGGGCCTGCAATTCGTCTGAATAGTTGGAGCAAAATATCCCAGTAAGTGTGTACGTAGATTAAGGTCTGCGATCTGCTCAGACCTTAATCTGTGTCGGACGATTCCAGTAGGTTGATGATTGCTCTCGGTTGCATAAAATTCAATCCATCCTTTCTCCAATAGTCCTCTTCCTCTTTCAACACATGGTCCTCACATTTTTTCCAGTAACTTTTATCAATATTTAATAGCGCGGACAGACAGACAGACAGACAGACAGAAAGGTAGGTAGGTAGGTAGGTAGGCAGAAAGGTAGGTGGGTGGGTTGGTCGGTCGGTCGGTCGGTGGGTCAGTGGGTCGGTAGGTCGGTTGGCCGGCAGGCAGGCAGGCAGGCAGGAGATAGATAGGTAGGTAGGTAGGTAGATAGAGAGAGATAGAGATAGATAGAGAGATAGATAAATAGAGATAGATAGATAGAGATAGATAGATAGATAGATAGATAGATAGATAGATAGATAGATAGATAGATATATAGATAGATAGATAGACAGAGATAGATAGATAGATAGATAGATAGATAGATAGATAGATACCTAGATAGATAGATACCTAGATATAGATAGATAGATACCTAGATATAGATATAGATGGATAGATAGATAGATAGATAGATAGATAGATAGATAGATATAGATAGATAGATCCCCGCCAGGAGCCGAGTCAGCTAGTTTATTTATATAATCACGTTTCATGAAAGAACCCCCATTTGAGACACCTCTGAACAAACCAATTTAATTTCGCCAAAACGAAACCCGCCAAATAATTTCGAAAAGAGCGGGGGTGTGTCTTGCTGAATCTGTAATACTCTTAAAATGATGACATGAATGCGGGAGCGGTAGATTATATACCGCATATAAACAAACATTGAAATCTGCTGTACAATCTTCAGAACAAAATACTTTTGTTGGGTGGACATAATGATAAGGTTATATGCTAAATCTCATCATTTTCCCTCAGTTGGTTACCGAGATATTGAATTTTATATTGAGGAAAAAAAAAAAAAAAACTATAGCATTCTCATGCCTGTCTGTGTTTTGTTTCAGTCGCAGTTTCTTCGATTAAAGAAGTTCGTCAAGGGAAGACAACCGAAGCTCTTCGAAGCAAAGAAATCATTGGCGTATACCCGGATGAATGCGCCTTCTCCATTATCTTTGGGGAGGAGTTCGAATCCATGGATCTGATAGCCAACACACCTGACGAGGCCAACATTTGGATTAGTGGTCTCACCTGTTTACTCAACGCCAACTCACGGTCCAGTAATTGTAAGTAATCGTGAATTGTGCTTTTGTGGAATTTGTACCGAGCTGTTTCCGTGATCTGTTGTCTATCCCGTTTTGTTGGTGTTGGTTATGATAGAATACCATTGTTAGTTGCAATCCTTTGCAGGATTTCGCACTCAACCCCAGCATTTTTTAGTTTGTGATTTCTTGAAAGTTTACGTTCAGTATTTTGCCATTGCTTTCTGAACGGCCGCCACTCTAACCATTTTATTAAAACAGAAAAACTGAGGCAGTCATCCACGAAACAGATGGTCATCGTAAATTGTTTAGAGCAGCCAGACGTAGACAGTCTGAATTTCTTGGCGTGTTTTGTGTAAAAATAAACTCGAAAAGTTAGTGACAACGAGTAAAGTTGATGGAGAGAGAGAGAGAGAGAGAGAGAGAGAGAGAGAGAGAGAGAGAGAGAGAGAGAGAGAGAGAGAGAGAGAGAGAGAGAGAGAGAGAGCAGAAGAGAAACAGAGAGATAAATACCTAGATGACTTGGTGACATGGCATAATCGGGTCAAGAAAACAGACCTGATTGAAGACTGGTGATGGCGAATCATGAGCGGCCTTGCTTACCGGCATGGTAGATGAAGAATATAATCTCTGCTGTCTTTTTCATAAACGTAGTTGTGATTGTCCTTGTTTGTTTGTTGAGACATGTCCTTATTGTTAAAATACATTGTTTATAACTTATTATGTTACAACTCCTTAGCTATCCAGATTTACTTCTTTAGACGTTTACCCTCCATTGCAGCATAGACCCCCCAACCAACTCACCTAGCCGAACTATTTGTACATGTAGCGATTCCAGACATATATGAGAGTGTGGTAGCACATTGGCTAGCAGGCGTATTTGCCGGCCCGGTGCTCTTGTGGTAGAATCCTCCTCGAAGCCACGATTTAAAAGGAAAAAAAGAACTGGCCTAACATATCGACCCTGCCTAAAATGGGCAGCCGGGAAATGTAATGGGAAATATACACGGCGGATGTGATGTTAACCACACGGCCCATGGAGTAACTATTGGATTAAAGAGACAATGAGGCTAGCACTATATACCCAGTTCCCCCGGAAAGGTTAACCCGGTCAACAAATGCCCGCAGAAGTCGGACCGGTCTGCCTAAAGGCGCAAGAACGCAGCTCGGCTGCAAACAGGCACAACGCCCACGTCCAAAAAAAAAAAAAATCTCGCCGGATGAACGCAGAAGAAGACGATATCCAGTTCGCCTCAAGGCGTGAGGAAGGATCCTTTGCTTTACTTTATTTTACATCTGCTTCTTCTTCTTCTTATAGTCCATGCCGTGTGGTATGGTAATCATGTCCGACCACGGCTGTCTGTCTCGTGTGTGCTACCAATCTTCTTATAGTCCATGCCGTGTGGTATGGTAATCATGTCCGACCACGGCTGTCTGTCTCGTGTCTGCTACCAATCTTCTTATAGTCCATGCCGTGTGGTATGGTAATCATGTCCGACCACGGCTGTCTGTCTCGTGTGTGCTACCAATCTTCTTATAGTCCATGCCGTGTGGTATGGTAATCATGTCCGACCACGGCTGTCTGTCTCGTGTCTGCTACCAATCTTCTTATAGTCCATGCCGTGTGGTATGGTAATCATGTTCGTCCACAGCCTTCCGTCTCGTGTGTGCTGCCAATCTTCTTATAGTCCACGCTGTGTAGCGTTGGTAATCATGTCCTTCCACAGCCTTCTGCCTTCGTGTGCGGCAAAGCAATCTGATACCGATGTTCCTCCGCGTCATGATGTCAAACTATACAGCATCTTCTGTCTTGGTGTCCTCCTGCTTCTCTCCCCCCCCCCCCCCCCCAACTTTCTCGTGATGACATACTCCAGCTTCTCACTTTTCTTGACATGTCCAAACAATGAGGGTTGTCCTCTTCTGATGCGAGTAAACCAGTTATCTTTGTCAGTTAACTTCTTTTAAGAGATATTCATTGATCTTTCTATACATCTAAACCATTATTTTATAAACCCACATCTCCACCGATTCCACGTAATTCTCCACTCGCCTGCTTATTGGCCATGATTCACTTCCGTTCATTATGATTGGCTCAATATAGCTCTTAAGAACTCCTTTCCCCATCTCGATTGACAAACAAAGTTGTAAAAAAATAAAAATATTTATATATATATATTCTTCATCTTGTGACTTGCTGCCTTTGCCTGAGCGATTCTACATGTAACTGCCTCTACGTATCTTCCATCTGCTGTTATTAAAGCAGCCTCGATTGGTTCCATTTACTTTAATGTTGCATCTGAGTATACAATTTTGTCTTTGTATTAACCATTAATTCTGTTTTATATTATCCAAAGTCCTTCGTTTTGACTTTCTGTTGCAATTATATCTACTTACTTATAAACATATGCATAAGGGAAAGGGAGCGCCAAACACCCGCGCTTTCGTTGAGTAGAGCAGCATCCAGAACAGCACGCATATCCATCTTCCCATCTGTAGCCAGACATGCGTCTATGTGAGCAGTCCCTCGTGCATGATATCCATTCACATGCTCTCTCTCTCTCTCTCTCTCTCTCTCTCTCTCTCTCTCTCTCTCTCTCTCTCTCTCTCTACTATGTCACTCTCTTTCACAATCGAGAGAGAGAGAGAGAGAGAGAGAGAGAGAGAGAGAGAGAGAGAGAGAGAGAGAGAGAGAGAGATAGTTGAGCGCACGCATGTCATGTAACATACTATTCCATATTTTTTATGCATTCTCATCTTTCATATTACGAGGTATCATTTTGTATGCCACTTGATTGTCCTTTAACATGCCATTCCATATTTTTTTCTCTGTATTCTCATTTTTCATATTATCATTTGTATGCCACTTGATTTTATCATGTATAATATAACATTACTGTGATGTAAGTGAGAGAGTTAGTGAGTGGGAGAGAGAGAGAGAGAGAGAGAGAGAGAGAGAGAGAGAGAGAGAGAGAGAGAGAGAGAGAGAGAGAGAGTTGAATTGCATCACTAATTTGTACGCTACACAATGTATATGTACAATGTTTTCTCCACTTCTTACAATTTTTGCAAGAATGCTCACGACAATCATCAGTGTCTCAACTGTGTGTAAAGTGTGGGAGTTTGTTCTTATTAGTTTCAGTGATCATGTATGTGTGCAGATATGAGGATGTTTGTGTGGGTGTGTATGTGAGGGATGTGTGTGGGGGTGTGGGGAATGTATGTGTGGAGGGGTTGTATGTGGGGGATGTGTATGGGGGGATGTGTATGGGTTGATGGGTGATGTGTGGATGGGTGATGGGATGTGTAGTCAGTGGGGGATGTATGTGTGTGTGAGGGATGTGTGTGTGTGTGTGTGGGGGGGGGGTAGGGGGATATTTGGGAGGATTATTGGAAGTATGTGGGTGTTGGTGGATTGGAGTGTGTGGGTAGGGAATGTGTATTTGGGTGGGTGAATGGGTGTGTAGGAGATTGTGTGGGTTGGGGGATGGGTGTGTAATGGGTGTAGGGGATGAGTGTGGGGGGGGGGTGTCTGTGAATGGGATATGTCTGTGTGGGTGGGAGTGTGTGAGTGTGGATGGGGTAAGTGTGAGTGGGTGGAGGATGTATGTATGTGTGGGTGGTAAGGATGTTTGTAGGTGGGGGATGTGTTTGTGGGTGGGGAGATGTGTGAGTGGGTGAGAGATGTGTGAGTGGGTGAGAGATGTGTGGGCCGGGATGTGTATGAGGAATGCATGTGGGGATGTGTGTGTGTGTGGGGGGGGGGAATGTGTTTATGGGTGGAGTTTAGTGTGGGAGGGGAGATGTGTGAGATGTGGGGGAGATGTGGGATGTGCAGGTGGATGATGGATGTATGTGAGGATGGGGGATGTGTGTTTGGCTGGGTGGTTGGGGTGTGTGTGGGTGAGAGGGTAGATGAGAGATGCATGTGTTGATGGGCGGGTGGGTGATGTGTGGGTGTGAGTGGTTGATGGATGAGTACGTGAGTGGGTGGATGTGTGTGTTTGTGGGAAGATGTGTGTGAGCCGCGGATGTGTGTGGGTGGGGTATATGTGGGTGGTGGGGTGTGTGTGGGTGGGAGGTGTGTGTTTGTATGGTGTTTATGGGTGGGGGATATTTGTGGGCAGGTGGGGGAGATGTGTTTGTGAGTGGGGATGTGTGTATAGGTGGGGAATGTGTAGTTGAGAGGTGGCGGATATTGGGTGGGTGAGTGAGTGTAGGTTGGCTGATGTGTGTGTGGGTGGGTGGGGAAAATTGTGAGGGTGCGGGATGTATGTGTGGATAGGTGCGGGATGTGTGGGTTGACGGGGGTATGTGATGTGTGTTTTGCTGGGTGGTTGCGGGTGTGTGGGTGGGTGGTGGAGAATATATGGGTGGATGTGTGCGTGACGGTTATGGGATGGGTGGGTGATGTATGTGTGGGTGGGTGGGGAAATGTGTGTTGGTGGGGATCAGTGGGTGGGTGGCGGCATGTATGTTTGCCTGAGTCTGTGTGAGTGCGTGGAGGTATGTGTGGGTGGGTGGGGATGTGGTGGGTGGCTGAGGGATGTGCGGGTGGCTGCGGGGTGTGAGGGTGGATGGGGGAAGTGTCTCACAACATTGCAATATGCACTGTTTATGTTAACAACGTTCATTTGACAATGTTTTTTTCCCATGTGAATGTACCATGCCTAATATGCATTGTTTATGCTTACAAAATCCATTTGACAATGTTTTTTGTTCTCCCTATGTAAATGTAACATGCACATTTGATGAATGAAAGATGAGTGATCGAAAGGGCCGAATGTAAGACGGGCCTGCGTGCCCAATTTGTTACCTTTTTAAAATAAAGTTCGTTCGTTCGTTCGTTCTTTCTTTACTATCTCATTACTCACTCTCTTCTCTCTCTCTATTCGCTCTCTACTCTCTCTCTACTCTCTCCACTCTCTCTACTCTCTTAACTCTCTCCTCTCTACTCGATCTCCTCTCTCTACTTTCTACTCTCTCTCTCTCTCTCTCCCTCTCTCTCTCTCTCTCTCTCTCTCTCTCTCTCTCTCTCTCTCTCTCTTTCTCTCTCTGAGCCTAGTTTATCGTCTATCGTACCAGCACTCCAACAAGTAATGCGAATAATTTAACCTTGTCTGCCTGCCTGCCTGCCTGCCTGCCTGCCTGCCTGCCTGCCTGTCTGTCTGTCTGTCTGTCTGTCTGTCTGTCTGTCTGTCTGTCTGTCTGTCTGTCTGTCTGTCTACTTGTCCGTAGTCTGTCTCTGTCCGTCTCTTTGTTTGTCTGCCCTCTTCTCGTCAATCGGTCGGTCAATCCGTCCTCTCATTGTTACCTATATTGCTGTCTTGTGTCAGTACTGGTCGTTAGGTGACGGCTCGCCGACCTGCCTGCGGCGTCACGTCTAGTCTGTCGGGTCATTGACCTGCCGCTACATTTTGTCCTGCTGTGTCGTCTTCTGAATATTTATGCATGACATTAACTCACATCACTTCCTGCCTGTTAACTGTTCATACCTAGGTCCGTTCACCCAGCCGGTCCATTGTTAAATGTACACGTACTCTATGGAGTTTGATAAATGTTCGATATTCAATGCGCCCTGTGAGCAGAACTGCAATCATTCAACGTCTGTTAGTGCCAATCAGTACGTATAAATTAACTGACTTGTAAATCATAACTGCAACACACCCCTACTTCCCATTTTCCGCCATCAATGTTTGTTTCGATCAAATCTACTTGTTATTTGGCACTGAATCCGTGAATGTATCTTTCTTCTTATTCTGTTTTGGAATCATGCTATAGCCGCACTTGTTGTTCCTGCATGAACTGCGCTGTCCTCTACAAGCCTTGCAGGCTTCTATAGAGTTTGGCACCTAGGGTTGTTTCGTCAGTCCATAGAATATATCTTTCAGAGCTCTACTGGTGTAGTTGAAAGAAAAAAAAATTTAGTTGCATGCCCTTTACAGGACGCAGCAGTCAACACTAGCATTTTTTTGACTGTTCGTGATTCCTGGGCAAGTTTACGTTCAGTAGTTTGCCATTGCGTTCTGAACGACCGGCACCCATATCATTTCATAAAAATTCAACACATGTGTGTTTCGAACGCCGGTATGTGAGATTACGAACTGCGTCCTTAGCCATGGAGCGGGTCGTAGCCGATGTTGTAATACGAGTTCTGTAGTTTGAGGTGCGTGTGCGTGGTGCTGTAGAACCCTTCTTAAGCGCTGCGTACATGTGGATGTTGAGTTTGATATGTCCTAGAGTCTAAAGGTAGTGGACTTGCCCAGTCTTGTCCAGTAGATAATAGCCATCCTGTAGCTGAGGGGGGGGGGGGCGCACTATCTATCTGTTTTGATTAGATTTTTTATTTGGTAATATTTAAATGGAATATCTCGTTAAAATGTTAAGGGTCCCTCTTTGGTCAATTGGTCAGTCCTGTAATTTCCGGGTATACCTTAATGGTATGGGAATCCACTGCGTTGTAGTTCTACGTCGTTTGAATGTAGTCTCATGAGATATATCCATGTTGAATACGCCTTGCTGTTCTCCACAATGATGCCACAAAAAGTAAACAGATGAGTATATATATATATATATATGTCTATGTGAGTTGGAATATGGCCACATTTCCATCACAATGCCTGGACAGAGCTTCAGAGAAACATGTGGTGCCCAAATGACATGTTCCCTCTCTCGGCCTTGCCCTGTGTACTCCAGAGGAATGGGTAACCAATACGTCTGGAACAAGGTAGGCTGCAAAAGCTGGCGGCTCAGCGTCAAACCTCCGAGACCTCGCCTCGACGAGCAGGTGGCGAGTGGTGGCCAGACCCTGGAACCCAAGGGACCTGACCTAGAGGCGTTTAGCCAAATCCCACAGGTGAAGGCCTCGTACATAGATCCTCGTTAAAGGGTTATATATATATATATATATATATATATATATATATATATATATATATATATATATATATATATATATATATATATATATATTCTCCCCATTCCTTTAAGTCTTGTGTAAGAGGCGTTAAAGTTAGTCGCATATCCTTTACAGGACCTCGCACTCAACCCCAGCATATTTTTGTGCTGTTTGTGATTTCTTGGCACGTTTACGTTCAGTAGTTTGCCATTGCTTTGTGAACGACCGGGACTCATACCATTATTTGAAAACCAACGCAAGGCGGTCTGCTTCCATATCGCCTGCAGCTGTGTTTTGAAAGCGATATGGGGTATTACGAATTGCATCTGCCACAGAGGCAGCATAAGAGACGTACATGTTGTATTGTGGGTATTGTTTTCAAATTTGTATAAATTCGCCAGAACAACGTACAACCACCGCCTGCTATTTACCATTTCTAACGACCGATGGGTTTGAAACGCGGCGTCCCTTCACAGGATGTCGTATATGCCGACTCTTATTTTGGGAGATCTGATATGGGACCCATTATTCTAGAATCGCAGAGGTGTAAAACGTCTGCTGAGATAATTCAGATTATGGGGATTAATAAATCGACGGTGTTGAGCGGTGCTAATCAATTACTTATTACGTCTTCCTTGTTCAACCCCAATGTTGCATCTGCTGCCCTGGAGGCCTGTCAATCGACCTTTTCGTGTCCATATACACCAACATGGCCTGGGCACTTCCGCTTTTGTAGTTGTGATGGAAAGAAAAGGCAGCAAGGAAACAGAGTGGCTATTCTGCCTAATTATGGTGTTACCTAGAATATGTGAAGGCTGTTAACACGTGACACTCCAACAGCAACATCTGCCACGAGTCTTCTTATAGTCCATGTTGGGAGATGCTGGTCCTCGTGTCTGTTCAATGCCTTCTGTCTCGTGTACTGCCAATCATTCCTGATACCGATGTTCCTCCAAGTTATGATATCAAATTGTCTAGTATCTTATCTCCTGGTCTCCTTGTGAGTCTCTTCCTCTCTAACTTTCTCAAATGTCACTACCAACTACAACATTTCCCACATCGCGCTATGCCCAAAGAATATCGGTCTTCCCTTATAGTTTTACAAAGTATGTTAATCCGCCGGTCTCCCTGGCCTAGGCGTTAACGTCTTTCTCCGTAATCCCGTATATTCTCGTGAGTAACATAACTTGCACGAGAGTCGGTATCGGTTCTCGCCGCTTTGGTAACTTACGGGGTATGTCAGCCGGTCGCTCAGAAAGAAATGACAAACTACTGAGCGTAATCTTGCCTAGTACATCAACAGCAGCTGAAAAATGCTGATGTTGACTCCAACGTCCTGTAAGGGATATGCAAAAAAAAAATATGTTAATCCAACTGGGACATTTATAAGTCCCTTATCTTAAGTGTTATTATTCTTGGGCGTTTCTGGGTGTTTGTTTGCTAAGCAGGGAGACACAAAACATGCTCGTGTCTGTGCAAGGAGCAGGCAACTTGTTCAGGGCGCCTGTTGAGGCACGGAGGTGGGATTTATGACAGTTTTATCGGTCTTCCTAGATGATGAAAGAAGTGCAGAGTAAAGTACTCGTGAGTGAGGCAGGCGATAAATATAATGACATAAAGGGAAGGAAATGATGAAAATTATCGCTTCCTTGTAGAGTGATAAATTTAATCAAATAAGGGGGACGGAAATGATTAAAGTTATCGCTTGCTTGTCGATCCCGAAGGACTTTTCATGGAAATGTCATCGCGCGTGATTATAGAAGTTTTCTTCCAAACTGTTTGCTGATAAGACGCTTTCAAATACGTGAAAGAGAACACGCAGAGGGAGAGAGAGAGAGAGAGAGAGAGAGAGAGAGAGAGAGAGAGAGAGAGAGAGAGAGAGAGGGGGGAGAGGGGGGGGGGGTTTGTTTTTATAGTGTTTTGTTTGAAGTAGTAGTATGTCAGGATTTGGTCGATCTCTGAATATTGCACCGTTTCTGTAATGTTGGTTAAGTAACCCTAAAACGGGAAGGGCATGGATAGAGTTACATGGGTTAGCTACAGATAGGGAGTTGGGGGAGTGGGGGTGGGGCCTTGGAGTGAGTTGATTGAGGTGATGGAGGGGAAAAAAGAATAAGAATTATATATATATATATATAATAGTTGCATACATTTTACAAAACTTTGCAGTCAACACCAGCATTTTTACTGCCGTTGTTGATGTCTTGGCAAGTTTTCGTTCAGTAGTTTGCTATTGCTTTCTCAACGATATTATAGGTTTCTTTGATAGAAGATAATCGTGGGAGGTGTGGAACCATGTCTGCCCATGCTTGTCGCCACTCTCTCACATACACACATATACACACGCATGCACCCACCCACACACACACACACACACACACACACACACACACACACACACACACACACACATGTATGAATGAGTGCCTTGGCGATAAGCATATGCAGACATACTACCACATCTCCCGCGAACATCTTCTATCAAGGAACTCTATATAAGTCTTTTCACAAAATAAATAAATAAATAAATAAATAAATAAATAAAGCTAAGAGTAGATCAAAGACTAGAAATGGGAACAATCAGTTGTCAGTTAAAGGGCCGGATGGTGAGTCTTCTCCTTACATAAACTATGTAGATCTAGCGGACTTGAGGTATTGCACAAACTAATGGAAATAACCAACATTCTCACTTAACAATGGAAATAACCAACATTCTCACTTAACAATGGAAATAACCAACATTCTCACTTAACAATGGAAATAACCAACATTCTCACTTAACAATGGAAATAACCAACATTCTCACTTAACAATGGAAATAACCAACATTCTCACTTAACAATGGAAATAACCAACATTCTCACTTAACAATGGAAATAACCAACATTCTCACTTAACAATGGAAATAACCAACATTCTCACTTAACAATGGAAATAACCAACATTCTCACTTAACAATGGAAATAACCAACATTCTCACTTAACAATGGAAATAACCAACATTCTCACTTAACAATGGTTAGTAAAAAGTAGATTTCGGGGTCTTGTAGACATTATTCCGAATATAGAGGCGGGATGGCGCTTTGTTGTAATGGCTTGGACGCTACGCTGACAGTGACATGAGGACGCGGGGCGAAAGTTGGATGTCAGCTGTAGTCGGTCGTTGCGGGAAGGAAAGACTTGTCACACAATTCTCCTTGTTCCCAGGCCTACACAATGTGATGATCTTGACTGTTACTGCTATGGATGGGACTTAACTGTTTGTTTTATAGATAGTTTCACTGAGAGAGAGAGAGAGAGAGAGAGAGAGAGAGAGAGAGAGAGAGAGAGAGAGAGAGAGAGAGAGAGAGAGAGAGAGAGAGAGAGAGAGAGAGAGAGAGAGAAAGGGAGAGAAAGGGGGGGGGGAAGAGTTCGTGCGTGGCGTTCGTTCGCGCGCGCGGATCTGTGTATCAGGGGACGGCGAAACTGTTTTGCCCATATGATAATAGAAACACACAAACATATTGTCACAACAAGTAAAGTCGTTGGGGGAAAAAAGACCGAAGAAGACAGGCAGACATGATTTTCTGCGGCCGGGCTCCATAGTAAAATAAAGGATTAATTCCCCGCTGTAGGGCTTATTGAGTATTCTTTACTAACTCCTTTATGTTTGCTGACCCCACAAGGCAGTGCGTGGGTTATGTACTCACTATCACACCAGCAGCCTTCACTTCTAAGAACATCTACATTAGGCCGGGGCGACCTGACAGTCCAGGTCAGTTGAACCAAAGATCTCCCACTCGAAGGGGATTTGAACACATGCCCATCTGACCGACAGGCAGGTATGTTAACCACTGCGCCACTGCCGCTTTGCACCATTATTTAGCAAAAATGGTCTCAAGCAGTTTCCTGCTACAGGTATGTGATGCTATAGGGCCATGCCATTATGTAGGCCCGAATGCATGAATGTATAGGTGATCAAACTTTCCCTCACTTAGCAGCCGACGAACCCAGGTGCCCAATCTTCATCCGAACTTGCTCATGACATTATCAGCGTAGTTCCCTAAGGTGGCTAAAGTTCCCGCTGCCTTGCACCAGGGCATAGATGACTAGCACATGAATTGATAGGGAGGTTGTAGAGATGCATCACCGCCGACGCCAGTCGTCAAGACAGTTGCCTCTGATAACGATGATACATATTCCTAAAACTAAGTCTCGCTGCCTGGCTATCTCCCCTATCTGCCGACTTCTCCCGACTGGTCCAAATTACCAAATTTGCTTGCAAATTACAGTCTTATAGATAAGATGGCATATCAGGGGTATGTTAATGTCGACGGCTCTCACCCTTCAGCAACCCAGACTCACGGAGAAAGGTCGACTTTTTCTTCCCCATCCAATTGCTATTGCAAAGTAATGATGTCCTGGGTAAGGAGTTCTATCTAAGACCTATCGTATGTCATGAGAAATAAATATGCAGTAGTGACTGGCTCTCGTGGAATTTCATTCATTCATTCATTCATTCATTCATTCATTCATTCATTCATTCATTCATTCATTCATTCATTCATTCATTCATTCACTCATTCATTCATTAGCATGTCCTTTGCAGAGCATCGCTCCCATAACAACCTTCCGAAAAACTCCTTGGTCATAAGCAAAATGTTCCGCATCCGATACACCCATCTGGAGATCATCCGTCATATCCTGCACCCATCTTCTCTTTGGCTTTCCTCTTCCTCTCTTCCCAGACATATACACCTCCATTATTGTTCTCTCCAAACTTTCATGACGTTTCAAGTGACCAAGATATTTCAATTTTCTTTGTTTTATCGTCTTTAGTAGCCAACATTCTTCGATATTCAGCTCTCTTCGCATGGATATATTTGTTCTTTTCTGTATCCAAGGTATTCTTAGAACTCGTCTATAACATTTATATTTAAATGCATTTCTGCGCTATTCAGCTTATTTAGTAAGTGTCCAGGTCTCACAGGCGTATGTTGCAATGGGAAAGATGCATGCTCTTAAAAATCTAATTTTTGTAGGACTGTCTGTCCCAAGCCACAATTTATTCAGTTGTTTTAGTTTTTGAAGAGCAATAGATATTCACCTTTTAATTTCTTTCATTGTGCCACCATTGTTTTTTAATTAATGACCCAAGATATTCGAAATTTTCCACCACCTCAAATTTTTCCTCATTAACGTATTCTTTCTCCATATTAGTGTTGTGTTTATGCATTATCTTTGTTCTTGTTATGGTAAGATGTAAGTTGTGATTTTCACTATTCTGTTGGGTTGAGGTTATTATTCTGAGAAGTGAATAGTAATACTATATCATCAGCATATCGAATCTCTGGTATTTCACTACCACCGTTATTTAGGGCATCACATTGCGCCTTGGTTATGTCGTCTCTGACATTGCTCATTATATTTTCGGCGTACAGGTTAAACAAATAGGGGGACAACACACAACCCTGCTACACAGCAGGGTTGTTGAACACATACCAAACTGAAATGACAAGATATTACACACAGGTGATGGGATCATGGGAAGGCTGACACACCACAATTATAAACATCCGGCGTTGTCCATTTCACGTCATATCTTGGAAACCGGTCATGTAATTGATAGAGACAGCGCTTTCCGGGTGTTGTTTCATACACAAAATAGTCGTTTGTTAAAGTTTGCAGAAGCCCTAATGATTCATCTACATAGGCCAATTTTGTGCAAACAGAAAGACATGGTAGTCAATTTAAAATTACCACGGTAAACAATTGATATTACTGTGCGAACATGTGTATATTTCAGCTTGAACGGTGTATCTAGTTATTTTACTCTACGTTGTGTGACTTCTGCTGTAAGCATTTGACGAGATGTAGCGAAATATGTCAGGCAATAAATCGTACAATCTATGGTTTGTGTCTTCGTTATTCAAATTCACTACGGGAAAACATCGTTTTGATTATTTGTGAATGTTCTCAAGAGAAGATAACATAATGAATACATGAAGTGGGAACTGCAACTTGGGTGTTTTCATAGGGAAGCAAGCAGCCATCTCGTCTAATACACCGGCTTTCTGCAGCCTTACATTGATCACGAACCCATGCATCGCCATCTCTGAGACGTTGATAGGAATAATTACTGGGATATAAGAAGAAGGGAACTTCAGATCCAGGATGCATCCGAAATGAAGGATGCTATGTGCACGATTTCAAATCTTTCTTGTTATTTTCTTAATCTTTTGGAAGTGCTTTTGCAGCTAAGATTTCTCTCTCTCTCTCTCTCTCTCGCTCTCTCTCTCTCTCTCTCTCTCTCTCTCTCTCTCTCTCTCTCTCTCCACTCCCTCCCTACCCTCTCTCTCTTTTACTCTGTCTCTTTATCACGCTCTCTCTTTCTCTTTCTGACTCTCTATTTCTTACGCTCTCTTCCTCTTTATTTCTCACGCTCTTCCCCAAAATCTCTCTCTCTCTCTCTCTCTCTCTCTCTCTCTCTCTCTCTCTCTCTCTCTCTCTCTCTCCCTCCCACCTTCTCTCTCTGACCCACACAAATGGTAACATATTGTTATTTCTTTGTGTTACGTCCGGGGCCATTTAGATATTTAAAACACCATTCACGGACCATATAAAATTATCAATTAAAAATTAGCCTGCTATATTTTTTCAAACATTTACTCAACTGATTCAGTGCCGAAGGATAATATATTGCCACATGTGGCCTAACATTTTGACAGAGGGACGATATATCGCTATTCTAGGGTCATCGTGTTGTTTGTTTTGTTTCGTGGCATCTTCCGCAATTTCAAGGCTTATTGAATGGAAATTTACATTCTAATACTTCAAAACAATGTTTTCCCGTGGTGAATTTGAATAACGACGACACAAGCAATATATTGCACGATTTATTGCCTGGCATATTTCGCTGCATCTCGTCATGTACATACTGAAGAATTCACACAGATAACTCCTTCAAGCTGAACTATACACATGTTCGCACAGTAATGTCGATTGTCTACCACGGTAAGTTTAAACTGACTAACGTGTCTTTCTGCTTGCACAAGGCTGGCTTAAGTAGGTTGATCATTATAGCTTCTGCAAACTTTAACAAGCGACTACTTTGTGTGTTGAACAACACACTGAAGGCACTGTCTCTCTCAATCATATGACCGCTCTCGAGCACTTGCCTCGCGACCGATGAAGCGGGACTGTTCCGGTGTGTCGGCCTAGCTAGGCTACCATCGTCTGTGTGTAGTATCTTGTCGACCCAGCTCGGAATGTGTTTCAAGACCCTGTTGTGTAACTGCCACTCTGTTCTGCCGATGTAGATGGCCTCGCACCTGCATGTAAATTGGTAAGTTCAATTCGATTTGGCGTACAAAGCTGCAGGTTCTTTTACTGCTGGGGTGGGGATCGGTGTGGTTCTGTACCTGATAACTGGAGTTGCAGCAATTGTCTCAATTTTGCCAGTGAAGCCAAGCATTTCTGCCTACATTCGCAGTAAATAATACGCACAGGCGGACCACCCTGTTCTATTGGTTTGAATGTTCCTAAGTAAATCTTGATTTACAGAACTGTAGAATGTAGGAAGACCCAGAAAACACGAATAAGAGAAGTAAAGGCATACATGAATCAGATGAGAAAACATGGACGGTGCTGGGTGGCTTGGGGTGAGTTGGTTGCGGAGTTTTGTCCTAAAGGGGGGTACAGAACGAAAGAAGAAGACCAATATAGTGGGACGCGAGTAAAAGAACTGAGCAGTTATCTCGGATACTAGACATCTCATCTGCAGTGACATTTCCCTACTTCTTCGCTATGCATAATCAGATTCAACAGTTGAAACGACCGCCCAAAATCCGTAAACTGTATCTTCCTCTTTCCTTTATTCATTCCTCCTGCAGTTTTATCTTCGGCTGTTATTTTCTATTTGGAAAATATCCAAGAAGTGTTCGTTATATGTTGCCAGGTTCACACGAGTGAGACTCTTTGCAAGTCTCCCGCACATAATCAAATGTTTTCTACCGGACAGGAGCACGGGGGAATTTGTCCCCTTCCTTTTAGTAAATGACCTTTTCCTGACAGCTTTCCCATTGAGTTCGGCGTATCTGGCCTGTTGAGTTAGTGCGACTCAGCGGTCTCTGTCTAGAATCTGAATAGAAGCGCCGGCATTAAGAACTCTTGAGGTATTGGAAAGGCCTCGGCTGTATGGTTTTATCATTAAATCTTCCTGTGACATACAAGGGAAAGCCCTGGGTTAAAGAAGTTCTAGTCCAGTTTTGATGAGGCAGGTTTGTAACTATTTCTGGTTTTATTTTCGAGGTGTTCGACTGACTGCTTCTGTCTTAAGCATTCGTTGGTTTAAAACAGTGTTTTCCTGGGTTTGAGGTGCCGCTTCTTTACAAGCCACATCCCTGGCTCCTTCATCCTCTAGATACATACATGCAAACATATTTGTAGGTCGACTTAACTACCTACCTGCCTGCCTACCTACCTGCCTGCCTGCCTACCTACCTGCCTGCCTACCTACCTATCTACCTACCTACCTACCTACCTACCTGCCCACACACCTACTTACATACATAGTTACCTACCTATCTACCTACCTATCTACCTACCTAACAACCTACTTACCTATGTACTTACCTCCCATCCTGCCTGCATGACGCCCATCCGTCCGTCCCGACAGACACGTAGTCACTCACGCCTACGTGCCCAAACATATACCAGTCCACTCACTTATACACCTACCTAGCCATCGCCACCACCGCGAAACACACACGCAGACACACACACACGCGCGCGCACTCACGGAATCTAATATCACAACAACATATTCGTATAATAAATCGACTGCGAATGTCCCATCAACGCCCATTTAAAAAAGGTAAAAATCTGGAGACGGAAACAATACCTCTGGGAAATGTAAATGTGAGTACTGAAAATAACCGAAGATGAGACTAAAGAGAACGAGAACGTAACTCCAGAAGATGAGGTCGAGGCACGGACCTGGTTTAATATCCTATGAACACGAACAGGAGAAATCTAATTTGAAAAGAACATTCTGACTAGGGTTCTTGTGCTGGGAGACCCTCGTATTACTTGCAGTAGTTACATTTGAAATATAATTACTTCCCTCGTTCTCAGCTGTGTCTGGTCTCACGTGAAGTTTTCATTTGTGGCTTTTATATCTTAGTGTACGTAAGATAACCGTGCTAACGCAGGCTTTTTTTTCTTCTTCTTTGTTTTTAAATTTTACAAATTCAAATATAATAATGATTATAGTATTTTTTTTTCGCTTGCTTGCTTTGAACTCAAGCGTAGTCCATAGACACTACTTCTAGTAGTGCTTTTATGAATTTTCCGTGTGGATTAGCTTTTCCTATTAAGAATGTTCCTCGCCATCAGGCGAACCCATTCCGACTTCAGGGGTACTTGTAATTTTTGTCCACTAGTCAAGGACGATAGGTCAACATTTAGTCTAACTGTCCGGTGTAGGGGTTGAACCGCTTACAGCGGCATCAACACACCGGATGTTTAATTTATGGGGGAAAAAGACAGCGACAATTGCATGAATCATATGTTAAGTGGTTGGATACTCATTACTTATAAACATAACAGTACAAATGTTTTGCATATCCTTTACAGGACATCGCTGTCAACAGCAGCATCTTTCAGCTGTCTGTTGATTTCTTGGCAAGATTACGCTCAGTAGTTTGCCATTGCTTTCTGAGCGGCCGGCACAATGTCCCGCAAGTCACCAGCGGGGGACGAACCGCTCCCAGCTCGCTCCCGCTACGAGACTCTGCTTGACAAACGGGATTACGGAGAAAGTGTTGTAACCCCTCAGCCAGAGAGACCGGCTATGAACATAACAGTGACCTGAATATTGAAACTTTGTTAATTTTTTAGGACGCAGGGTTCCCCAGGGTCAAGGCCCGCCCAATTAAGTTCCAAGCCCCCCCCCTCCCAATTAGGTTCCAAGCCCCCTGTATGTCATTGTGATAACTCCTCTGCAGGCGACCATGGCCAGATCAAGTGCATATAAGTCTACCTTTAATCACTGTCGTGATACAAGAACGGATATTACACTTTGATCTTAGCCAAAATTCCCTGAAACAATCCAAAGTGCTGAATATTTAGGATTATTATTTTTCCAAACGTTTATTTTATACAAAGCAATGTATATTTACAAGGTGTAATGTGTGTTTCTTGTTTGTGTATATCACAGAGCGTTGCCTTTTGTTAGTGTTAAGTGTCACATGTGTGAATAAAACAAATACATACATATACATTTATGATAATATGACATTTATGGCATTGTGCATGTAAACACACGTTCCTTGCATATGCTTCATTTCCACCTCCACAAGCGGAATGCTTGTTACATCTGTCCATCTCTCTCTCTCTCTCTCTCTCTCTCTCTCTCTCTCTCTCTCTCTCTCTCTCTCTCTCTCTCTCTCTCTCTCTCTTTCACATATATACACACACACTCACTCATACACACTCATACACACGCGCATGCACATACATGCACTCACACACACAAACAGATGCATAAATATGTTACTGCCAACGATAGAGACACACATTTAAAAAAAAAAGACAACAGAAATTCTAGTTGCAAGAGAAAATAAAATTAAATAAAGTTTACACATTTAAGTCAGGAAAAATAGTAGATAGTTTGTATTTGAACATAAGTAAAATAAGTTTCTGTTGTATGTAAGGGAAATGAACCTTGCCTTGATTGTGCAAGTCCAAACTAATTTTCTGTATTCTGCTAGTGTTTGAAGTAGTTTTGTGTGTATATCTTTGGATGTTTTAGGAAGAGTGTTCAGAAAGATTGCCTTGTAAATGTCTGTTTGTTTGTCTGTGTGCGTTTGTATTAGTTGTTGTAGAGTTTCCACTGCAACTGTGACTGTTTGACATGTGTAGAATATGTGTTCTTCTTTCTCTTGTGTGTTGTTCCTGCATAGTTGCCATTTTCCTATTTTTCTGGATCTGAATGCTACTTATTTTATTATGGGAGTCATATTAAAAATCAGTCTGTAAGTGACTTCTTTCGCGTTAAATGTGATATATTTGTTGTTTAAGTTGGAAAAGGTGGATGTGTAGTTTGACATGAAATATGTTTGTCCTCTTTTTGATTCTCAGTTTAAGTGATGGTGCTTGTTTACTAACTAATTGTTTGTATATTTCTTGTGTTATTTCATGTATTACATGTTTATGTCCTTGTATTGCCTATATAAAAGTGTGATAGAAAGGTGGTAGTATGTCCTGATAATGTGCTGCTGCATTGTTTAGTTTTGTGAGATGTTTTATTTTGTGTGCTATATAATATAATGCTAATCTATGTTGTTCTGGATGTCTGATAATATTGCCTACGTTGCTGATTCTAAGTGCTTGTATTTTTGTTTGTATGTCCTGAAGTGCTAGTCCTCCTTGTTTCTTGTCCTATTTGAGAGTTCTATGCTGTATGCTGTGTATATGTCTTACTAAATATGAAATGTCTTATATGTTTTTTTTTATGTCTGTGATTGTCCGTTATGGGGGGTGTAACATGGTGACTAAGTATATTATTTTTGGTATGATGTATGTGTTAACTATTATTCTTCTACCAAATATTGTTGCTGTTTTTTTTTTTATTTATACCCGTGTAGCATGTCTGTGATCTGTTGTGTTAGTTTTAGCCATGTTTTTGTGTGTGTGTTGTTCTGGGGTCACGTTGAAATGTGATCCCATACAGTTCCATATTGCGTGTATGTGTTAGGTCTGGAGGGAAATCAAACTTTTGTATCCACTTTCCCAGGCCCATAATTTGTGATTTTTGTATATTAATATTGGCTCCACTGCCTTTCCCAAAGTGGGAGAAGGTGTGCAATATGTTTCTGATGGATGTGTTGCTTGTAGGGAAGAATACAGTATCGTCTGCATATGCAATGTCCTTTTGCTCTCATATTCCCTGCATGAAAGTGCCTTTAATGCTGGTATCTTGTCTGATCGTTTCTAATAATGGCTGTAGTGTTAGTATATACAGAAGTGGTGATAGTGGGCACCTTTATATTACAGATCTTGTCAGCCTGAAGCTAGCAGTCAGTGAATGGTTCACTAAGGCTTTGCTTTCAGGGATCTACAAAATCTGTATCCGCTTTCTGTAGTACTGTCCCATATTGCAGTGTTCTACGGTTTTGTGCAAATAGGAGTTTGCGATTCTGTCAAAGGCCTTCTCTTGGTCCAAAGACTAGAGTGAGAATTTAAGTCTTTCTGGTGTGTGTATGTTATAATGTCTCTATTTAGGTGTGTGTGGTTTTTATATTCTCGTGCTGTACACTACATAGCTATTTTGGGTGTACTAGTTTTGGTAGAAATTGTGTGATTTTGTGTGCTAGTGATTTGGCCAGAATTTTGTAATGTGTTAAAAAGTGAAAGTGGTCTGTAATTTGTCAGTTGTGTCTTGTCTGTCTTTGCTTTGTGTATAAGTGTTATGTAAGACATGTAGCAACTATCAGGGAGTTCTTTCTTGATTGTCAAAGGCCTCTTGATAGACTTTTAGAAGAAGGTTACCTATGATAGGTAATACTTGTTGATATCATTTTACTGTAAATCCTTCTGGTACTGGTGTCTTGTCTGTGTTAATTTTACTAACTGCATGTGTTTATTTTCTAGTGTCAATTCTGTGTCCAATATCTCTTTGTCTGTGCCTGTTATCTTTTTTTTTTTATATTTTAAGAAGCTATCTTGTATATGTGTGTGTTTACTGTCTCCGTTGTAAATAAGTGTGTATACTATTGCTGGAATGTTGTTGTTATGCGTATGGTTTTTGTTTGTGTGAATTCTTGCATGTCTATTGTGTTTTTCTGTTTGCTACGCTGTATGTTTTGTTCTGTTGCCATGTATTGTTTGCTGGATGTCTCTTGTGTGATGGCGTTGAGATTTGTTCTAATTAGTGCACCCAGGTATCTGTGCTGTTCGTGTTGTTCCAGTTGCATTTCCAATGCATGCAAGTATGGTGAGTTTCTGTCGGTTTGCTTTGTTAAATGTATCGCTGTTTGTATGATCTGTTCTTGTTGCAGTCTACGCTTGTGTATGATGGATGCTAATTGTTGGGTCCTGCTCCGTATTGTGTTTTTCAGTAAGTCCCAGTATTGTCTAATGTTGTCATTTGGTAACCTATCAGTGCATGTATGTATCAGGCCTGTCATATATTGTACATATTCTGTGTTTTGGAGTTATGTGTTGTTAAATGTTTTGTTCGACCAGTAAGTGTGGAAGAAAAATCATGAAACCAATGGTGCTGTTTTATTGGTTAAATACGACTTCTGTCGATATTCCATACTTGAGGATACATATGAATGTGAACCATTATTCACAACCTCGATGTCCGTTTTCTCCTTTCTATCCTATATGAATGTGAACCAGATCTCAACGCAAATACGGCGATCGTCTGTTTCCTATCTCGGTCTTTTTAGCTAAGTTCGAAGTGCAGTAACTGCGGAGATCTGGCAGTTGAGATCGGGAAAACTCACACCAAACGAAAGTCCCAACCAAACTGCCCAGCATAGAGCCTCGGTGGGCCACATAGGGGCCCAAGGCTATATGAGACTAAGATGGTGAGGGAGGGAGGGGTAGAGGGGTGGGGTGTGGGGGTGGAGAAGAGAAATGGCCTCAAGGGCTTTCCAATATTGTCTATGACGTGGTTTAGTATTCTAGTGACAGATAGACCTTCCTTATTCCGAAACCACTCCATCTTCTTCATCATTTTCTCTGTACTTGACCCCCTACCTACCTGTCTGTCTGTCCGTCCGTCCGTCCGTCCGTCCGTCCGTCCGTCCGTCTGTCTGTCTGTCTGTCTGTCTGTCTGTCTGTCTGTCTGTCTGTCTGTCTGTCTGTCTGTCTGTCTGTTTGTCTGTCTGTCAGAATCTCATACAGTCGGTCTGTCTTTTCGCTCACCATTCTACATGTGTGTTGATCTTTACATATCACCCGGTATGTGTGTCCATCCGGTTTCTTGACCATCGTTCTGTTTGTTTGTCTGCGTTATCATCTATCGCTTAATCTTAGTTTGCCCTGTCCACTGGAATCTGTCTTTGTTAGATCTCCACATTGCCGATTACATTTTAGAGAAGTAAATAACCAGACGCCAATTTTCCCCTCTACCAATAAATTCGTGTACACCACATCTCTCTAATTACACGATACATCATTTTAAAGCAGGTCATCTTACATCCACCCTAATTGCTTCTTTCCGATTCTGCCCGAACATGCTGCACACCAATTCTTATTCCCCTTTGTGAAACAGATCTATAGTCTCCCCTTGCCTCTTTAAACTCTCGCTTCATTTATCCAATTCTGATGTGGCTGTCTCTTTAAGCCTTTCAGATTGATTGTCCCGCGTTTTTGGCGACCGATGCCATTGATCAGACTTTCTGGACTATAATGCATCTCCTATTCTTCTGGTTGTTGATACTGTTCTCCCTAGTGTCTATCTTTTTGTTCCCCGAGTTCTGGCTGCTTTTCTCTCGTTATCCTGGCTGTCGAGGTATGCGGCGTTGTTGCCAGCTGAAACCCCTTAAGAGCTTCATGGAGAAAAGATTATCGCAGTAGGACTTCTGCCATTCAATGAACAAACTGGGTAATTTGGAATGTGTTGGGCTGCGAAATGTAAGAGTACATAAAACAGTTTCATATTTCGTTGTTGCAGTAGTCTTCCTATGTGGTTACATTGTTAAGATATACGTCAGAAGGACAAGATCACGGCATTTGATTCATTCAAAAGACGAAGAGCGGTTTGAAATGTACACAAGTTTAAATTACCTTGAATCATGAAATTCTCTAAGTCCTCCCGGACATAATATGTGAGAGAGATATTCAAGATATGGATTAACACTCGTAGTAGTAGTAATATGAGAGATCACTAGATAGCATACACATTGACAAATATAGTCAGGCCACACAGGTATTTGAGACTTGCGTCGCCACGTGGCGACCACGCCTGGCTAAGGAACAAAATTTATGGAGCTGCGGTAAAGCTGTGGAAATGCAAACAGTATAAAACACAAAGTAATGTAGCTTTACAGAATAGAATTACGAAAAACACCGGACATTGCAGTGATTAGCCTTCATCAGAATACAAATACATACACAAAACACAAGATATTTTCAAGAAGAGTCTCCAGTGACTGCATTAAGGCATATGAGCGGAATGAAAAGGTGAATAAATGAGAACATTGAAGAGAAAATGAAAATCTGAGGGGGGGGGGGGGGGACGTTTGCTACTTATCTCAGAATTCCAGGCTGTGATACTCTTGCTAAGGAACATGACGTAATACGGATTGGATAAATAAAAAGAGGCGGGTGTGCTGACGAAGTTGATAGGAACTGCGGTGGTAATGTTATTAGCATGGTCCGACGCGGGTTCGCCGCCTGGTTAATCGCTTGTCACAATGAAGGAGAGAGAGAGATTGGCCACCTATTCCTCACTGCTGTCGGCTGACAACGCTCACACAATTGTATATGTTGTGTGTATGCATGTTGTCAACATCTGCAGTGTTAGTGATTTATAGTGAACGCATTATAATACGTGGCTTCCTTTTATGAACCCCGTCAGCCGCATCTAGAAGTTACATTAACCCATAATATCCCGATTATGTCTTGAACGCTGTTTGTCTTGTAGTGAAGTAAGTAAATGACGCTTTGACACGCCTTAAGGAGCATTGGACTAGACCAGTGGTTCTCAATCTATTTTGGCATATGCACCCCTTCACCATATGTTCAAAATGTCACCCCCCCCCTTTCGTTTTCCTCCCTAGAAATTATCTCCACCCCCCCCGCCCTTTTTTTTCGCTCCTGTACAATATACGTGAAAATGGAAGTTAAATTTAATAATACTTACTAGAACAAGTCTATATGTCTACATAAAATATGATTTGCTGGTCTACTTACGTTATAAAACAAATTTCAGAAGAGCGAGGAGTGCAGAACCGTAAAGAATGGAGGGAAAAACCATATCAAATAATCGGTTCTTGTATTAACGCGATATGGAAATAATTTTAACGCCCCCCCCCCAACCCTAAAATTCCCCCATGCGGGGGGGGGGGGGAGGGGGGAGGAGGATTCCTCACCAGTTGAGAACCACTGGACTAGATCCGTATTTTTATAGACCGAATGAGACCCGGTAAGAGACGTGGTTAGTATCGCGCTGGCCGCCTTTACATCCGGAGACATTTCGTGGTACCCATTTTAATCTACATCGACCTGGCAAGAAAATCATTTTAAAAAAATCTACTCTGATTTGGGTTCGAACCTATGGGTTACATGACAGGTAGATAAGCGTGTAGCCACTTCGCAACCACGTCTCTCTCTCTCTCTCTCTCTCTCTCTCTCTCTCTCTCTCTCTCTCTCTCATCGCATCATCTTGTCAAGTTCCCCTTGTACCTTGCGGTGTCGAGGTGAAGCATAAACAGCGGGAGAGTGCCCGTGTATGGGCTTCATGTATCGAGATTCCAGTGGACTCTGTAATTTCCCTGTATCCATCGTTTAGAGGCTCTCTATGCTGAGGATAAAACGAGTTATAGCAGGGGTGGCCAACACGGGGCCCGCAGGCCGCATGCTGCCCGCCTAGAGTAATGTTGCAGCCCGCGGAGTGGGAAGCGACGATGTGATCGAGGCTGTAGCACGCTTTAATTAACAAAACAAAAAAAAAAAAATAGGTGAGTGGCCCGGCTGGAAATATTATTTCTGAAATTTGGCCCACCTGCTAACAAGGTTGGCCACCCCTGAGTTAGAGTAACTGTGTCACGACGAATGCCTTTACTTACGTAGACATTTCCCAGTTTAGTAGGGGTCAACCTGGGAGCTTTGCTATTTTATAACATCCACCCGGATTTGGATTCGAACCCATGGGTCACATGCCAGGCAGACGAAAGTGTAGCCACCATGCTACCACTGCACTCTCTCTGCTGAGGATTCAAGGATTTAAAATAAAGGAGTTTTTAATATTCTTTTTACAGGACATCGCTGTCAACACCAGCATATTACTTCTGTTGTTGATGTCTTGGCAAGTTTACGTTCAGGAGTTTGCCATTGCTTTCTGAACGACCGGCTCCTATCCCAAACCCAACACAACGCGGTCAGCTGCCAAATCGGTCGCCGCTGTGTTTCGAACGCGAGTAAGCGGGCGTACGAATTGCGTCCGTAAAACCTTTGCCTCGGAGTCTGGCAAAGTAACGGATAGAAAGCGTTAAATATGGTGTTAACTCCTCCATTCCAGATTTGTGGCCTTCTCAAAAACGTATTATTAACGAAATAAACTAAACGCTATTTTCCACTGTACACCCACAACCACATGGGTTGTTTGTGACGTCATCTTTAGGCGACAGAACATGCGAATGCCATGCTCAGGAAGCGAGTTGTCCACCCATTTCCATGCTTTATTGTGAACTTTGTTTAGGTATTCTGGTAGTGCCTATTGGCTACCACTCGACGCTGCACTAGGGAGTTTCCCTCCGGCGACCTGAGAGTATGGTGACTTTTCTTATACTCCTCGGTACAACATATAGATAATCTAGAAACGACAACAAATGTAATCAGTTTATTGGAGGTCAGTATAGCTGAATAAATAAGGCCCGCTCGTTCTTAAACATTCGGTGTGCTGATGAGGTTGCTGGTTCAATCTCTACACCGGTCAGTATGACTAAAATGTTGACTAATCATCTTTGACCCGGGGACGTAAATTACAAGTACCTCCGAAGCCGGAGTGGCTTCGTCTGATGGCGAGTGACACTGGTAATGGGGAAATCTAATCCATACCCAAAAATCAGTCCCGTGCACTAGAAGTTGTAGCTCGTGTATGGATTACGCTCGAGCTCAAAGCAAGCGAGCGCCAAACATAAAAACAAAATTATATATTTTATGGAACTGACTATTTGTGAAAATAATACGAAACAAAACAAGGCTTAGGGTGGGGGAAAAGGGGGGGGGGGGGGGGGTTGCGAAACAGTGTGAGATCCTTGTTATAAATATTATATGTAGTCCAGCAGGGGAATAAAAAGCAGGAATTAGTTTAAAAAAAAGTCGCTTAAAAGTCGACAGGGTCGACTTCATTGCACCGGGTTTTATCCCATATTAACGACATAAATAGGTGTACCGACAATGAGCTAGAGAAACTAGCAGACATGTACAACAACAGTATAGGGAGTGCTAGCATCAAGGAGGAATGGTTACACAGCTATCTGATTCCCTTGCCGAAGCCTGACAAAGACCACAAAAAAATTCAGGGATATCGAATTATAACCATGCAGAATACAATAGGCAAGCTGCTGGAGAAGGTAATTGCCAGGAAAATATCAAGCCAACTAGAGAGGCAAGGTGTTTTCCCACCTACCCTGGGTGGGTACCGTCCAAAAAGAGAAACCTGGACCAATGCAGCAGTCTTTGCCCAGGATGTCTATGAAGGTTTCCACTCAGGCACTGAAACCGTTGCTGCAGCGATTGATCTTGAGGACGCATACAACAGAGTACCACTGGATTTTTTAATGTTTCAGCTTCTTGAACTAAACGTAAGTCCATTCCTCCTTAGTTGGATCGCTGCAGCCCTCTTCCAACGGAAAGTAGTTTTTAGATGTGGCAGTTGGACTTCGGAACCAACAACAATATATCCTGGCCTACCACAGGGATCACCATTATCTCCGGTACTGTTCAACGCCTACACAGTGAGAATCACCAGTGAGCAGATCACTGGACCTGGCAGGACATTGTCATATGCCGATGATGTTTTAGTGTATCGTCAGGGTAAGGATAGAGAGGAGGTTGCTGGGGAACTACAAACCGAACTCAATCGCATAAGTACTTGGTGTGATGAAGCTGGGGCAATGGTCAACCCAACAAAGGCAACAGTGACTTGGTTCTCGTTGAATAATCATATTGTCAACAATCCAACACCAACTGTAATGCTGTGTTCAGAGACGGTGGAAAGAACGCAGGCAATGAATTACCTGGGGATACGGTTTGATCGAAGCCTTGCTTATAATGTGCACATAGACCAGGTGATAACAAAGGCCAAGCGGGGTTTGGCAGCGATGCGGGTGATGGCGGCAGCAAACTGTGAGCAGCGCCATCTATGTCTTCTGTACGAGGGGCTGGTCATGTCTGTTTTGGAGTATGCAATGGCAATCTTGACTCTCAGCCATAAGCAGATAGAAAGGATGGAAAGGATACAGAATGAAGCTATGCGCATTATTCTTGGATGTACAAGAGATACAGCATGCAGGGCGATGCGCTACCTTCTTGATTTTCCAACCATTGAAGAGAGAATACAAGTTTGCAGGGCACGCGCCTACCTCAGAATTAACGCAAACACACAACATCCACTGCATAGTGAAATTAGGAAGGTGAAGGGCAGCAGGTTAAAAAGAGGACGGTCGTGGATGGGTCAAGCCGAAGACATTCTTCAACAGGTGTGTTCACTTGAGGACTTAGAACCTGGCGAGGAGTGGGTGCAAGTGCCAACAGACTTCTGCACATCCTTTTCAGTTTGCATCCAACTAGATAGAAAATGCAGACAAGAAAATCCGGCTGCTGTTGAGGCTGAAGTACAAGCGTTGATTTTCGAGAATTCGCTAGACGGTGACGCGGTCATCTACACAGATGGGTCGGTCGTCCGACATGTGAGAAGCTCATGGGCCTTTACAGCTCGGGCCGGAGGGAGAATTGTGAAGGAGGACTCTGGTGCTTTCACTGAAACCACAAGTAGCCTGACCATGGAAGTCATGGCAGTAAGTAAAGCAATAACATGGCTCGAGACACAGACATTCACCAGGGCTTGTTTCCTTAGCGACTCAATGAACATGATCAAGAGGATAGAGGAGGGGTCGATCCGAAGAGAATGGTTGCTGCCTCTGAAGCGGTCTCGGCTGGCAAAGATTAGTTTCATCTTCGTGCCAGGGCATGCGGGAGTACAAGGAAATGAGCGGGCTGACAAGCTCGCAGGTGAGGCTACTGTGGAGGGCGGACGCGCCATGGACCAGGCTGACATTCTGAATGCTCTACGTGATGTGAGACTTTTGCGAGAACCAAGTGATGACTGTGAATCTACAACAATGGCCAGACTGCTAGAGCATCAAATTAAAAGAGGTGTGGCCAAACAAGAACACTACGCAGGAAGCCAAAGAAGATTGATAAACCAACACAGAACTGGCGTCGTTAGCCGCTACACGCTGCAGGATTTGCTGAGGAAGGGATCCGAGCACTTATGGACTGAATGGTTCGATGTGCAGCGAGGATGATCTGTCGACTAACTAACTAACTAACTAACTTTATCCCATATGGCTCGGTCTCTTTCCGCAGCACGGAAAGCGTCGCACAAAGCACGAACTCCGTAGCTTTTAGCGACGACCCACAGGAGTCTCCGAAACATTTAACTCGTAAACCGAAGTGTGTGGCCCGGAATCGAACCCACAACCTTCGGAGCACGAGTCAAACGGCTTAACCACTTCGCCACAGAGACTCACGAACGTTATGTCGGTGTGTGTGCGTGTGTGTGTGCGTGCGTGTGTGTGTGTGTGTGCGCGCGAGTGCGTGTGCGTGCGTGTGTTTGTGTATGTGTGTGTGCGCCTGTGTGTGTGTGTGTTTATTTTTTTTTTTTATTTTAAACAATCTTGCATAGGTTGTCAAATGATACAAAAGGCATGCAGAAAATTTGCATTTTTTAAATATTGTGGATAAGAAACACAAAGAATTAAATAATAAGAAACAGAAAGAAGAAAGGAGAATACTTTGTTCAGTGATGGGTTACTAGAGGCAGTGTGTGATCTAAAGTTCTAAAGTTAGCCTGTGGCGCGAATGCATGCCTTTTTATTTCGCTCTCTGCCGGTTGACAGATAGCGCCACAACATTTAGTTAACGATTATTCAACACACAGCGCCAGAAATCCCCAATGCGATCTTTAAAATATTACCTTCTAAATGGAGTTTTTGCTGTGTTCTTCAGATGTCAAATGTGTGAGTGATTGCACCTTTTGTGTGTGCATTAATAACAATCGGCCAAATAAGACGTATTTATATAGTTAGGCAGTAAATAATACCCAGCTGTCCAGCGATAATGTATATTGTTGTTTATGTGTATGCGTATGAAAACCTCCACGCTAATCAATAACAAGGAAAGTCATTAAATCTTAACCACGTTTCAAAGACATCCCCATCCTCCTCTTCTTTCTGTTTCTTAAGGCCGGAGGATCGACATTACTGCATTAGGTATGATCCTCTATGGCTTGGTTTCTTCGACCTGCCAGACGCGTCGCACAAAGCACCAACTCCGTAGCTCCGGCGATAACCCTTAAGTCGCCAAGACAATTGCATTCTCTTGCACTGAATGACTGTGTGCCGAATCGAACCCACAACCTTCGGAACGCGAGGCAGGTGGCTTAACCACTTCGCCAAGGAGACTTCCTCCTCCACACTACCTTCTGTCATGTTGCCCTTTATCCTTCATTGAGGGATGGTCGCTTAAGCAGCTGATGTCCAGCCCTCCCATTCTCTGCAGCTCCCTCTTTGTTCTCCGTATACAGTTAATTTCTATCTGTGATTTACTTCTCCGTGTGGTTTTAGGCCTCCCACTATTTCGTTTTCCGTGTGGGTACTAGACAAGCGGATGTCTAGTTAAACTATCCTCAGATTTTTCTCAATGTGGGTACTAACTATCGTCTTTTCCTCACTTCTTGATTCATGTGAATTTGTTTGGTTATCCCCATGAGCTCCGCATTGGTGATTCGACCATGCCACATTAGTCACACTGTTCTGCGCTGTCACCATGTAATATATGTTTAATAGTATATTAGTAATTCTTTTAAATGTTCCAAATGTGTCTGATCCATACAGCACTACCACTTTCCTCTACAAATTCACAGAAACAACCAATAGTGTTTCTCACAGTTGGCGCTTATTTAATAGAAATCATGCCATATTTGTTTCGTATTGAGCCCTTCCATTGACGCATGAACTTAGTTTTTGGTTGTAGTGGAGCTTTTGTAATGAAATACTGTTGCCTTTTATTGCCTGGTTGTTATTTCTTTGCATCCTTTCGGAAACTCGGAATGATATTAATGTTGCTGATGTGTAATAAATGTTGTTTTCTGTGAAAGAATGTCTTAAACTGTACTCATCATAATAACAGTAACTGTAGGTCCAAGTAGATTGGCAGGGTGTCTGTCTATAATTTGCTGGCTTTCAGTCTAAAAATTGCCTCCGCATAGAAATCTTGAGTAATGGTGATTCATTGCTGTTTTTTGTTTTGTTTTGTTTTAAATTATTATTCACAGCGAGATAGATGTATTCTGTTAAGTTTGGGGTGAGTTTAGAGCCCAAGTAGTGTCTGTAGCATGCCACAGAGATGTGGCTACTAGCATGTTGACCTGCCAGCCTGATAGTCATGTGTTCAAACTGCCTTTGATGCAGGGACTTTTTTTGTCATTTGACTTGGGCTCTCAGTTTGAAAGCAGCCTAAAGTGGGTACCTTGACATTTCTAACCAACCCAGTGGTGTTGTGTTTGAGTTCTCTTTGATACTGGGGTGTTTTGTTTTCATTGCCAAGGGTTACCTGGTAGACTTTGGGAAGTACAGGTGACCGGTGTGGTATTGATGAGATCACCCATGGAGTGCTGGTTGGTCTACAAGTGTGTAGCCAGCACAGATAGCCAATATACCTCGAGTGCTGGAGGTCCCAGGTTCAAGCCCTGGTGAGGACAGGTATTTTGTCACGTGGACTTCTAGTAACACAAATTTCCCATGGTAGTGAGATCGGACGCCCATGTGCATTGTTGCGCACGTAAAAAATCCCTTGGCAGTTGGAAATCGGAAAAGAGTAGCCTAACGGCATTGCCCAGGCAACATTTTGAGTTAAAAATCTACCCAAAGTATTTCAGGACCCTCGCCGGTGCTGCGGAGTTCGTGCACTGAGCTGAGATTCTCCGGACTCAGGCTTTAGTTAGGAGAAGAACGAAGCACTTATGGGTTACACCCGTGTGCAGTTATGTTGATCCGTCGACTAAACTAAACTAAACTCGTCATCATATGCCAAGCCTATAAGCGTGGGCGGTCATGTTTCTTTATCTCACGCGATCACCAAAGTCATGGATCAGCTCAGTGTTCTTGTCTCAACCATACCACGTGGTCAAACCATCCAAGTATTGACTTCTCTGCCTTCCCCCTGTTCTCTTTCCCACAATATTGCCGGTTGTCACAAAGTTCTCCAATCTATTTCTTCTCATAACGTGTCAAAAAACAAACTGTTGACTGTCTACGTCTAATGTCTCTAATCAGTTTAAGGTATTCATTTGCTTCCTATAGGACTTGTTCATTGATTTTTCTGGCTGTCCATGGTATTCTTTGCATTTTCCCCAGAAACCACATTTCCACAGCCATCAGATATTTTTTCAGCTTGTCTGCTCATTTTCCACGCTTCACATCCATACAAAAGTGCATGTGTACTAAGCTGAACTACCTTTTATGAATGGCCTATCGAATTCCAACAGCCCGTGTTCTCTAGTTTGTAACCAGACTCGATTGTCCGTATTTTTATTTTCTTCATGATCTACGGTAGTCTAAGAATTTATCTGTAACATTTAAGTCCACAAACCTCGATTCTCTTTAGTGGATTTGATCCATATTCATATCAGTATATTGCCACAGGGAATATACAGTTTCTCAAAATGTTGAACCTATGTGTGTTTGTTAATGCTGCATTCTAAGGGACATACGGTGGAGTAAAGAGAATGAATATTCAGATACCCTTCATTTGATCTACAACTGATTAAACTAGTCAAGAAAAGAATATTATTACATCACTCAGTTGGTTACATCGCTTTAGCATGTTATAACCATATTAATATAAATAAGAAATGTCAAAAGAATCAGTAACACATGCCATAGACCTAGGTCAGGTCAACTTTCCCTGCAGGTAGTGAGTTGGTTTTGAGCTATCATCGAGTTGCCAGGTAGTTATTAACTTCGTAACACGGCCAATAAATGTGCCGCTACATCTGTGATTAGGTTATGTGATTATTATTATCGTGAAGTTATTGTGGCTGTGATTAGGTTATGTGATTATTATTATCGTGAAGTTATTGTGG
>OY992876.1:169198678-169208678 GCA_963921405.1 Cepaea hortensis | reverse complement strand
TGGGGGAAAAAAAATTGACAAATAGTACAAATTTCTGCTACGTTTATCCATCTAATATCATCATCATCGTCATCATCGTCATCATCATCATCATCATCATCATCATCATCATCATCATCATCATCATCATCATCATCATCATCATCATCATCATCATCATCATCATCATCGTCTTCGTCGTCGTCGCCGCCGCCGTCGTCCACGTCGTCGTCGTCGTCCACGTCGTCGTCGTCGTCGTCATTATCGTCGTCATCATCATCATCATCATCATCATCATCATCATCATCATCATCGTCTTCGTCGTCGTCGCCGCCGCCGTCGTCCACGTCGTCATCCACGTCGTCGTCGTCGTCCACGTCGTCGTCGTCGTCGTCATTATCGTCGTCATCATCATCATCATCATCATCATCATCATCATCATCATCATCATCATCATCATCATCATCATCATCATCATCATCATCGTGTGTTATTTCAATAAGGCTGCGGCGGTCATGGTTCGCCATCTCACACGATCACCAGTCTGTGTATCAGGTCTGATTCTTGTTCCGGTGATGTGACCAAGACATCTAAGTATTTATCTCTTTGCCTTCTACTTACTGTTTTCCTATCAAGTTTGGCAGTTATTACTAAGTTTTCAAGTGTATTTCTCCTAATGTGCGCAAACACTTGTGACTGCCAACGTGTAATTTCTCTAATCAAGTTTCGGGTTTTCTTTGCTTCTTAAAGCACTATTATGCATACAACATAGGCTCTGTATAGCACTTGTACTCTCTTTTTCTTACAGCTTTTCATTGTTGAGTATGTTTCTCATCTTGTGAAATGCTGCTATTGCTATGGCGATTCGTGTTCTAATTGCTGCAAGGTATTTTCAATCTGACGCTATGACTGTTCCAAGAGAGTTGCGCCGACTCATCTACTCTAAAAAACAAAAACAAAAAACTGCTTAAGAATGACTTCATTTACTTGTATATTTCTTTCTTTTTGCTGGTGACCTTAATGTCTGTTTTCTTACAGTATAATTTTAACCCTACTTGCACACTATGTACAATAATCGTTTCTACTAAATGCTGTAGATCCTGTTCATTGTCTGTATTTAATACTGTGTCATCTGCACATCTTATATTGAATGTCTTGCCCACAGATAATTAACAGATATAAGAATCACGGGTGCATTAAGTGGTTGAAAGTATGTCTATTTATGAGACATTTTGCTTTTTTTAACACCTCTCTCTCTCTCTCTCTCTCTCTCTCTCTCTCTCTCTCTCTCTCTCTCTCTCTCTCTCTCTCTCTCTCTCAATACCACACACATACATACGCACACACACCACGCAAAAAAGCTATTGGACAAGTGTATCCAGCGATGTGTTTGTAAGTCCTATTATAGTAGCCAGGATAATCGAATTAGCCTGCCTGGACTGCAGCTGTCGCGGAACATATCTCCAGACTGGTAGTAAGTATTACTTTTGTGCTGATACTCGAAAAGTTGACGTGCCATTTCTATTTAGTTTCCACATGCACTGGCACACCCTGCTGGCTTATTCATGCATGCCCAGTGACAGACAATGGTAGTAGAAATCGCCTGGAGCCTACAAAAACAGACTTATTGTAGTGGATTTGAGAAGAAGCATTGCGCCACACGTACATAAACACGGAGCGATGGAATCCCCCAGGAAATAGACGTTACTCGCGTTACTCGATTGATAGTTCCCCACAGAAAGCTGGATCTGTAATAGAGGTGTGTGTCTGCTGAAAGTAGACAACGCATGGGTGTGAAAATAGACAACGCATGGGTGTGAAAGTAGACTGTGCAGGGTATGAAAGTAGATAGTGTATGGATATGAAAGTAGATAGCGCAGGGTTTGAAAGTAGACAGACAGCCTATGGGTTTCAAAGTAGACAACGCAGGGGTGTGAAAGTAGACAGCGCTTGGGTGCGAAAGTAAACAGTGCATGGGTGGTAGACAGGCATGGGTTTGAAAGTTGACAGCGCACGGGTGTGAAAGTAGACATCGTATGAGCGTGAAAGTAGACAGCGCATGGTTGGGTTACGTTAGCGGGCGCGGATACACACTTGTGGGGGTGATAGTTATGAGCTTGAGTTTAGAAACAAGAAGTTAATTGTGGGCCAGGTAGGGAGGGCGTGTAAGAAGAAATTGGCCTGGTTACAACCAGTGTATTAATGAAGTTGTGAGCAGCGGCTGGCTACGTGGCTAGAACGATGCATCGGGATGACCGAGTTCGAATCCTCGTTAAGGTGTGGGATTTTTCTTTTTCTTTTCTGTCGGGGGCAAAAAGAAAATCCTAACCTGCACAGTTCGCGGTGACTGCACTAGCCAGGTGGCCTTAATTCCTCAGGCTCAAAGACACCCCTCCTCCCCCCCCTCCCCCCCTGCCATACACCGCAGGGTACTATACATTGGCAGTAAATGACAGAAATGACAGCTGTGATATATTCTGCCGGGAGATGGCGGGGCTGTAGGTTTGCCAGAGTGCTATGATGTCGATTCTGGAATTAATAAACCCATGAATCAATCAAACAATCAATCACCTAGTTTAAACCGTGTAAAAGACAAGAGGATCGAATTCATTGCACCGGGTTTTATCCCACATGGCTTGGTCTCTTTCCGCAGAACGGATTAACGAAAGCGTCGCTAAAAGCACGAACTCGAAGCTCCAACCAGGGTTGCCAGATCACTGTGATAAAAAAAGCCAAGTCTTTAATGAAAAAGCCAAACACAAAGCCAAACATTGCCTAATTAAAATATCTATTAAAAATATATTTACATCACATGAAAACATCTTCTTCAAATAAGTATGTTTCTTCATTGTTGAGAAATCTAGTACAGGATTCCTTAGAATATAAAATTTCAGCTTTGAAATCATTCAACATGTTGGACGAAGGAACAAATTCCTTATAGCACTTGTTTGAAGATAATAGTTCTGCTCTAATTCTAATAATTGCGTCTAAAAGAGAGAACATCCTCTCCACTACAGCATTGCTAATAGGTTTTATTAAGCAAGTAAGAACAAAAGAAGCAAGTTCTTTAAATTGGGGATGTTTCATGACTCCTTGCCAGAACTGCTCTGTATCTTTGGGAATTCCATTTTTTTAAAATTGTTCTTTTTTTTCCAATCTATAAAAGGCAGTTTTCTGTATAGCTCTTCAATAATAGTGTGATTTTCTTCTGCCAAATGCATCTCATCTCATCTCAACATGTTCCTCTTGTACCTTGCGGTGTCGAGGTGAAGTATAAACTTCGTGAGAGTGCCCGATTATGGGCTTCATATATCGAAATTCCCATGGATTCTGCTATTCTCTCCGTCCAACGTTTACGTGGTCGGCCTCTTCCTCTGTTTCCATCTGGTCTGTACATCATTGCCTGTTGTGGCATGCTATTGACTGGTAACCTACTTGCATGGCCAAACCATTTGACTTGCTGCTTTCTAATAATATTTAGTGCTGCTTTATCCCCCACTTTAGTCCTGATTTCTTCATTTCTGATCTTATCTTGCCGGATCGATAGCCATTTGGGTCAGTGCGTTTATACTTCTTAGTTTTTCTACGAGCAGTATGAAGATCCCCTGCCGACTTGCTAGGCCAGTCAGGACGGAATCCTGACTGGTGCTACGGAATTCGTGCGTGAAACTATGATTTTCATAATGTAACTAAAAAGAAAAAGATCAGTTTGTTCCTTGAACGTAACGTCAGTAAGTCTTAAAAATGTTACACTGCTGTTGTTCGCATTCTCTCTCTCTCTCTCTCTCTCTCTCTCTCTCTCTCTCTCTCTCTCTCTCTCTCTCTCTCTCTCTCTCTCTCTCTCTCTCTCTCTCTCTCTCTCTCCGCGATTAGTGATGTATTAGGCATCAACCCTGTATCTAGCATCACAAAGCGACCTGGCTTTTATGTTCTTTTACTGACCTTTCATGTCCCTTATCCAGGCAACTGAGGCGAACTTTTATTGCTGCCATGAATTTTCTACTCAGAGAAACACATTTTCTGTAAATAACAAACTTGGAGGAGCTCTCATGTAGCTCGTCATTTCGTGACATTTGAAGATACAACAGGGCGATGTCTGATTTGTTGTTCTTTTGTTTTCTTGGCTGCAGTGTCTCCCCGACTGTGCATATACAAAGACATATGTAATCCTACATCAGATACAATCTTGCAGTTATAGAATTTCACCTCTGCCAAGACGTGAATTAGGAGATGGACAACTGGTTTCTTTTCCCGCCGACCATGTCCGTCCCGAAATAACTTATGTTAAACTTGTTGTGAAGCTTATGTCTACTTCAGAACTGAATGCAGTTTGGTATGGCGAGACGACTTGGAACTAAAATGGGGATTATACCTGCACCATTGCTCTAGTGCACGCGAATCTATGTGAATAATTGTTATACTAACCCTCAGTGTCAGGTTTGTAGGCCCCTGGTCCACAAGCGTTGTAAGAATCATCCCTCTCTGTAGGCTGCCTTAGGATGAGCTGCCGCTCACTTTGTTAGTCCTCAATACCTATGCTGTTGATATACAACCTGGGATGAAACATGTCTAAACCAGGCCTAATCCCAACCAATCCGTACATGCTGTGTCGAATCATGACCTGGTTACGTTCCAGTGTGACGTTCCTGAGCCTGTCGTGCGCACTCCGTTTGTTTCTGAGCATGGAGATGGGGAGGAGAGCTCTGCAACAAACAAACAAACACGCACACCCACGTGCACACACACTTACACACAATCTGAAGATAGTACCACGGTACCAGGTCTACAGAAGTCTCTACATCAGCCTCTTTGCGATAGTGGACCTAGACATATACCTGATGCGTCGGACTTAAGAGTTAAAACTCAGTCTTCCAAAGGGTTAACGATCAATCAACTGACCGACCGTGGCACTAGGTAACCAGACCTCGGTGCACACATTGTGTTTGGTTCAGCGCAGCAACACTGATCTGTCAAAACTGTCAAAATGTCAAAACTGTCATTTACTGCCAACATAGTACCTTGCGGTGTATGGCAGAGGGGTCTTTGAGCCTGAGGAATTAAAGGCCGCCTGGCTAGTGCAGTCGCCGCGAACTGTGCAGGTTAGAATTTTCTTTTTGCCCCCGACAGAAAAAAATCTCACACTTAACCGAGGGATCGAACCCGGGTCTCCCGAATGAGAATCCGGCGTTCTAGCCACTCGGCCAGCCGCTCCTCTGCAACACTGATCAAGTCTGCAAAATGTACGCTATAGTAAAGTGTAGCGCTGGGGGTCGCATAGTGAATGCAGATAGCTGACGTTGTACTGCACTGCAAGGCGAATGTCCGTAGTTCCCAGCAGGTGGGTGGCGATATTTACATTTACCAAGCTTAGGTCAGATATACAAATGAGAAAAAAAAAAACACAAACATTTGCACACTTGGAAACACGAACATGCGCGCGCACACAAACAGGGGCGCACACAACACATACACGCTCTCTCTCTCCTCTCTCTCTCTCTCTCTCTCTCTCTCTCTCTCTCTCTCTCACTATATATGTAGTTTCTCTCTCACTATATATGTAGTTATGTACACACGGAAGAAACGACGGGCGGATACATGCATGGATGATGGATTCTTTTCTGTCTGCCTGTCTGCCTGCTTGCCTGCCTGTCAGTCAGTCTGTCTGTCTGTCTGTCTGTCTTATTATTGTTGTTTTGTTTTTTTTAAATATGGCGAATGCTGACAGATTCCTAGTTGGCCGTGTCTCCTTGTGGGCATGTTACTTCAGTGAAAAGCAAATTCCTATAGTATCACGTTTTACATTGTCTTCTGTGACCTCTAATCACTACGTATCGCCCATCTTTACTTCTATGAATGCCCATCAGTTCCGAGTAGTCCGTGCTGTGTCAGTGAAGGTTTCATCAGCACTGGATATTTGCAACTATTGTAACAAGAAACTAGACTTTCCTTTTTTAGGCTATTCCCAGAACATTCTGAAATGATCTAATACCCATTCAGTGAGGCTGGGTCGACCCCAGAGACGCACTTGTGAGAAAGAAAACGTTTCACTGCTGGGTTTAAACCCGTACCACAGTCACGGTTGTACGCATAGGGACTTAATGTCCCTTTGCGAAGCAAAGAACACTAACGCTGTAACCTGCTGTGTTATGTGTGTCATGAGAGGCGATTAAGGAGGGTTGGGTTAAGATTGGCTGTCTCATCCTGTAGAAAGATGTAGCTCCAAAATCCAGCTAATTATGAATGTCTTAAAAGGATTGGCATGTGGTAGTTGTGGGAGCATGCTCCATTTGGAGAGTAAAGGTAGAAGAAGAAGACTGTGTTGATAAGCATGCTTTGTAAACGGTAAGACACACACACGATAAAGACACACGATGACGACACCCACACACACGCGCGCGCACACACTATCAGTATCATTATCATGTGGAACATAACACATGGTCATATTAAAAAGCGAAACTTACCACTTACACAGAGAGGAGAGGAAATACTCTTGACAGAGGAAAGTAAAGTGGAACACATAGCCTCCTTCACAGATGCAAAGTCAGGTGTCTCAATACTAAAGAGCAAAAACAGTGCAGAAATAGCAGACCTAATGAGACAGGACGACTTTAGCAAATCGCCCAAGATTAGCGGAAGAATATAAACTGGAGTCGCCTGGATAAACCAGGCATAGCTGAATAAACAGTTACCCGCTGAACAAGTTGGATGGGAGCGAATTAAATCCCTGGGTATATGGATTGATAGATCAATCTATGGATCAATGGGTATTTGGGCTGAATATATGGACCACTAATAAGCCTACGGAAAGATAGTTACGAAACAAAGGCCGGTGTAATTCTTAGCTTTAGTCTTTTACTCCATGCGGTTAATAGGTGATCATAAGTGGCATTCCCCTAACGTCCAGTTGCATAGACTTATACTATCTATCTCTCTCTTGTGAGGCAATGCAGCATCGTATTATTACAGTTCAATATGCATTATGTGTCTGCAATGCATGTACTGATTACTCTATGCGATTATGTTGTAGATTGTCACTCTGTTATTGTTCAAGAAGGAAATAAATATATTATTGAGTTGTCTTTTATTTCGACTTGTTAGTCTGAAGTAATATAAGTAGAGTAGCTTAGAGACTTTGTGAGGCTGTACATCTCTTCTATAACCTGATAACCTACACCACGAGACATTGATGGTGCAATAGTAATTAACTATTGTTCTCACGCGGAGACACGAACCTACATCTGTCGTATCCCTTACTCTCATCCTTTTTTCTCCTTCTCTCTCTTCATATTTCTTTACTATCAAAGGTAGTGTGTAGTAGGCAGAGTTCGACTGAGGAACGAACTTTTAGGCTTCACACCACTTACATCATATCCCTCATCATTCTTTTCTTTCTCTTCTCTCTCTACTCCCACCCTCCTCTCTCTTCTTCTTCCTTTTTTTTTTCTTTTGATCACACATGGCGTCGTCGAGCAGCGATATGTTTCCAGAATTTTCTGGGACCTTCCAGCTTAGTCCGGGAGCTCCCAGGAGATTCCATGTGAACTGTTCGATTAATGTCATCCTATTGTTATATCGATGATTACTAGTCTGTTTGTCTGTCCTCTTCTCACTCTCATCTTCACAAATACAGTGTAATGTAAATTGATTACAGTGTAGTGTTATAATAATGACTGATAATCTCTCTCTCTCTCTCTCTCTCTCTCTCTCTCTCTCTCTCTCTCTCTCTCTCTCTCTCTCTCTCTGAGTGACAGCTTGGGGTGCACTTAACACGCCCTTTTACTTACTTGCTTGCTTGTGTTCGCTGGCTGTGAACTCCAGCGTGAAGTCCTGTATGTCGGATGAAAACATCCTGTTGTCCAACATCAGTGTGATGTCATACCGGACCTGAGGTTTGCGTGAATATCTGTTGTCCCATGTCTGACTTATTAGTGTGCAGACTGGTGGTTCCTCGCCGTGCAGGCAGACACTCTCCGACTTCGGAGGACACACGCTCTTTTCAAACTGGTTCCCCGAGAGATAGTGTGCCGCATCCAATGCTGTCAAAGGCATCTTTAGATGCCTTCTTTACTTATTTCCACCCGACCCAGTGTTCACTGTGCACTACTAATTCTCATTTATTTCTTATAGTTTCTGCCAAAGTTTATCTCAGTGGTTTATTGTTGTGTATGCCACGATTTTGTAATGATTGTTGTGTCAGCGTCTGTGGCTTCGGTGATAGTGAGACGCACAGTTTCATAACTCTCCCGCATACCGAGTCGAGGGTTCGAAATCGGTGATTAGGAAGTAGACCGCTTTGCGTTGATTTCTACGAAATGAGACATCGGCCGTTAAAAAGCAATGTCAAACTACTGAACTAACATTGTCTTGTAAATCATAAAAAGCCGGTAATTGCTAGGGGTGATTGCAGCTTCCTAAAACAGATATTCAACTGTCTTAGTGTGCCCTTACCTATCAAAATATTGGTCTGGTTTCAAGTCTCATCATTGGCAGGATTAATTTTTGCCACCATTAGGCGCAAGTTCCACTCATCCCATGAAATGGGCACCAGAGAATTCTGAGCATTTCTGAGAATTAAAAGACGATGAGGAACTGAACTAGCCACCCATCTCAATGTGTTATTACCAAGAAAATGTGAAAGTTTAACATTTTACATCTCGAAGGTAGAAAGTAAGTAACACAAAGGATATTTGTACACAATTTATGACGAGATGCTAGCCGCATATTTTTATAGAACAACCAGTACTCGATGGTGGATGTGGTTAACATCAAAACGGCCGCCTTTATTTCCAAGAACATTTCCTAGCACCCATGTCATGTTGGGTCGTTCTATGAGTTCAGGTCAGTTTAAAAAAACCGCCTCAAAGAAGATTCGAACTCAATACCACCGCGTCGGCTTACAGCCGTGCTAGACACTGCACTATATAAAAGATCAGAAGTCTCAAAGTAGGAACAGACTTTAGGGTATGACTTGATAGGCTTTCACATAGTCTAGGCCACAACATATAAGGTGGGGTGGCCAGTTTTCTCCCTCGTCGCCATTGCCCTTCCCTGACATTTCTTAGGTAATTCTGAAAATTATCTTGAACCCGTTTTATGAGACTGGGTTGTACTTGTTGGGACAAATATAATCCTTCCACTGCTGGGGATTGAACAGCTGTCATTGAAGATAAGAGCACTAAACACGATGCCACCTCTGATCAGCACGCCCGCATGAGCACATGCAGACCCACGTGCATATTTATTTTTGAATATATAGGTATTCATTAGCGCATGATGAAAACGAAAGCACTTTTTTTCGTAGTACAGTAGACAGCATGCTCAAAACAGGTAGGTGTGTTGGTGTCTACGTGTATGTACGTGTGGATGTCTGTCTGAATATGCCTACATACAGAGATATAACCTAATGGCGTGGAAACGTTCAACTAAATATTTATGTCTTCCTATGATCTGTTCGTCTTTGAAATCAGTTTAAATGTCTGGATTTTCGCATTTTCTGAAGAAGATTAATCTGTTAATCACATTATTTTGTATCTCTAACATTTTCAGGAGTGATTCCCCTCGGTTTTGAAGATTACTTATGTCAGCGATCCTTTTCATTCTGTTTGAGATAGATGTTGTTACCCCACTTTGTGGGAAACGGATATATAGTCTTGTTTGTGTGTAATGTCCGTGCTTTGATCAATTCCCACGTGATTAAAACCGCGCGCAATCGGATTGTTTTTCAGTGTCGGAGCTAGGGTATGTAATGTTATCTAGTACCGGGTGCTCTCACTACACTTTGTATTTAGAACAAATTTGAAAAATTAAGTACATGATGTCATTCAAAATTTTTGCTCCAAAGTCCATCGTGAAGCAATGTGCATCGAATGGCTGTCGTCTGCTGGAGCAATTCTTTGCACTCCAAACAGAAGGGTGTTATCAACGGAAGAAATAATTTTTCATATTTATTCTACATACAAGGTGTAGTGAGACTTTACAAACACATTATATGCTAATATTGACACATGTGTGTTTCGTT
>OY992876.1:169116178-169193678 GCA_963921405.1 Cepaea hortensis | reverse complement strand
TCCCTCCTCCTCCCTCCTCCTCCTCTCCCTCCTCCCTTCTCATCCTCCCCCACCTACGTTCTCCTCCTCCCTCCTCCCTCCTCCTCCTTCTCCCTCCTCCTCCCCCTCCCTCCTCCCCCTCCTCCTTCACCCTCCTCCCTCCTCCTCCTCCTCCTTCACCATCCTCCCTCCTCCTCCTCCCTCCTCCTCATCCTCCCTCCTCCCTCCTCCTCCCCTCCTCATCCCTCTTCCTCCTCCTCCTCCCTCCTCCCTCCTCCTTCTCCCCTTTCCCCCCTCTTTCTCTTAATCCCTCCTCCTCCCTTCTCCTCCCTCCTATTCATCCCTACTCCTCCTCCTCCCTCCTCCTCCTCTCTCCGCCTATCTCTTCCTCCCTCCTCCTCCCTCCTCTCTCTTCCTCCTCCCTCCTCTCTCTTCCTCCTCCCTCCTCCCTCTTCCTCCTCCTCCTCCCTCCTCCTTCCTCCTGGTCCCTCCTCCTCCTCCCTTCTCCTCCCTTCTCCTCCTCCCCCTCCTACCCCTCCCTCCTCCCCCTCATCCGTCTTCCTCCCTCCTCCTTCTTCCTCCCTCCTCCTCCCTCCTCCTCCCTCTCCTCCTTATCCCTCCTCCTCCATTCTCCTCCTCCCTCCTCCTCCTCTCTCTACCTCCTCCCTCCTCCCTTCACATTCCTCCTCCTCCCTCTTCCTCCTCATCCCTCCTCCTCCTATATCCTCCTCCCTCCTCCTCCTCCTCCCTCTCCCTCCTCCTCCCTTCACATTCCTCCTCCTCCCTCTTCCTCCTCCTCCCTCTCATCCTCTTCCCTCCTTCTCCTCCCTCCTCCTTCTCCCTCTTCCTCCTCCCTCTTCCTCCCTCCGCCTCCTCCCTCCTCCCTCCTCCTTCTCCTCCCTCCTACTCCTCCCTCTTCCTCCCTCTTCCTGCTCCCTCCGCCTCCTCCCTCCGCCTACTCTCTCCTCCTCTTCCCTCCTCCTCCCTCTCCCTCCTCCTCCTCCCTCTCCTCCTCCTCCTCCTCCCTCTCCTCCTCCTCCTCCTCCTGCGATCTCCTCCTCCCTCCTTCTCCCTCTTCCTCCTCCCTCCTCCTCCCCCTCCTCCTCCACCCTACTCCTCCCTCCTCTTCCTAATCCCTCCTCCTCCCTCCTATTCCTCCTGTCTCCTCCTCCCTCCTCCTCCCTCCTCTTCCCTCCTCCACCTCCCTCTTCCTCCTCCCTCCTCCATTTACCCAAGACAGACAGACATACAGATAGTCGGGAACGGGATCTTATATGACTACTTATATGATTTAAATGAGATGCTCTCCACCATGGGCTGGGCCGGGTCAGACAGACAGACAGACAGACAGACAGATAGATAGACAGACAGACAGTCGGGAACGGGAGCTTATATGACTACTTATATGAATTAAATGAGATGCTCCCCACCAGAGTCTGGGCGAAGCCGGGCCGTGTCAGCTAGTTACTAATAAAAATCAGGAAAGCGCAAAGTTTTGGAATGTAACAATACAGAAATGCCAGGAAAAGGTAACTACGGAGGATGATGCACCCGCGAAGCGAAGCAGAGGAAGATACAGACTAGATCAGTGTTTCCCAACCTTTTTGGTGCTATGCCCCACCTAAGCCTTTCTAAAATTCTTATGCCCCCCCCCCTATATGCATAATTTTTTATATTAAAAAATTGAAATGTTCACTAAAGAAACTTGAATTTTATTTTATTATTAGAAGGGCTTACGGTTCCCAAAGGGCCAGAGCCGCCCTTCCGCCCTCTCCCCCCCCCCCCCCCCCAGGTCCCGCGTCCCTGTGTGTCGGGTGAATTTTTGTTTTTTTTTGGTTTGGTGGTCGGTTACCCCAGACAAGCTGGTTCCCCCGCCTCCCCCTTTTTTGTGTGGACCCTTAGTCTCACTGTGAGCTATTGCCCACAGTGGTCCACCAGGCCCACATCTAAGGTGAAGATATGTGATGGGTTTTTATTTGATCATCCCTGCCACCGACCAGACCAGGTGCACTACTGGGGAGAGAACAGTAAATGCACCCGATCCAAGCCATAGGACTGATAGGCTTTAGGAAGAAATAACTAGGAAATTATTGAGCAAACACAGTAAGTAAATTTTCAAAACATAATGGAGAACTGAAATTCAAGTACAAAATAATTTTAATGAAAGATTTTTCTATATTATTTTAATTATTAGTAATTATTTAAATTTAGTAAGATCCTTGCGCTTGATGCTTGCTGCAAAGAGATTTTATGTCAGGTTCCAATTTAGTTAACTTCAGTCTCAAGTCTCCCCGTTTTGTTATATCCAGCCGATTTCTTCCATTTTCGAATTGCCCCCCTTAACAATCGAATTGCCCCCCTGTGGGGCGTGGGCTCCACGTTGGGAAACACTGGTCTAGATCGATTCCAGATGTGGTAGATAATTTACAGAAAACAACAATAGATCATTTACAGAAAACAGCAATATGTAATTGACAGAAGACAGCAGTAGATAATTGACAGAAGACAGCAATAGATAATTTACAGAAACCAGCAATAGATACTGTACAGAAGACAAATACATCTGGTCTGTGCTAGAGAGACATTTCGAAAGACAGCTATCGGGACTATTTTCTGCACATAACAAGCTATCTGATGTTGATCGTAATTGTTGATTTAACTCCACTTGTTCCAAAATGACATTAGTGTCACTAATTCAGTCTCTAACATTTTGAAGCAAATACCTCGTGATATAAGAAACCAGTTGGCAGCTGTTGGCCGTGTATTCTTGTAGTTGGCAAGAAACTCTTCCGTGGAACATTAGTGCTCTTATTCCTGTACCAGCTGTGTCATTTGCACCTGCTGCCAAGAAAGCGGTCGGGGTTCAGATTCAGTCAGCGATAGGAGACATTTTTGTAAACAAATACCGCTACTATGGGATCGCGCAACCTAATAAAATGGACACTGCATGATTTTCAAAGGCCTCTGCGAAGCAAAGCTGGCGAGTACAGGAACTGACAATTTCACCTCGTTATGCCGAGGATTAAGTTATATGAAAGCCTGGCTATCAAACCCCGAAAGCCGGAGGTCAGCATGGCTGAATGGTTAAGAACTCACGTTCTTAAATATCCGGTGTGATGATGCCGAGGTAAGAGGTTCAACCCCTACACCGGACAGTTGGACTAAAATGTTGACTTCTCGTCCTTGACTTGGTGACGTAAATTACAAACACTTCTTGTCGGAGTGGGTTCGCCTGATGGCAAGGGACACTAGTAATAGGGAAAGCTAATCCACGCGCACAATTCAGTCCAGTGCTACTAGAAAGTAGTGTGTATAGACTACGCTTGAGAACAAAGCGAGCGAGCGCAAAATAAAAGCAACAACAACAACAGCAACAACAACAACAACAACCGAAAACAGCAACTTCCACGGATATTCCACATTGTTCGCAATGTGCTTGTGAGCTGTGCACGAACTTGTCAATACAGTGGTCCAGGGGTTAATTCTCATTGGTAACCGGGTGTCCCCTGGAATTGTTTCTTAAGATGTTTTAAAAGATAGTCCCATGGCAGATACTGCCGTTGAGGTGCCAAGTATTAGGTCTTCAAATATTCTAGGCCATGGCTAATGAGCTGGGGTGGTGAGTTCCCGCCCTTGTCGCCTTTCCCTCCAGACTGGTCACTGAAGATTCTTAATATTATCTGGACCAGTTTTTGATCAGGCAGGTTCGACCCCTAGAGCCGCTCACAAACCACTGTGCCACCATGACTACACAGCCTCACAGAGTATCGGGGACAGTAAAGACGACATGTGTGGTCACTCATAATTATTACTGTCATGTGGCGATCGACCGTGCATTCTATCGACCTTCTAGCACAGTGGTTCTCAACCGGTGGGGAATTCCCTCCCCCCCCCCCAGGGGGGAATTTTAAGGTTTCCAGGGGGGGGGGGGATGAAGACCATTTCAATATCGCGTTAATACAAGAACCGATTACTTGATATTGTTTCTCCCTTCATACTTTTCAGTTATGTACGTCTCATCCTTCTAAAATTCATTTTATAAAGTAAGCAGACCCACAAATCATGTTTTATGTGGATGTCTAGACTTGTTTTAGTATATGCTATTAAATTTACCTTCCATTTTTACGTATACTGTGTAGGGGTGGGGGATTTATAGATAGGAAATATGAAAGGGGGGGGGGGAATGACGTTATGAAAATACGGTGAAGGGGGGCACGGGGCAAATTTTTATAGGAAGGGGGGGGGGAATGACGTTCTGAAAATATGGTGAAGGGGGGCACGGGCCAAAAAAGGTTGAGAACCACTGTTCTAGCATAAGATACGTCTTAGCGACTTGTTCAAGGAGTCAATGTTTCCTCTAAACTGTGGAATGTTTTGAGTAAATATTCTACTTCGTCAGCTACTAGCATTACGATTGTCATCCATTCTACATTTGACTGTGGCGTCAGTTGATTCGTGTGTAGTTACTCATACGCTGAGCTAAAAATAGATGCGTTATAGGCTAAAAATGTGGACACAGGCAACGACTGTGGCGGTCTATAGGGAGTGCCTCACGGGGGTACGTGGTTTGACTAGGCACAGTTAGCTGTTGGCATATGTGACACAACTACGGAACTGTAGATGGTATTGAAATAGCATGAAAAATAAATGAATGCGCATTGACTGGAACGCATTAAACACGAGAAACTTAGAACATAGGACCAATAAAAGGTCACGGTCGTTCCCAATAAAGATTCTGCCACTGGTATGTGAAGCGTCAGGCCTGATCAGGCATATGAAATGAGGTGACCAATTCCCTCCCACGTGGCCTATCCTTCCAAGCCAATTCCCAGAACATTTAAGAACTTGCCTGGTAGCCATTTGTATACAGCTGAAAGATGCTGGTGTTGACAGCATAAAGGATATGCAAAAAAAAAAAAAAAGGATTAACCACAGAGCCGTACTGGTGGGGAAATAACCCTTCTTCTATCCTGCCCACTGTCTTGGCAGGCAAGCGCACACACTGCTATGTCACTACGGCTGCCGGGAAAGAAAGAAATAGAGGAAGTCATAAAACACGCAGACGATAAGGAAGGATAAAGTTGAGCACATTATTGAGGACATAGCTGCAGGAGACAGCAGGAGATAGTATCCAATAAAATCAGTTCGGTATGTGTAAAAAAAAAGTTAGTTGCATATCCTTTACAGGACGTCGCAGTCAACACCAGCATTTTTTGCTGTCTTGATCTCTTGGCAAGTTTACGTTCAGTAATTTGCCTTTGCTTTCTGAACGGCAGGTACCCGTAAAAAAACCAACGCAAGACGATTTGCTGCGAAATCGTCTGCAGCTGTGTGTCGAACACGGGTAAGCGGAATTACGAACTGCATCGGTAACGCCATCGCTACGGAGCGGGCTAGGTATGTGTAACTCTGCGAACAAGTGAGATATACTATACACGGACACGGTGTACGTACCTTACAACCCAACTCCACAACGGTGAACATAACTAACGGGGGAATTTCTCTCTCTCTCTCTCTCTCTCTCTCTCTCTCTCTCTCTCTCTCTCTCTCTCTCTCTCTGTCTCTCCCTCTCTCTCCCTCTCTATCCCTCCCTCTCTCTCTCTCTCTCTCACTCTCTCCCTCCCCTCCCTCCCCACCCGCCCCCCCCCAAAAAAAAAAAAAAAAAAACAATAACAACAATTAACAATAAGTATACTACGACAAACGAACGATGCTTTGATTATAATAATCTTCACCATGTACGGAACACACATTTAAATTTTTTTTAAAATTTAGTTGATGTCCTTCACAGGACGTAGCAGTCAACCCCGGCATTTTGGCTGTTCGTGATTCCTGGGCACGTGTTACGTTCAGTAGTTTGCCATTTGCTTCTGAAAGACCGGCTCGAAAAAAAAAAAAAAAAAAAAAAACAGCACCGCTGTGTTTCAAACCCGAGTATACGGAATTACTAATTGCGTTCGTAATACTTTCGTCACGGAGACATAAATCTAAAGAAAAACACAAAATGAGAAAATTTTACAATAATAAAACAAATTCTTCGTTGTTAGGAATTCGGCGAAACGTCGTTCTTTGTGTCCTAGTATACTTATTTTGTAATTGTTTGAATCTTTATTTCCCCCTGTTATTTGTGTTCAACATTGTGGATTGTGGAGTTCGTTGTAAGGTATGTATACCGTGTCCGTGTTTACTATCTCACTTTTTCGCAGGAGCTACACTCAACTAACTGTTCTTATGTCCTATTGTTATATCCTGCTGCTTCTCTTATCTAATAGATAGTATGGCTGGGTGTGAGGATATATACTTTCCTTGGAGGTCAAAGAGCCGAAAAAGAAGAAGAAACCTCTAGCTAGAAGGATCCCCGGTAGTATAGTGGCATTCTCACAAGACACTGGTCCGAGTTATAAGCCAGGCGGTAGCAGAATTCTGTTTGCCAAGAGGTGCGGCTCTGGGGTCGTTGGGACAACGTGGTTGGGACAAAGAGTCTTGACTTGGTCACAATATGTGAGATAGATGTGAACTACTTAAAATACTGGGGGGAATTATTCCCAGAGTGAATGTTATGGAAACGCCGATAACATCCTAGAAACAACTGCATTATACGGGTATATAAGAACGACAGGGTCAGACTTAAACAGAGATGAAGAGATGTGACGAGAACAAGGGGAAGTTGCTGATAACACCAGTATCTTTATGGGGCTGTCTTTACGTTTGATTCCACAAGGTCGTTACAATAGATTTGTCATGTCATGTCATATCTTACCTTCAGTGACGTGGGAGCCACGGTAGCGTCGTGGTTAGCCTGCTTCCCCATCAGTTCGGTGGTCATGGGCTCGAAACTCCTTGGACACTAGGGTTTTGTTTCACTGACCTGAGCTTCCAGGTCGACCCAGCCTAAACATGACTACTAGAAAATGTTGTGGGAAGTAAATTCTGGCGCAGTGATATCGACCGCATCACCCCTCGATGGTCAGCACCATATACCCAATACATCTCACAGCATGAAAAGGGGTCCGTGACTACTAACTTACGTTCAGTTATTTCCCCTGCTCAGGTCATCCGATATTTAATTACATTAATAATTTTTTTTTAAAAGTCGCTTGAAAGTCGACAGGGTCGAATTAATTGCACCGGGTTTTTATCACACAAGGCTCGGTCTCTTTACGCAGCGAACTGCCGAAAGCGTCGCATAAAGCACGAACATCGCAGCTCTAGCGTCGGCCTCCAGAGTCTCTGACAAAAAAAAAAAAAAACGCACTCGTGAACCGAAGGACGCGGAATTAATTAAAATAAAGCGAAATATCGGAGAGGAATGAAACTGGAACATGTTGTGGCATCTGGACATATTTACGGAAAGAGAGATAGATGAAGACAGCGAGAAAAGATTCTTCTCAGCTTTTTCACCGGGTACGGACAGGTATCAGCACACGAATTGATACATTCTGTTGATCTCGAGATGCGGAGAAGCATGATCGTCGAAGCTTGCAACACACTTGATGACAATGATCACATATACGTTGATTGCATGATTATTGATGACAACCAACACACACACACACACACGCACACGCGCGCACACACACACACACACACACACACACACACACACACACACACACACACATTACTGTCCTCATCTGAACAAACGAAAACTGTTCAATGCAAAACAAAACAAAAAAAAAATCTGGAAGATATTTGTTTCAGCGGGTAAATCTGCACAGGCTTAGAGACCCCATTAAGGTGTGATTTTCAGCTGAGTCTTCTGTGCGAGTATGAAGATTTATCTGAATGCTATATTGAGCTACTTAAGGTTTCCAACTCGACTACAGCTTGGCCCAATTTCCAGACCAGGCGGAATTGTGCCACAGGAAGGTAGTCTTCGTGACAAGTTTCATCCAACTGGTTAGGCCTTGCTGAGTGAGGTGTACAGTGACGGTTTAACGTCACTGAGCTGGGATAATGGCTTGTCTTAGTAACAAAATCAGCGATTTTGTTTTGTAGATTCTGGACAGGAGCTGCGTAAAGTACAATGCACATGAACTGATCATTATTGCAGACGTGACGATGGCTTGAAACATGTTAATGTATTTAGGTATTTCGTCATTATCATGTGCCATGCCGATAAGCATGGACGGTCATGTTTCGCCATCTCACACGATCACCAGAGTCGTGGATCACTTCTCTGTTCTCGTCTCGACCATGCCACGTGACCAAGCCATCCAGATATTTACTTCTCTGCCTTCCCCTTGTTTTTCCCTCAATCTTACCAGTTGTCGCAAAGTTTTGTAGGTTATTCCTTCTCATAAAGTGTCCAAACATGCTGTCAGTCTACGTCTAATTTCTCTGATCAGTTTAATGTTTTCATTTGTTTCTTGTAGGCCTTTGCTCACTGGTTTTATGTCTGTCCATGATATTCTTTGCAATAAATATTTGGGGACGTTAATAACAACAGATGGAATGTGTATTAAGGAAGTTAAATGCAGAATATCACAGACAAAAGCAGCATTTCAAAGACGAAGCATATTATGTGCAATATATCGTCAGTCGAGGTGAGAAAGAGTTCTTACGAGATATATGGAGCGAATTATGATGTACGGAAGCGAATCAAGGACAGTTAGCAAAGTGAGAAATTATGTGTAAGCTGCAGAGATGTGGTTTTATAGAAGAATTGCGAGGACGCCTTGGATTGATGTAAAGAGTAATTAAGATTGCTTGAAAGAAGTTCACTCACAAAGAGAACTAATTACTCGCATCAGAAGCAGACAGTCCAGATTCGTTGGAGCGTGTCATGAGAAGGGTGAAAGCTGGAGTTTGTCATGACAACGCAACAGTTATATGGGGGAAGAGACAAGAAGAGAAGATGCTGAACAGTTTGGTATCATGTCATGGAGGAACACAAGTTTCATAAATAACTGGCAGTATAAGAGACAGAAGAATATGAACAGACATGACCGTCATCGCCACATTTCATTGACTAGAAGAAGAAGATGATTTGGTAGTTACGAAAGCTCAAAGACGTCCAACCTGCATTCGTACAGTAAGCCAGCGGAAGCGAAAGTCAGAATTGGTAGATAATTATAAGCGAAAGTTAGAATTGGTAGATAATTATAAGGGAAAGTTAGAATTGGTAGATAATTTTAATCGAAAGTTAGAATTGGTAGATAAGTGAAAAAATTGACTTTGCCTTAATAAGCACAAAATAGACATCGATATACTGTAACTTGTGGCCAAAGGCTTGCGAACGCGGTTCGTGAGCCGCTTACCAGGCGTTCGAAACGCAGCCGCGACCGATTTGTGCAGCAGACCGTGTCGCGTTGTGTTATAACGTGTTGGTATGGGAGCCGGTCGTTCAGAAAGCAATGGCAAACTACTGAACGTAAAATTTGCCTAGTACATCTCATCTCATTTCAGCATGTTCCTCTTGTATCTTGCGGTGTCGAGGTGAAGTATAAACATCGCGAGAGTGCCCGATTATGTATCGATATTCCCATGAACTATGCTATTCCCTCCGTCCAGCGTTTACGTGGTCGACTGGTGTTGACTGCAACGTCCTGCAAGGGATATGCAACATTTAAAAAAAACTGCATACAAAATATACACAGGTTACTTAGCTGATTGAATGTCGAAGGATACTATATCGCCAATGGTAACCTCCCACTTGCACAGAAGGATGATATATCTCCATACTAGGATCATCGCGTTATTAGATTTATTTTATGGTATCATCCACAGTTTCAGTGTTAAATGAACGAAAGTTTATACTATAATACTTGTTCACTTGATTGTGTACTTATTATGTTTGGTCTAAACCTACTTTTTCTTTGGCGCTGAATCAAGTTAGTTAAAGTAATGAACCTTATTACATACTTTAAGCAGCATTTGGCATATTGTGCCACATCCATATTTTTATACGCCCATCGACACTCTGTGAGTGATGGGCCCAGTATCACGCTAGCTGACTTAACTTCCCAAGAAATATCTTGGTACCGATTTATAACTGGGTTGACCTGGGAGAATAAAATACTTTTCAAAATTCCCAGCGATGCGGATAAAATGCACTGAGTTTATGCATGCCGATGATCAGAATAGACAGAGAAATGAAACACTTGCCGAGCGAATACATACAACTGGATGCCCCATCATTCTTTGGCTGTTTGTAATTTATTGGCAAGTTTAGGTTCAGTATCTTGCCATTGCTTTCTGAACGACCAGTTTGCATACCAGTATTATGAAAATCATACTCGAGGCGGTCTGCTGCCATATCACCCACAGCTGTGTTTCGAACGCGGTATACGGGATTACGAATTGCGTCCGTAACCTCTACGCCACAGAGCTGTGGAAAGAAGTAGAGGTGATACAATATGAAGGAAAAGTCACCTAGTGACGATACTGCCGTTGAGGAGTGAAGTCTTCGGTAATCTCATATAAGCTGGGCCACGACATAATGGCCGGGCTCCATGGCGAAGGCTTTACTGACGCGGTTCGTGACCCCACATACTGGCGTTCGAAATACAGTTACGAGCGAGTTGGCAGCGGATCGCGTTGCGCTGGTTTTTACGAAATGGTATGGATGTCGATCTTTCATAAATCAATGGCAAACTACTGAACGTAAACTTGTCAAGACATTAACTGTCAAAACTCCTTTGCTACCTATATAGTACCTTGCGGTGTATGGCAGGGAGGTCTTGAGCCTAAGGAATTAAGGCCGCATGACTGTAGTCTGGTTACTTTTTGTCTGCCCCAATATAAAATGCCATATCCCAGTACACAACTGAGGGAAAATGATGAGATTTACCATATAACCTTATCATTATGTCCACCCAACAAACATTTCTTTTTGTTCTGGAGATTGTACAGCAGATTTCAAAGTTTGTTTATATGCGGTATATAATTTACGGGTCAGAGATGAAGTGCACATTATTAAATGTATTACGTCTTCACACGGAAACATTAGCGTTGAATAGTTAATTTTCTCGTGGGACATGGGATTGGCCTTATGACAAGAGCCTGACGTAGTGGAACGGGGCATTACTGTAAAACAAATTTGTTAGCGAGAAATCACTAGTTTTTCACCAAAACATCAAAGAAATGTCACCGCTTTCCATGATTTAAGTTGCTTTTGGACCTATCAAAGACATATTCCTTGTGTGGGGGCAAATATAAGACGGCAGGAACAATTTCATAACGATGCAACAGACAGTTTTCAAAATAATTGATCGTGAATGAAGGCATTCAATTCCGGACAGACTATAGTGCAGTCGCCGCGAACTGTGCAGGTTAGAGTTTTCTTTTTGCCCCCGGCAGAACAAAACCTCCACACCTTACCGAGGATTCGAACCCGGGTCTCCTGAAGGAGAATCCGACATTCTAGCGACTCGACCAGCCGCTTCTCAATATATTAACAACAGCAAAAAAAAAAAAAAAGAAAGAAAGAAATGCTGGTGTTGACTGCAAACGTCCTGTAAAGGATATACAACTAACTTTTTAAACTCGACTTAATAGGGTGGAGACGAAAGTAAACACGAGGCAATATACAAGTGGAAGGAAGTACGTTGCTAACGTGCTATGAAAGTGAGTCAGTAGTCGAAGTCACCAAGAACATATATGGCGATGGAGCACAAAACCACGCCGCATCCAGGAATTGTGACTGGTGACATTGACCAGATTAATTGTTAACGTTGTGCCCTAGTTATAATTATACACTGTACATTCATCGTCGTCGTCATCATCTCTATGATGTGTTCTGTCAAATGGCATACGTGCGTATTCATACACGCGAATCATCATCATCATCATCATCTTCCACTTCTGCCGTCAAGCGTCGTGGGGAGGAATAATTTGCGTTCCAGCGCCCGGTGGACGGCACTGGATAGTGTCATTCCGTGAGGTTGTACAATGTCTCTGATGTCGTCAATCCATTTTCTTCTTGGACGTCCTCGTGGTCTCGTCGCAGATGATCTTTGATGTAAGGCCAGTGATGGTAGTTGCTGATGTTGCATTCTAATGACATGGCCAAACCACTTGATCTTCTGTCTGTCAATAAATGTGGCACAAGGTGTTGATCCCACAGTCTGTCTGATAGTAGCATTTCTTACTCGGTCTCGGATTGTTAAGTTGGCAGCTCTCCTCAGGCATCTCATTTCGCAGGTGTTGATTTTGCGAAGGTGTAATTTGGATAAAGTCCAGGTTTGAGATTGGTAGCATAGGGTTGGTGTGAATATGCTGTTTATTATCTGTCGTTTTGCGGACATGGGTATGTTTGGATGTTTCAGTAAGGGTGATAGTTGATATGTAAGTGCACTAGCTTTTTGACATCTGATTTCAATTTCTCTGTCCAATCTGCCATCTTCTGTGATCATACTTCCAAGGTATTTAAATTCTTTAACTTGTTTCAGAGGCGAATAAACCCGCAAAATCTGGTCTTTTATGACCAGGGCCAGTTGTAGACAAGTACATATTCTAGACAAGTACATATTCTAGACAAGTACACATTCTAGACAAGTACATATTCTAGACAAGTACATATTCTAGATAAGTACATATTCTAGACAAGTACATTTTCTAGATAAGTACAATGGTAGTTGGGAATTAGACACGATTACCCGGGTGACTCGGCTATCCACCCCAGGGATGCACATTTACTGGTCAGTAACGTTGTAAACTAAATAATAATTGCATGCATGTCTTCTGGGTCTGAAAACACTAACTATATACACATTGTCCATCTTTACAGCTTCAGAAGAACCATTTCATCATCGTCAACATCATCATCATCATCATCATCATCATCATCATCATCATCATCATCATCATCATCATCATCATCATCATCATCATCATCATCATCATCATTATCATCATCATCATCATCATCATCATCATCAATCATCATCATCAATCATCATCATCAATCATCATCATCAATCATCATCAATCATCATCATCAATCATCATCATCAATCATCATCATCATCATCATCATCATCATCATCATCATCATCAATCTTCTTTTTCTGCTTCCCTCCTGCTCCTTCACCTCCTGCTCCTCCTCCACCTGTTCCTCCTCCTCATCCTCCTCCACTCCACCCTACTTCTTCCTCCTCTTTCTTTTCTTCTTCCTCTTTCTCTTCTTCTTCTGAGGGAAGTGCGTGACCCCTAGTTATGCACCATAAAGGTCAATGTGTCCGACCTTGGTATGCATTAGTGTAGTGTTCCTCCGCCTGGCAGATTCCATCCAAGGTAGCGGGCCCTATCTGCCCAGTCATATTGAAAGCACACAGGCAAACACACATTTCAATCTCGCGCAGAAGCCACCGCAGGCCGTAAATATATTTTGGAAATTGAACAGGAATTAGCCAGGCAAGTATACTCTCTGTTTTAGACATAAAATATAATTATCGCAAGAAGTGTGGGGATTCCAAATGCCAGCTTTAATGAAATGTCCTTCCGATCCATTATCCCGCAGGGATATAACTGCCCGGGAAGCTTGCATCCCAGCGAGGCCAGAGGTTTATTGCACACGGCGCAAGCCAATCTCAGATCACTAGCTTCTGTATACATCTTCCATAACCTACATACAATATGTGGTTTATAGAGGCTGTGCGTACGCGGTCTGGGACGGGATTCGCCGGTCTGCATGGACGTACAGGGTGCGCATTTAACGTGGAAGACCTGATTTGGCAGACGCAATCTAAGTGTAATTGGGCAGACATCTCTAGCTTTACATAAGCAGTTCATTTTCGGCTGTTTGAAATTTGCGGCTGTTGTTATTGGACCGCGGCGCTATTTCTAATGCAGTATTGTTTGTGTGTTGTCGTTTAACGAGCGATACCACTTGCATTTTAACCATGTTTTCTGGTAGCTGGAAAAAGGGTTATTTTGTTGTCTACGGCAAAGCTTGCTGTCTTTTTGACTCTCGTGAATCCCAGATATCTTGTAATGTGTTATCTATAACTTTATACATTTGTTCTCGAGCTGGCAGTTGGTGACGGGGTAGATGTATCCTCTATCAATGAAGAAGAAATATAGCCTATAGCCTACAGGACACCCTTGGGCAAGCTGGGGTGCACGTCTTGCATAACCAGAGTAACATAACACCACCTGAACAGGTGGCGGATTAACTTGGTTGCACCCGACAGATAGCTATGGTCTCAAGTTCACGACGATACGCACAGGGTCTGTGTTTAGGGACAATGGCTACGGCAACGGTCCCGTATGATCTCTTCCAAGAAAAACAACAATATCTGATTACCTTCTTTAAAGATGCCTAGAGCGGTATGATTCGACACCTCACACAACTTCAGATACTCTAGTGGTCAAGTGAGATCACGAACCATTACCGCTCATGCATGTCGTCATGACACACGATGATGATGACACCTGAAAATCCAGCTTCTTCAGCAACCACATCCAGTCAATCAATCAATCAATGAATCAATCAGTAAAGCAATCAATAAAGCAATCAGATGCTGTCTCCACAATGAAGGTGGGCTGCAATTGATCTCAAACACTGTCTGTCTCTCACCCCGACTGTATATTCTGTTAGATTGATGTTTGTCCATCTCTTGTATTGTTGTCTTCCTCTTGTTCACTTGCCTTCAACCAACCCTCCAGTGTGGTTTTTATAATACTGTTGTCTATTACCGTTGGTAAAATATTTCACTTGCCTCCTCTTTATTTATTTCATCAACTCTCTTTTCCTTCCCAGTTTTTCTAGAACCATGTATTTGATTGTGTTTGTTTCCATCAAATAACGACATATTGTTCTCTATATCCACATCTCCAGGGCCTTTATTCGACTTTCTAATTGCTTGTTCATTGTCCGGAGTTCCGCGTCATATAGTAGTGTTCAATATACATAACTGAGGAGTGGCTGGTCGAGTGGATAGAACGCCGGATTCGCCTTCGGGAGACCCGGGTTCGAAGCCTCGGTAAGATGTGGGGATTTTTCTGTCGGGGGCAAAAAGAAAATCCTAACCTGCACAGTTTGCGGCGACTGCACTAGCCAGGCGGCCTTAATTCCTCAGGCTCAAAGACACCCCCCCCCCCCCCCCCCTGCCATACACTGCAAGGTACTACTGGCAGTAAATGACAATTGTGACAGAATATGCATAACATTTGACCATTCTTATTTTTAATGCGATCTTAATCTCTCTAGATGTAATACCGATTTAATGATGTTGAAAGCATTATTGGTCATTCCTATTCTCTTTTATCATTAACGTTTCACTTCTGCCAACATCTGTTATTACAGCAACCACATCCAGTGTGTATTAAAACTCTTGACATTAAGTCACTTAAGATGTTTCATAGTGGTTATTTTCCTCTTTGCGCACCAGCTGCGAAAAACATCCGTGACTTAACAGCGTTCATGGTGCAACATTACTTGGCATCTTGGCTGAATACGCCAGTTAAAAGATTCAGTGCCAGACACAAAGTAGGTTTGGACCAAACAAACAATGGATGGCGGAAAATGGGAAGTAGGGTTGTGTCACAGTTATCATTTAAAAGTTGATAATATGGTAGCAGACATGGTCTATTATATATCGAATTAAAGGGGGTTCCATAGGAAAAAACTACTGTATGTAGAGCCATGGCATACACGCCAAGTCGCTTAAGCGATTCATCATCCCATAGCACTTAATCAGTAAAGTAAAGGCCCTATTTGTACACGCCTCTAAGCACATAGCGCTTACACCGTATTTGTATAATCAGTTCGACACTGGAGGAGTGATGTCAGTATCACCCTGATCGCCTTTACCTCCCAAGACATTTCCAGGTACTTATGTTAGACTGTGTTGATCCGGGAGCCCAGGTTAGTTTTAAACATCAGCTTCAATACGAATTCGAGCTCGCCACTATCGGGTCGGCAGACAAGCACGGTAGCCACATTGCTTACGTGGCCCCACTGAATACACACGCCGCGTTTGTATTGCTGTTTCTGTCCTGTTCCTGGACAACTTAGCTTTCGTCCTTTTATTGCACATTTGAAGTCAAGGCAATCAAGAACGCAGATGATGCAGGAATCGCGTGTGGGCATGTTGGTTCTTGTCTCAGCTGAACCCAACTCTCCCAAGTTGTTGTGCATTGCTGCCTAAATATGTGCATGATAGCACTGTTGAAATCGGATTTCATTAGGGGAGCTCTGATAATCATATTTTTAAGGTATTACTTTTTCAAGTTCTAGATATGTATCATGTTAACAGTCTCGAAAAGTACACGCTGTCACTCGCTTAGTACAGAAACCACTCCTACCAAGACTGTCCCATGGTCCATCCTGGATAGACCTCATACTCTGGCTAAGAATTGTGCCGTTAAGACTTGTGCTATGGTCTCTTTGCGATTAATGCTTCTTGAGAACTACATATTTGCACGTTAATATATTACGCAAGAGTCACAGCAATTCCTCATGATGACAGTAGATTATCAGCACCCACGACTTGCCCACCTCGCATGCCGGGCTTGAGGATGCTGAAAATTAAAGCGTTGCTTGTGGACCAGGATTGAACCAAGACCTAACCAATCACTGATTCTACCGTATTACGAGATAAGTCTTGAGGTTCTTTTCGTACGGTAAATTGTTTATAAAGTGCACCACATGACCTATAGGTTCCCATAATACAAAACAGTCTCAATTCTTTTCATCAAACAAATTGTCGTGGACATAAATCAAGACGATAAAAGGCTGATGTCTCAATACACAATAAATCAAGACGGTAAAAGACTGTTATCGCAACACACAGTGATACTATTAAAGAAAACACTTCCTGCCACACACATCGTGTACTCCGACACTCTGGCACTTCTTATCTTCTTTGGGTGTCTGGTCTGGAGCAGACATTAAAATAATGCCCCTTGCGGCCTCTCTGTCATATCTTTTAATGCAGTTGACGCTGGTGATTCAATATTTGTTGCCCAGCTGTTTCATCTCTCTCTCTCTCTCTCTCTCTCTCTCTCTCTCTCTCTCTCGTTCGCTCTTTCTCTCTCTCTACACACGCTAGCCCATAGACAAGACAGACAGACACACACACACGCACACGCGCGCGCGCACACAGCACCCCACCACTTTATGCCTTTGTTTCTGTTACGCTGCATACACATTCTCGCGTGAAACTAATTTATGCATTTTACTCTTCTGTTGATGTGGCTGGCTCATACATTTCATTTGTATTTTTCTTATGATTTTGGTGAGTGATCTTGCTACACCTGTAACTTGAAGAAGCGAAGGAGAGTTCTGTAACACATCCCCCATGTAGAGGTTACGAACGAACGAACGAACGAACGAACGAACTTTATTTTAAAAGAGTAACAAATTGGGCATGTCTTACATTCGGCCCTTTCGATCACTCATCTTTCATTCATCAAATGTGCATGTTGCATTTACATAGGGAAAAAAACACTGTCAAATTGATTTTGTAAGCATAAACAATGCATATTACGCATGGTACATTCACATGGGGGAAAACATTGTCAAATGAAAGTTGTAAACATAAACAATGCATATTGCAATGTTGTGAGACACATCCCCCATCCACCCTCACACCCCGCAGCCACCCACACATCCCTCAGCCACCCACACACCCCCCACCCACCCACACATACCTCCACGCACTCACACAGACTCAGGCAAACATACATGCCGCCACCCACCCACCGATCCCCCACCCACACACATTTCCCCTCACACACATACACCCCCACCCATCCCATAACCGACACGCACACACTCACCCACATAATATCCACCACCCACCCACACACAAATACAGAGCTACATAATTCAGGAGGTATATCTCCAGTATATGATACTGGAGATATACCTCCTGAATTATGTAACTCTGTATTTATTGCAATCTCAAAGAAATCAGGAACCTTGGAATGTGATCAACATAGAACAATTAGTATAATGAGTCACATCACAAAGATTTTGCTAAGAATTATCATGCAAAGAGTGAGGAAGAAGATACAACCTGAGATAGGGGAAGACCAATGTGGGTTTGTAGAAGGAAAGGGTACAGTAAATGCTGTGTATATACTGCGAACAATTATTGAACGGGCTATAGAAGTAAACAATGGTATACATCTTTGCTTTATTGACTACACAAAGGCTTTTATAGAGTTAGACATGTCAACATGGTGGATATGCTTGCAGATCTACAAATTGATGGGAAAGACATTAGACTTATAAAAAACATATATTGGAAACAACAAGCTGCAATAAGGATTGATAATGAAGTGGGACAGTATCAGCCAATTAAGAGAGGTGTTAGGCAGGGATGTGTGATGTCTCCAGATCTTCTTTCCCTACACAGTGAAAATATTTTCAGAAATGTAGAGGATATAAATGGAATCAGCATTGGAGGACGAAACATCAATAACATTAGATATGCAGATGATACAGTATTGATTGCAGACAATGCGCAGGACCTGCAACAATTAGTAGATGCGGTTGTTGTACACAGTGAGAAGCTGGGGTTAGAATTAAATTGTAAAAAGACTCAGGTTATGGTCGTCACTAGGAAGGAAGAAGTGCCACAATGTAATATACAAGTAAATGGAAATATTCTTCAACAAGTGAATCGGTACAATTATCTTGGAACAGTCATAACATCTGATGGGAGATGCCTTGAAGAGATTAGAACAAGAATCGCCATGGCGAAAGTAGCCTTTAGCAAGATGAAAAACATTCTGACCAATAAAAAGATGTCAATTTTTTCCACACACACACATCCCCACATGCATTCCTCATACACATCCCCGCCCACATATCTCTCACCCCACACACACATCTCCCCACCCACCCACACATCCCCCACCTACAAACATCCTCACCACCCACACATACATCTTCCACCCACTCACATTTACCCCATCCACACTCACACACCCCCACCCACACAGACATATCCCATTCACAGACACCCCCCCCCCCCCCACACTCATCCCCCACACCCATTACACACCCATCCCCCAACCCACACAATCTCCTGCACACAAATTCACCCACCCAAATACACATTCCCTACCCACACCCCCTAACCCTCCAACACCCACATACTTCCAATAAACCTCCAAAATATCCCCCCCCCCCCACACACACACACACACACAACCCTCACACACATATATCCCCCACCGACTACACATCCCTTCACCCATCCACAACTCACCCATCAACCCATACACATCCCTTACGTTACGCTGAAAAAGATTGTTGAGGGGATACATAGAGCCTGTTCTTTTGTATGGATGTGAAACTTGGACAATGGGCAGTCAAGCTGAAAAACATCTGATGGCTGCAGAAATGTGGTTTCTGAGGAAAATGCAAAGAATACCATGGACAGACAGAAAAACCAATGACCAAGTACTACAGGAGACAAATGAACATCGTAAACTGATTAGAGAAATTAGACGTAGACAGTCAAAATTTTTTGGACATGTTATGAGAAGAAATGGATTGGAGAACTTGGTCACAACTGGCAAGATCGAAGGGAACAGACCAAGAGGCAGACCGAGAGGAAAATACCTGGATGGCTTGGCCACATGGCATGGACGAGACAGGAACACTGAGCTGATCCACGACACTGGTGATCGAGTGAAATGCACGCTTTCCGGCATGCCAAATGATTGATTGATTGACCCACACACCCGCAACCACCCAGCAAAACACACATCACAAAACCACACACATACCCCCGTCAACCCACACATCCCGCATCTATCCATACATACATCCTGCACCCTCACAATTTTCCCCACCCACCAACACACACATCATCACCCTACACCCACTCACCCACCCAATATCCGCCACCTCTCAACTACACATCCTCCACAAATACACACATCCCCACCCACAAACACATCTCCCCACCTGCCCACACATATCCCCCACCCATAAACACCCCAAAACACACACCTCCCACCCACACACATCCCACCACCCACATCCCAACACCCAGATATACCCCACCCACACACATCCGCCGCTCACACACATCTTCCCACAAACACACACATCCCCCAACCACACACTCATCTCTCACACACATCCACCCACTCACGTACTCATCCATCAACCACTCACACCCACACATCACCCACCCGCCCATCAATACATGCATCTCTCATATACCCTCCCACCCACATACACCCCAACCACCCAGCTAAACACACATCCCCCATCCTCACATACATCCGTCATCCACCTGTACATCCCAACCTCCCCCACCCCTCACACATCTCCCCTCCCACACAAAACTCCACCCATAAACACATCCCCCACACACACACATCCCCACATGCATTCCTCATACACATCCCCGCCCACATATCTCTCACCCACACACACATCTCCCCACCCACCCACACATCCCCCACCTACAAACATCCTCACCACCCACACATACATCTTCCACCCACTCACATTTACCCCATCCACACTCACACACCCCCACCCACACAGACATATCCCATTCACAGACACCCCCCCCCCCACACTCATCCCCCACACCCATTACACACCCATCCCCCAACCCACACAATCTCCTACACACAAATTCACCCACCCAAATACACATTCCCTACCCACACCCCCTAACCCTCCAACACCCACATACTACCAATAAACCTCCAAAATATCCCCCCCCCCCCCCCACACACACACACACACACACAACCCGCACACACATATATCCCCCACCGACTACACATCCCTTCACCCATCCACACATCACCCATCAACCCATACACATCCCTTACGTTACGCTGGTACAAGGTCGGCAGAAGTCTTCACACCAACCTCCCTCCGATATTGTTGCCCCCTTTCAGGGGCCCAAATGGCCCTAACGCCAAATGGCTTGAATGCCAGTGCATGATAATTACAAGTGGCAATTCACAATCTTCCATAGGATGAACCAACCGCCTTAAACAGCAGTTCTTCTACAACCCTAAACCATAACAGGTTATCTGATAGATGCAACTGTACCCCACCGGGTTCCCGTTGGTCATCATCTAGTAATCAGATTTAGGGAACCCATCCGCATCTGACCGAAACTCTCTTGTCAGCGCGGCACCACAACGCCCCAGAAATGTCAGCGGCTGGGGAACCCGTGGTACCATGGGGTACGATGCATTCACGGGTATTGGTCCACACTTTAAAGGCGTTAAAAAAAAAGAGTTAAGAGCCTTTGTCATTTACAGGCGGTAGGTTCGAATCCCGATGTGCCTTGAGTGTTTAAATTGTTATATTATCTGATGTGTTCTCTGCTGTCTACTTATTAACTTCTGTGAGAGCTGATCAGTGTGTGTAAGATTATTTATTTATCTAAGTGACAGAAGTGGTTCTGTAAGTAAGAGAGATGAGCCTCTGGCTTCGTTATTCTCAAAGCACAATGACAGGACACTATTTGTACTAGTAGTATGGGCGGTGCCGGCTTCCTGGCCTAGAGGTTAGCAACTTTTCTCCGTAATCTCGTATACTCTTGTAGGTAACGTGACGACGGTGAGAATCAGCAGTGGTTCTAATCGCGTCGGTTACTTATGGAGTACGTGAGCCGGCCGCTCAGAAAGCAATGGCAAACTACTGAGCGTAACCTTGCCAAGAAATCAACAATCAGCTGAAAGATGCCGATGTTGACAGCGATGTCCTGTAAAGGATATGGAAAACATTTTTTTAGTATGGGCAATAGCAGCAGCAGCAGCAGCAGCAGCAGCAGCAGCAGCAGCAGCGGTGATGAAAATCAAGATGATAATGATGTGAAACTTCTTCCCAGCAGTCATATATTTTTGCCAGCAATGTTCACTCACAATGAACATTGCCACAAACATGGTATGTGTTAACATCCTACGGAGAAAAAAAAAAAAGCTGCGTCGTGGGTGAAGCAACAACAACGTTAGACGTAACAGCAATAGCAGCAGCAAGAACAACAACAATATGACCCAGACAGTTATATCCTTGCAGATACCGCCGCCTGGCGTAAAAAAAGGGTTAAGCTCCGGAGCGTGGGCCACTCTCCTCTCTTTTCTTCTCGTTTTGTTGGCTGGGGTGGAAGTGGGGGAGGGGGGGGGGGGGGGCTTTCTTCTCCCATCAATCTATAATTGCACACATCACCTGGCGCATAAATATAGAACAATTTGCTTGGCACGCGTGGCCTCATGCGCCCAATGGCTGAATTAGCAAGTAGTCATATGTAGCGTTCGAAGCCATCTATCATGATCTGGATCTCCAGTGATCAGAATAGCAACAGCACTTTTTTTTATATAGCAAAACCACCCCCCGGGGCTACGTGAGAGCACGCTTTCTTGCGGGTCTGCGTGGAATAGACGAGTGGCTGCTTTGTACACATTTTCGTGTCTTTACAGTTGTGAGGTGGTGCCTCATTTCAGTGTTGTTTTACGATATACTGGAGAACAAGGGTTCTCAGTTGTTGATCTCATGCTCCATTCTGAGGCCGACTTACGATTTGTGACAGCGCTGTCAGCTGGTGGGCATTGGGTTGGATGGAGACTGTTGACCACGACTTATCTAAACCCACCGGGGGAGGGGGAAATCTGTACCAACCCAGGGAACCATTACACTGAATCATTACATTCTGGCCGACTCCGTGGCGAAGTGTTGACTCCGCCTGCTTCGTGCTCCGAATGTTGTAGGTTCGATTCCAGATTACATATTTCGGTTCACGACTGCAGGCTTCTCTGGTGCTCCGGTTGTCTTCGCTGGAGCTGCCGAGTCCGTGATTAGTGCCAGGCTTTCGGCAGGCCGCCCTACGGACAGAGACCGAGTGATATGGTGTAAAACCTGGTGCATGAAGTCCATCCTCCTGCCCTGTAGACCTTTGTCTGGTTAGAGCCTAGAAGTGTTCTAGGCAGGCGTGAAGCCTTGCATTCTGAGCTGGTTTCTGAGCACTGAGGGGAAGGGGAAGGTGGCTGCACAGTCTTCATATGGAAGGTAGTTTGGTACCGGGTCGGGGTGGGGAGTCGTTACTTCCGTCTGACTGCGATAGATCCAGGTTCTTTAGAGGGCTCAGATGACGTGGGCGTCAATGTATCGGACATAATAAGAGTTACAATTCACACACTTACAGGGGATTCTCACTCAACCAACCAACACCGCTGTCATTTCATAGTCGTGGTTAGCTGGGGGGGGGGGGGGGGGGGGGGGGGAGAGAGAGAGAGAGAGAGAGAGAGAGAGAGAGAGAGAGAGAGAGAGAGAGAGAACATGGGGTGCTGGTATTTGCAGTGTTTCTGAATTTGAAATGCATAAAGGCAACTTGCTTATAGTAAAGCAAGAAATTAATTACATGCAGACATAATTGTGTGATAGAGTATCCAAATTATTAGTAATATACAATATTAATAACACACACACGCACGCGCGCACGCACACACAGAGAGAGAGAGAGAGAGAGAGAGAGAGAGAGAGAGAGAGAGAGAGAGAGACTCCTGTTTTTCAGCACTGGTTTTGTTTCCCAGACAGAAAAAAAAAATATCGAATCGTCTCGTAACTTAAAATGTTGTTTTTAACTACTGAGAAATATATTGATTATGGCGGGATATTGCAAAACACAATTACTTAAAAAGCTGCGTTTAGATCCTGTGGAGCAAGACTCATATACTGTGCCTCAGCAAACGCGAGGCCAGGTCAATAGAAATCAACGGTGACGTAATTTCCAAACTGAAGTGTGTGAAAAATGTTTTTATATATATCTTCTTCTTCTTCTTCTTCTTCTTCTTCTTCTTCTTCTTCTTCTTCTTCTTCTTCTTCTTCTTCTTCTTCTTCTTCTTCTTCGTATACTTTCAGATGTGAGTATGAACATATTCAAAGAAAGAAGCTGGCAACTTGAACCTATTGACACCTCCATGTAGTCTATATCAAATCACCAATTATAGGCCTTATATACACGACTTATTCTTACGATTTCCATTTGCCAAGAGATATGTAATGCGTGTCTAGTTATATGCGGCCCATATTCTGTTTCCTTGTCTGTGAAAGATAAACTTGAAATCACTATCCGGGAATCAACGTCAGTTGCTTTAGGGTAACGTCTTATCCATCTTGGGATCCGATGCGGAAGGACCGAATCACTGCTGTAGGACAAGATGGACCAAACAGTACCATACTGTCTGTAATTGTTCTGGAACTGGGACAACCGACACTATTTCATTCGCAGTGAGACATGCGACTTCACGTGGAGAATCTAGAAGTTTCTAATACGTTTGCTGCGTTCACTCAGTGGCAATCATTTCTGTTGTCGATATCTAAGAATAAAACATGCTTATACTTTCGGTTTCCACGTCTATAGCTGTTTTTGTCTTTGTTTTTTTCCGTCATGTTAATCCTCTTATTCACCTTTGTATACTCCTATTTCTCCATCGCCCCTACCCTGTTCAGCACCAGAAGAGAAGTTATAGTTAGTGCCCATCCTAGCTAGGATTAATAATCATGTGACTGAGTCAGCCACATTTCGGATATTAATCTGAAAGCAATTGTCGACCCTAGGCCATAGGGTTAATGATTCCGGTGACTGTACTCTTTATGTAACTGAAAAGAGAGTCGATGAAAGAAATAAAAAAAGAGGCAAGGGAAATATTTCGCCCTAGTTAAAAGACATAAATAACACTGTTATAAAAACTACACTGGAGGGTAAGGTCGAAGGTAAGCCAGCAAGAGGTAGACAATAGTACAAGTGGGGAGATAACATCAAGAGATGGATGGACAACAGCTGTCTGACAGAATCAAGGCTAGAGACAGACAGTGTTGGAGATCTATTACAGCCAACCTTCATTGCGGAGACGACACCTGATTGATTGATTGAACTGACAGTGTCGAACCAACCAGTATACCGTTTCATTGAGCAAATAGTGATCTCTACAATGACAACTTGCATGTTTTATTTGCAAGTTGTTTCTTTGTTGGTTTGTTTGATCCTCGTAAAGAACGTGGGCTTTTCACAAATTGGAAATTCATTTTCCATGACACTGACTCTCATCACAGATTGGAAATTCTTTTCCCGTGATATGACTCTCATCACAAATGGGAAATTTCTTTCCCGTGATATGACTTTCATCACAAATGGGAAATTTCTTTCCCGTGATATGACTCTCATCACAAATGGGAAATTTCTTTCCCGTGATATGACTTTCATCACAAATGGGAAATTTCTTTCCCGTGATATGACTTTCATCACAAATGGGAAATTTCTTTCCCGTGATATGACTCTCATCACAAATGGGAAATTTCTTTCCCATGATATGACTCTCATCACAAGTTGGACATTTCTTGTCCGTGATATGACTCTCATCACAAATGGGAAATTTCTTTCCCGTGATATGACTTTCATCACAAATGGGAAATTTATTTCCCGTGATATGACTCTCATCACAAATGGGAAATTTCTTTCCCGTGATATGACTTTCATCACAAGTTGGACATGGTTTGTCCCCACATAATATGACCGTTATCACAGTTTGGAAATTATTTTTCCGTGGTATGACTCTCATCACAAATTGGAAATTATTTTTCCGTAATATGATTGTCATCAAAAATTTGAAATTCTTTTTTTCCCGTGATACGACCCTTCTCATAAATTGGAAATTGTTTCGTTCCTGATGATATGACTCTCACCACAAGTTAGAAATTGCCCCCCCCCCCCCCCCCCATGATATGACTCTCTACAAGTTGGACATTGTATGTCCCCACATAATATGACCCTGATCACAAGTTGGAAATGGTATTCCCCCTCTTCCCCCCCCCCCCCACCTCTTGATTTGACTCTCATCGCAAGTTAGAGATTGCTTTTCGTGATTTAACTCATCTCTGGTTGGAATATTTGTCGTGATATGACTCATCTCAGGTTAGAATGTTTGTCGTGATATGACTCATCTCTGGTTGGAATTATTGTCGTGATATGACTCACCTCTGGTTGGGATGTTTTTCGTGATATGACTCATCTCTGGTTGGAATGTTTGTCGTGATATGACTCATCTCTGGTTGGAATGTTTGTCGTGATATGACTCATCTATGGCTGGAATGTTTGTCGTGCTATGACTCATCTCTGGTTAGGATGTTTTTCGTGATATGACTCATCTCTGGTTGGAATGTTTTTCGTGATAAGACCCATCTCTGGTTGGAATGCTTTTGGTGATATAACGTATCTCTGGTTGGAAATTGTATCTTCATGATACATCCCACAACTCACACATAGACATAGGTGAATAATTTTTAATTGACTCGTGTGACACAGACAGGAAACGACTCCACACTTTGCCTACCTCGGCTGTTGAGTGATGTATTTTACCACACACCACGTTTGCCTGTTGGCTCAGTGGTCATGTGTTCGAATCCCCCCACCCCTCCACGAGGTGGGGATTGTAAACACACATTGACCCAGGCTTCCAGATCGACACAACCTAATATGGGCCACCAAGAGATGTTCGACAAAAGGGCCATCAGCATGATATTGACCCCATCACCCATCACAAAATGTGTTGTGTACATGGAACGTATACCCATTTGTGTAGACGTATATGGATCTTCAATTGTACACCCCACACGCCAGCAGACGTGGAAAGGGGTCCTTTAATCTACTGTTTGCTCACATAGCTGGGTCTGCTCCGCGGCGATGGGGTTACGGACGCAGTTCGTGATCTCGCATACCCGCGTTCGAAACATAGCTGAGCGCGATTTTGCAGCAGACAGCGTTTCATTGTTGTTTTTTTACGCAATGGTATGGGTGCCGGTCGTTCAGAAAGCAATTTTCAAACTACTGAACGTAAACTTGCCAAGAGATCACAACAGCAAAAATATGCTGGTGTTGAATGCAACTACCTGTAAAGGATATGCAACTAACTTTCTTCTTCTTCTTTCGTTCGCTTGAAATATGTCTATAACTGAAATGTTGTCTCTTGTATGAATTTAACAGTCTTTTTTAGTTCACACAGCAGTCTATAGAGTTTATCTTCCACTGTCGTCTCTCTAGGCCAGAAGGTTTGCCTAGATATGTTATATTTTGGGCAGTCTTGGAGTATGTGCACTGCTGTCTGCGACGCCAATCCACATTTGCACATGGCTGTTTCACCAATCTTTAATTTTGTATACATGTGGTTGCGTAATCTATTGAATCCTGTTCTGAGGCACAGAATAATGACTTGTTCTGGTCTGTACATAACGTGGTAGCCATCTTTAGCAGGTTTTTATGGCTTTATGACTGATTTGATCATTCTTTTCTTTTGATGGTATGTAACAGGCACATCAGGCTGTTCTTCTTTGGCTCCTTCCTTAGCCAATTGATCAGCTCTGTCGTTTCCGGGTACTCCACAGTGGGATGGTATCCACTGTATGGTGACCTTATGCTGACCTTATGCTGCTAAGTTCAGAAAGTAGTGTCCTACTGGCAATTTCCCAGACAGAAACGCCTCGAGCACTGATTTTGCATCTGTCAGTAGCACCACAGGTTGTGTACCATTGCTGGCACCCAGTAATTTCTCTGTTGCTATCTTGATTACCTAAATTTCAGCATCATAGTTATGGCAGTACTTTCCTGTCGGTACTCTGGCTGTGTCCCTAGTATTATTTGGGTATTCTATGTACACTCTTGCTCCTCCATTTCGAACAGCATTTTGTGCTGACCCATCTGTGTAGACTCGGATCCAGAGGTGTTGTGGGTATTCTTCATCAAGGAAGCTGAGAGTGGCTGTTCTGCGCTGCACATTGTTCTGTTCTTCCTTATCAAATATGTTTCTCACTTTTGTCTGGATTTGTAATGATAGTCTATGTTCATCTTTCCATGGAGTTTGCTCCGGAATAGTTGTTAGAGGGATACCAAATGTGGGCAGATCAGTGGTTTCTCTGCGGAGTCGTTTGGCTTGGTGGATAAAACTACTTCTTTTCAACCGCCTTATAGCTAGGTTATCAAATCTGTTCTTCATAGGGTGGCCTGGCAAGCTGAGGAACTTTTCTGTTTGTATTAGCGTTTTCCTATCTCTGCGCTCTCCCAGTGCTTGTGTCCTCCCCATCCTCTCCATTTTCACTATAGGGGTTGATCTCATCCCTCCTGTGGTGACTCTAAGTGCTTGATTTTGCACCTTGTCCAGCTCTTGTAGTGTGGTGTTTGATGTCGAACACCACGCAGTTGACCCGTATTCCAGGTGTGGTCGTATGCTCTGTTGATAAACTTTGCTAAGTATTTTCCCACTGGCTCCCCATGTGGTTCCACTTAGCTTTCTCAGGATGGCTATTTTCCTTCTTGCTTTTGCTACTGCTTTGTTGATGTGCTTTCTCCATGTCAGCCTGCCATCAAATGTTACTCCAAGGTATGTTGGTTCTTTATCTTCTCTTAGGGGTGTTCCATTTATCTGGATGATCCCTGCCTTTTGTTTTGGAGAGAGGGTAAATAGAGTGGTGCTGCACTTGTCAGTGTTTATGCTGACACACCATCTATTTGCCCATGCAACAAATGTATCTACAGCTCTTTGTAGCGATCTGGTGGCCACTGATGCATGTTCATTTGTGCTCCATAGAACCAGGTCATCGGCGTACATTGCTGCTTTAATTCCATGCGGTAGATTAGCAACGAGATCATTGATGAAGATTAGAAAAAGTGTGGGGGACAAGATTCCGCCCTGGGGAACACCGTGACGCAGTAGTACTTTCTTGCTCTTGAGTTCGTCTATCTGTACTCGGGCTCTTCTGTTGTGCAAGTATGCTTTCACCCATTTGTACATTCTTCCATTGACTTTGCAGTTTCTCAGTTTCTTCATCAGACCTTCTTTCCAGACTTTGTCAAAGGCTTTCTTCAGATCTGTACAAGCCGCAAGCTAACTTTTATTCTTTACATAGCAACACATACCAGGAATGAACTAAGCGAAGAAACCATCGAATAAGCTTTAGTTTATTAGTCTCGTAGAATGTGATGGCCGGTCTCTCTGGCCGAGGTGTTACACCACTTTCTCCGTAATCCCGTTTATCACGCAGAGTCTCGTAGCGGGCGAGAGCTGGGAGCGGTTCGACCCCCGCTGGTGACTTGCGGGATAACTGAGCTGGCCGCTCAGAAAGCAATGGCAAACTACTGAGCGTAATCTTGCCAAGAAATCAACAGACACCTGAAAGATGCTGCGGTTGACAGCGATGTCCTGTAAAGGATATGCGAATAAAAAAAAAAGAATGTGATGACGCGTTTGGTCTGTCTGCTGTCTGTAAATAGTTCTGAGCCACGATGATGGCAATCCTTGAGAGAATTAATGTTGTCAGTTGTAAATTTGTAGTCGCAAAAGCCCATCTCTTGGGACAGTGCTCTCTCTCATTTTAATAGTACCAATAGTTGCTGCGACTGTGCGTGTAATAGCATTGTTCAACATCAGTTTCATCACACAGATTTTAATGGGTGTTTAAAGTACACTTTTAAAATGCTGAAACACTATTTTCTTTCCCATCAGACTCACTATCTTATTATGCTTCTGTCTCTTCTTCTTTCCTTTTTCTAGAGCAGTGCGTTATACCTAGCTCAGAGGTCAATGTGTCCGGCTCCGGCATGCTTTTTGTAAGGTTCATTTCTTCTAGGCAAATTTTACCCTGCCGGCTCCCTGGCCAAGGTGGTTTGCAGCTTTCTCCGTAATCCCGAATACTCTCGTGGTTGACGTGAGTGCACGAGAATTGGAAGAGGTTCGAGTCGCACCAGTGACTTATGAGAGTATGGAGCCCGTCGCTCAGAAAGTCGTGGCGTGCTGATGAGCGTAATCTAGCCTAGGAATCAACATACAGCTGAAAGATGCTGATGTTGACCGCAATATCCTGAAACAGGATGGAAACGCGAGAAAAAAAAAACAATTCACCCTAGGTCATGGTCTGTCACTGTCGACCATGTCTTTGATATTTTGAATATTCCCGACTGTCACTTTCCATACTCTCTGCCTCACGACGTGACCGGAGCTTAGCATGGCTGAATAGATAAGATAACTCGCTCTTAAACTTCCGGTGTGCTGATGCCGAAACGGCGGGTTCAACCTCTACACCTGTCAGTTAGAATAACATGGTGACTTCTCATCCTTGACATGGGGACGTAAATTACAAGTACCTCAGAAGTCGCAGTGGGTTGGCCTGACGGAGAGGGACCCTAGTAATTGGGAAAACTAATCCACACTCAAATATCAGACCACTGCTACTAGAAGTAGTAGCACATGTATGGACTACACTTAAGTTCAAAGCGGACGAACGAAAAAAAAAAGGTGATTAACAATTACATTTATCATATTCTGATGAGGAATGTCGCCTGTCTTTCTGAGTGGTCTCTCTCAGTACTGGGAGTGGTCTCTTGCAGTACTGGGATAATGGTCTTGATGTCTGTGAGATTATGAACATTCTAAGTAGGGATCTGAGGTGGGCCTGGGCAAGAGGTTTATCACGCCCTCAATACTAGGAATCTGAGGTGGTCCTGGGCAAGAGGTTTACACGCTCTCAATTATACCACCTGTGCGCCGACGGCGGGGTAATGGGTTCACATACGTGGAAAAGGGCATTTCACTTTTTATTTATTTGTTTGTTATAAAACAATTCTTTATATATAAATAAGTTGAAGAAATCAACTGTTCATTTTTGCCTATCTCTGCCTTTTTCTCCCCCCCCCCCCCTTACCTGTCCCAGCCGCCTATCTGTCTCTGCTCTCTCTCTCTCTCTCTCTCTGTCTCTCTCTCTCTCTCTGTCTCTCTCTCTCTCTCTGTCTCTCTCTCTGTGCATGTTTGTAAATATGTCTATCATCATGATAGTACATGTAAATGTCTGTCTGTCTGTCTGTCTGTCTGTCTGTCTGTCTGTCTGTCTGTCTGTCTGTCTGTCTGTCTGTCTGTCTGTCTGTCTGTCTGTCTGTCTGTCTGTCTGTCTGTCTGTCTGTCTGTCTGTCTGTCTGTCTGTTTTCTGGTGCCTGTTTGGAGAAGACATCGATGATCACAACTCTCAAACATCCCTTTATCTGAAATTATCATGTAGTTAATGGTACTTATACATTATTATTATTGAGCAGCTGTTTAAACTTTCCACATCCACCTCTCATGTTATTCCTTTTATTATCTTGTGTAGTATTTTACTACATGAGGTTAATTGCTCTCTTCCACCTCTTCTGTAGATACTTTTATGACTTTTCTTTATACCGTGGCTGAGACATCTACAAGTAATCGCATCCGCTACGGCGTTAGTGCCCCGCCGTGCTCACGATACTCCCAACATTTTACAAAGCACATTCCGCCCACCTTCAAACATGATATCTTATCTGGTGCAGCCAGTTCTTTGCAGTTCGTCGTTATCGCCATGGCCTGCAGGCAAGTTTCTCTCTTGTCCCTGACTCATGCACCCACCTGTTGTGATGATGCATGTCTTGGGATAAAATATGTGGCAGTTTCCCCTTGCTTTCCATAAATATATATAGTAAGTTAAATGAGTTGCATGTCCTTTACAGGACGTCTCAATCAACCCTGGTATTTTTGGGGGTGCTGTTTATGATTTTTCTAGGCAGTGTTACGTTTAGTAGTTTGCTAATGCTTCCTGAATCACCGACGCTCATACCGCTGATAATATTCAACGCAATGCAGTCTGCTTCCAAATCACCCGCAGCTTATTGTGAACCCGGTTAGCGGAATTGTGTTTGCTAGCCCTTAGCCTCAGCCGCCAGCGATATTTTAAAACAGTCAGTCTAACTTGCTTGTGTCCAAGACCAAAGGACACTCTATTATCATTGTTATGTTAATTACTTCTATCCAACATTTTAAGACAGTCAGTCCTACTTGCTTGTGTCCAAGACCAAAGGACACTCTATTATCATTGTTATGTTAATTACTTCTATCCAACATTTTAAGACAGTCAGTCTTACTTGCTTGTGTCCAAGACCAAAGGACACTCTATTATCATTGTTATGTTAATTACTTCTATCCAACATTTTAAGACAGTCAGTCTTACTTGCTTGTGTCCAAGACCAAAGGACACTCTATTATCATCGTTATGTTAGTTACTTCTATCCAACATTTTAAGACAGTCAGTCTTACTTGCTTGTGTCCAAGACCAAAGGACACTCTATTATCATTGTTATGTTAGTTACTTCTATCCAACATTTTAAAACAGTCAGTCTTACTTGCTTGTGTCCAAGACCAAAGGACACTCTATTATCATTGTTATGTTAATTACTTCTATCCAACATTTTAAAACAGTCAGTCTTACTTGCTTGTGTCCAAGACCAAAGGACACTCTATTATCATTGTTATGTTAGTTACTTCTATCCAACATTTTAAAACAGTCAGTCTTACTTGCTTGTGTCCAAGACCAAAGGACACTCTATTATCATTGTTATGTTAGTTACTTCTATCCAACATTTTAAAACAGTCAGTCTTACTTGCTTGTGTCCAAGACCAAAGGACACTCTATCATCATTGTTATGTTAGTTACTTCTATCCAACATTTTAAAACAGTCAGTCTTACTTGCTTGTGTCCAAGACCAAAGGACACTCTATTATCATTGTTATGTTAGTTACTTCTATCCAACATTTTAAAACAGTCAGTCTTACTTGCTGTGTCCAAGACCAAAGGACACTCTATTATCATTGTTATGTTAATTACTTCTATCCAACATTTTAAAACAGTCAGTCTTACTTGCTTGTGTCCAAGACCATAGGACACTCTATTTTCATTATTATCTTAGTTACTTCTATCCAACATTTTAAGACAGTCAGTCTTACTTGTGTCCAAGACCAAAGGACACTATTTTGATTGTTATTTTAGCTACTTCTATCCAACATTTTAAGACAGTCAGTCCTACTTGCTTGTGTACCAAGACCAAAGGACACTATTTTGATTGTTATTTTAGCTACTTCTATCCAACATTTTAAGACAGTCAGTCCTACTTGCCTGTGTACCAAGACCAAAGGACAGTATTTCTTTTGTTATTTTAGCTACGTCTATTCAAGTTGTATTATTTTAACACTGACTTCAGATCTAACATTTATTATTGTATAGTAAACTTATGGGGGACAGACAGAACATACATGTTGTGCACGAGCTGAACATTTCTCTTGAAGCGATGGTTCAGTCTAACATCATTTTTACCGTCCATCTTCTGATGTCATATTCTCATCGTTTGTGTCATCCGTATGCAAGCGTACCTTCCACCTTTCTCTCTCGGTTAGTTGTCAACACAGTGTGTCTTTGCACCTAAAGCATATTACTTGTTTATCTTCTCCTCTTCCTACACATCTTCCTCCTTTTCCTCCTCCTACTTCTTGTAGACCTCCTTCTTTTTCTTCTTCATTTTCTTCTCCTCCTCCTCCTCCTCCTCCTCCTCCTCCTCCTCCTCCTCCTCCTCCTCCTCCTCCTCCTCTTCCTCGTCCTCCTCCTCCCCCCTCGCCACTGTCGCCACCGCCGCCGTCTCTCCTCCTCTTCTTCCATGCTTTTGTTGTGGTTGTTCTTTAGGAGGCCTGGGCGCTTGTTTCTCTCCAGTCTAGTTTGTCTAATGTTGGTACGACTATTGATGTTTATTATGACTTGACTACAACGGTTCTCTAAGCAGTCAGCGCTGGAGCTGCGAACAAAGTGGTCGATCTGGTAGGGCCGTCGTTTTGGGTGTCCGTCTGCTCATGGTGGAAGCCCACTGGACAAGATGCCCATTCCGGGGGTAGCCACTTAAGTCCGCTAGATGCGGGGGATGGCATTTATCTGTTGGAATCTTGCTGGTCGTTCTTCTGAAAGGAAGTTGCCTTAGTAATGGTTTTTTTTCCCCTCTCTTCTAAGGCGCATTGGCAATGGGCATATAGGGCCAGACCCATATTTTACAGACCTAACGGCACTAAGTGGGTGGTACAGTTGGTATCACACCAACCGCCTTCACTTCTCATGACATGTCCTGGTACATATTTAAGGCTGGATCGCCTTGGAGCCAAGATAAATTTAGAAAAATTCGAAAACGCCCTGATGCGGATCGAACCCAAAACCACCGATACGACAGCCGAGCGTCCAGCCGTTACGCTACCGCGGTTCCCGTTTTATTAATGTGGTTGGGTGATAATTTGACACCCCTATGGATTCACAGAAGACGTTACGGAGTATTGGCAGAGTATGAGCTGTTATAAGTTGATGTTACTGAACACTGGAAAGTCACTGATGTTAACTGACTCTACTCGCCAGGATGTTTCTGAAAACAGGAGGTTTAATACGACTCATCATAATATCATCATATACAGAATAGAGGGGCAGAAAGAGTTCAAATTCGCGATGTCGACTTCCATCCATTACTTTCAAATTTCTGAGACGATCGACATTCTGTGACCATGCAGCCGGGCTTATAAAATTCAGTAACGTGGTTAATTCAATCATTTCAGCGTGGATATTCCAGCGGGATGGGAAAGCCCGACCTCCTGGAATCAAATTGCGCGGGGAGAATTGTCAGAGATTGGGGATAACCAGGGTCAACGGGCCTAACAAAGTCAACATGATGCCATGTTCAGGGACCTGAAGTTGGGGAAGAAGGGAGGAAAGTGCCTGCCTAAAAACCCTCTCTAGTTAAACTAATGTCAAGAGTATTGGCTACAGAACTCTGCTCGTAGCCACGCCAAGCTATTTGTTATTGGAAATTTTTTTTATAGTCTCAGCTTTCATTGACAGTAACATGATCCAGAAAACCGTTATCTTATGTAGATAATGACTAGAACAACAGCGGTCGAGACGCATGATCGGCACTCATAGAAATAATTAAAAGAGGTAGGGATTTAAAAAAAAATATTTTAACACAACATAAACTAACGCAATAAGATAGACATCTCTTTATAACACACATTCCCACAGTAATTTGAATTGTCTGCGACGGTAATTTTAACCTGCCTATCATGTCTTTCTATGTGTACACAGTTGGCATGTCTGTTCTAATAGCCATGGCTTCCGCCAAAAATTACCGTGGTAGACAATTCGAATTACTGTGGAAATGTATGTTATATATTTCAGCGTGAAGGTTTTATTTATCTCATTGCTTTAGTTTATGATGTGTGACTTATGCAGAATGCACCTGACGATCGAAATATGCCAGGCGCTAAATCGTGCAATCTATTGTTTGTTTTTACGTTATTCAGATTCGCTACTGGAAAACATTGTTTTGAATAAACGTATTGCAAGTTCGTACAGAAACCGTTTTACTAGTCTTCTCTTCTTGAGCCTTCCCTCTCCCAATATGACCCTCGACCAATTCACAGCAAGCCCTTAGTAGACTTGTTCATGTTTTATTTCCCCCCAATATGTTGCAGCTAAATTTTATATGGAATAAGGTAGCCAGTGTTACTCTAATCTTCCCTAGTCGCCTCTTACGACGTGCATGTTAGATTACAACATTACTGTTTTGTTGTTGTTGCTGAGAGATTGGCGTCTTTCCTCGCTTTTTCCACTCCAGAAGAATGTGTAGCCGGCACCTACTTTACAGATTTGGCCTTTTTCTGCAAGGCATGTCTCGCTCAAGGCTGCAATGTCGATGTTGTACCTGCCCAGCTCTCTCCCAATCAGTGCTGTTCGTCTCTCTGGGCCCGAAGCGCCGTCTCTATCATGTAGGGTGCGTACAATCCAAGTTCCGATTGTCAAGGGGATATGGTTTGCTCTTTTAGCTTTACCTGTTTTTACTTTGTTTGTATGTCGACCGCAGTATAGAGTACTCACCAACCGCGGTTAGCTGGTTAGGTAATTATAGTGCATGTTTAGGGAAACTTTTCTAGCGCTTTCCTCATGCTATGGAAGTGAGCAGTGCTTTCCTATAGAGGGCTGCTCAGTCGTTCAGTGGGCTGCGGAATCCCACTGCTGCTCCTTTCAGTAGAAGACGACGATATGGCCTGAGCCGCCTGTGTGCAGGTCTGCGACTACGGCTGCCAGCGTACCCACGCCTGCCGCTTCGCCGCTCGCCCATCGCCACAGGGCTTGAAGGTGATATATGAAGTTGGATGAAGAATGACTTGCGCGATGAATTTGATTATAGTGAGGAAGAATTGCGCAATTCGTCGACCTCACTCTCTCGCCTGAGTCCATTTGAGTCCAGTGGCAAGAAAAGGTCAAGGCGACTGGAGACGAATACAGGTGCAGTTGGTGACCAGGCGCTCTACATGCATTGCCGTGCTCATTACGATCCACAACGCTTTGCAGGTAAACGCCGTCTTGCCCGTTAAATCAACAATGATTTCTTCCGCGCAGTTTGCCAAGTCCTGTCTTCACATGGTGGGTAGGCATACCCTAGTTCACCGATTAGTTTGACACCAAATCGGCAGACAACGACCATCACACGACAATATCATGAACATATCATCGTAAGAACTTCGTGATATTATCATCAAGAACGACGTGTGACAGCTTACATTATTATTTAATATGTTCCACTTGCTTCTGGTTCTTATAGACACTTCTCTATTCAACCTCGTCTGTTGATATGCTTCATACATTTCATTTGTCATTTCCTTATGATTTTGACGGTCTCTCTTGTACCACCTGCAGCTCACAGTCCATCATTGTTTGTTTTCGTCTCCGTTCTCAGTATTTTCAACATTAGTCTCATCAACCACATCGCTGTAGTCGCCTGTATCCTCTCCGTTCCATTACTTATTACCCAAGAATCGAATCCATTCAGAAAAACATACTCATCGCTTTTCAGTAAATGGATTCTTGTTATATTTCCATGGTTCATAACAATGCTCACTCTCGCAAAAGAATATTTTGACCGTGTTTATAAATGCCTTTTTTCATTTCAAGTTTATTTTTAGGGTATTTTCTGGTCTTTTTGACATTCAAAAACCCTCTTCATCTCTGTTGTTCTGTACATACACAAGGTGGAAATTCATGTGAGAACAAAGGCTAGTGCAACAAAGCCCTACAGATAATCTGGGCAAGCGGAGCCCACAAGCCCAGGAAGGAAATCTGCCCACGAGAGGAAGAATCCAGAAAAGAAACATCAGTCGTCGAAGACGGGAGATGTTGTTGTTTAACTTAAGTGGCACGAGACTAGGAAGCGGGCATCTTCGCACTATAACGGATGCTATGCATCTCTCATAGAAAACGTTCACATGAGAAGAAGAAGAAGAAGAAGAAGAAGAAGAAGAAGAAGAAGAAGAAGAAGAAGAAGAAGAAGAAGAAGAAGATGTCATCTGCTGAAATAGAGAAACACATTTAACAGTCTTCACTAGAGGTAACATATCATTGATTACGACCACGGTAACATGATACAATTTAAACAGCAAAACCTAATCGTTTTTTGTTTGAACGAAAATACAAACATTCACTAAGGAAATGTATTTCATGACATTTAAATCCAGATTGTGTTTTTCCCATCAGAGCCCTTAAGTAAGGTTTGGGTATTTGTTGGAACAAAGTCCCCCAGTGAATAGAAAACTGCCCATATGATTCGGTGAGAGCGATGGTGTTCGAACTGACACAGATGTAACCTATGATACGGTCAAGGGATTCATAAGAGGCACTTACAGAGCCAAGCGGGAATAAGAGCATCCGGACCATCAGAAAGATGATTAATATTATCATCTGCATCAACGAGAACAAGTAACTTCGAACTTCGCACAGGATGTAACAGCTTAAAATAACACATGTTTAGTAAACTAAAGATCGGAGATATTAATGACTGTAACCGTTGGACTGGTAAAATGACAGCAACACATTTATTGCTCTAGTGTCCAAAATATGCAGAAAAGAGAAGTCTATTTTGGCCAACATCCGCCCGAAACACAACCCATGACGATGTCAACAAGGTCAAGTTGACTGCTGCTTTCACTGGGTGTATTTATGTTGATGTCTGAAGAGTGCACACAAGAAGAAGAAACTGTCTGACTACGGCGGCATTTCTCTTAGTCCATATCCCTCACAACGCAGTAGACGCACACATACAAACCCACCCACTCTCTGGACCTTAACTCACGGTTCCTTGAAGATATTCGCGACACTTGTCTCAGAAGCCACAACCCCGCTGTCTGCAAGCTCTCCCAGACAATTTCGTTGAAGATATTCGACATTTGTCTCAGAAGCCACAACCCCGCGGTCTGCAAGCTCCCAGAGACACTTTCGTTGAAGATATTTGGGACATTCGTCTCGGACATCACAACCCGCTGTCTCCAAGCTCCCACAGACACTTTACTTAAAGATATTCTCGACACTCATCTCAGAAACCACAACCCCGCCGCCTGCAAGCTCTCCCAAATAACGTTCCCATGCGTTTATTGTATTTAAGATGGCCCAACACAATCACATCAACAGTACAATGCGCTGTTTTGGTGGGGACAATATGATTTTGGCTCTGTAGGTTGATGTAGGTCGTGCCCGATATCTCATATGTCAATTAGGCTGGACAGACAGCAATCTTCTAGAGAAATCCACTTGCGATCAATAACTATCTCTTCAATAGAGCCGTGTATTTAAATTAATAGCCTGATACTTTCACCGTGATTGTATTTCTTTATGTATTTCGTTCATTATTACCTCAATTCTTTCTTGTTCAGTTTTCCTTCCATTCTTCGTCACTTTCTTTAATTAAGTTTCGTTTCCTCCTTCCTTTTTTAATTATCACCTCTTTGCGCCCTTCCTCTTCCCAACCAAATAACTTTCATGAGATTTCTGCAATTGTTCCTTCTATCAACTTCTTTCTTTCTTTCTTTCTTTCTTTCTTTCTTTCTTTCTTTCTTTCTTTCTTTCTTTCTTTCTTTCTTTCTTTCTTTCTTTCTTTCTTTCTTTATTTCTTTCTTTTATATATCAGGTAAACACGTCTCTCTCACTATCTCTCAGTCAGTACCTGTCTCTCTCATGCTCTGTTCAGCTCCATCATTCTCTTCTGCTCTCCTCCTCTCTACTCCATTCTCTTCTTTCTAATGCTACTTTCATTCTTCTCAGTACTTTTCATCTTCTCTCTCTCTCTCTCTCTCTCTCTCTCTCTCTCTCTCTCTCTCTCTCTCTCTCTCTCTTCTTTCTGAACAGCATATATGCACTCTCTCCTCAGCTCTCCCCTATGTTAATACTTTTTAAATTGTCTCCTCCCCTCTGTCTCCTCGCCCTCTTTCTATCTATCTAATTTCCTTCCTTATATTAGCATATGGTTTCGTGATGTAATCCAGAAATGGCATTATTTGCATTGATTACCTTAATTGTGTATGTATTTTTTCTCTCTCTCTCTTCCACAGCCACAAATGCAATCGGAGACATGCAGCGCATGAGAGATTCATATCCTTTTAGTGTTGAAAAGGAGCATGTGTTGTGTGGCGATGTGTTTTCTATCCTCTCTCTCTCTCTCTCTCTCTCTCTCTCTCTCTCTCTCTCTCTCTCTCTCTCTCTCTCTCTCTCGTATCGTCTGTCCCCTTGTTTATCTATTTTTCTCAGACTCTATTTCCGCCTCCCTCCTCTCTTTCTCTCTCTCTGTCTCTCTCTGTCTCTCTCTGTCTCTCTCTCTCTGTCTCTCTCTCTCTCTCTCTCTCTCTCTCTCGTATCGTCTGTCCGCTTGTTTTTTCTTTTTCTCAGACTCTATTTCCGCCTCCCTCCCCCCACTCTCTCTCTCTCTCTCTCTCTCCCTCTCTCTCTTCCATTTGTCTCTGTCTGCCTGCCTGTCCACCCACCTATCTCTCTGTCTTCATGTCAACTGAATGGAAATGTGAAAACAGGTAACTAAGTAATAACAGCCAGTAACAACAATAAAAAACCGAAAAACCGGTCTCTGTGGCTAAGGGCTTGTGAACGCGGTTTGTGAGCCCGTATACCCGAGTTCGAAACACAGCGGTGCTGGTTTTTTCGAAAAAGGTATTGGAGCCGGTCGTTCAGAAAGCAATGGCAAACTACTGAACGTAATATTTGCCCAGGAATCACGAACAGCGAAAATTCTGGGGTTGACTGCTACGTACTGTGAATTACATGCAACTTAATTATTATTAACAGCAATAAGTAACAACATGAAGTATCATCTTACCTGTATATTCTGTTACCTGTTTACATTATGAGTACGATGGAAACGCCGGGAACACAAGCCATGTTGCCGTTAATGAAACAGTTAAAGCACGGGCTTGAAGAAAGCCTCTTCAGAATTGTGCCACATTATTATCTGTTTATTTGTGGGCGTTGTGAATTATGCGTCAGTTGTAGATTGTGGGCCAGATACAGATACAATGTGTGGAACTAGACATCAGATAGTACAGATACAACGTGTGGATCTAGACATCAGGTAGTACAGATACAACACGTGGAACTAGACATCAGATAGTACAGATACAACACGTGGAACTAGACATCAGATAGTACATATACAACACGTGGAACTAGACATCAGATAGTACAGATACAACACGTGGAACTAGACATCAGGTATTACAGATACAACACGTGGAACTAGACATCAGGTAGTACAGATACAACACGTGGAACTAGACATCAGGTATTACAGATACAACGTGTGGAACTATACATCAGATAGTACAGATACAACGTGTGGAACTAGACCGAGGGTAGTACAGATAAAAGATATAGAGCCAAGCCATTCGACAGTACAGCTAAAACATATAGAAGTTTTTGGGGACGCAGAGGTGTTTCCAAGGCACCAGAGCCAGGTTTTATACTGGCCAAGACCTACTAACACAGTGGTTCTCAACCTTTTTTGGCCCATCCCTCCCCCCCCCCCCCCTTTTCACCATATGTTGAGAATGTAATTCCTCCCCTTTCGTATTTCCTCCCTATAAATTTCCCCCTCCCCCAACATAGTATACGTAAAATGGAAGCTAACTTTAATAACACACACTAGAACAAGTTTAGACGTCTACATAAAAGGTTATTTGTGGGCCTACTTACGTTATAAGACAAATATCAGAAGGGCGAGGAGTACAGAACCGTAAAGTACCACTGTTCTTTCACGTTGAACATCGTCAAGGTCGTTGAGTTCCAAATTAGACATCTCAAGCACAGCAAGAATATGTGTGAGTGTGTGTGTGTGTGTGTGTGTGTGTATGTGTGTGCGTGCACACACGTACGCTCAATGTTTGAGAATTCTGGAAAGCATGAAACGCAGGTAAAAAGTTAATTACAAAAAAAAAAAAAAAAAGAAGAAGCAGATAATGAACGCCCAAGTTATGACCTACACGGGTCAAACATAATGAATGATGGAGACAATATGGGTTTTTGTTTGGCAATCGGATGAACGGAAAATACGTGACATAAATTTCAACATTCACGACATCCGTTGCTGAACATTATCTCTTCTCTCTCTCCCTCTCTCTCCTCTCTTTGTCTCCTTCTCACTCTCTTCTCTCTCCTCTCTCTCCCCACTCTATCTCTCTCCTCTCTCTCTGTCTCCCTCTCTCTGTCACTCTCTCCCTCTCTCTGTTTCTCTCACACTCTCTGTCTTTCTCCCTCTCTCTGTCACTCTCTCCATCTCTCTCTCACTCTGTCTCTCCCTCTCTTTGTCTTTTTCCTCTCTACTCTCTCTCTGTCTCTCTCCTCTCTCTTCCCCCCCCTCTCTCTCTCTCTCTCTCTCTCTCCTCTCTCTTCCCCCCCTCTCTCTCTCTCTCTCTCTCTCTCTCTCTATATATATATATATATATATATATATATATATATATATATATATATATATATATATATATATATATATATATATATATTATAACATGGTAATATGTATTGTTTATGTTTACAACATTCATTTGACAATGTTTCTTTTCCTATGTGAATGTATTACGCACAATTGATGAACGAAAGATGAGTAATTGGAAGGGCCGTATGTAAAACGGGCCTGCGTGCCCAATTCGTAACCCTTTGAAAATAAAGTCCGTTCGTTCGTTCTCCTCTCTCATATCTCTGTCTCTCTCCTTTCTCTCCCCCCTCTTTCTCTCTCTTCTCTCTCTCCCGCTATCTCCCTCTCTCTTTTCTCACTCCCTCTCTCTGCTCTCTCCCCCCTTTCTCTCCACCCCCTCTCTCTCCATCTCTCCCTCTAACCTCTTTCTCCCTCTATCCTCTCTCCTCTCTCTCTCTTATCTCTCTCCCTCTTTCTTCTCTCTCCCTCTTTCTTCTCTATCCCTCTTTCTTCTCTGTCCCTCTTTCTTCTCAATCCTTCTTTCTTCTCAATCCCTCTTTCTTCTCTATCCCTCTCTCTCTCTCATCCTCTCTCTCCCTCTCTCCTCTCTATCCCCCTCTTTCTCTCCCTCTGTCTCCTCTCCTTTCTCCCCATCTCTCCTATCTCTCTCCCTATCTCTCCATCTCCCCCTCTCCATCTGTCCTCTCTCGCCCTCTCTCTCCATCTCCTCCCTCTCTCCTCTCTCTCCCTCCCTCTCTATCTCAGTCTCTCCTCTCTCTCCCTCTCTATCCATCTGCTCTCTCTCTCCCTCTCTCTCTATCTCTCCACCTCTCCCGTGTTAAACTAGCTGCAAAATCCAACATACCAGAGAGTTGATTGACGGCCTGTGTTCCACTGGTATAGAAAAGGCATCAGCAGAAGACTCACAACAACAATAACACTACTACTACTACTACTACTACTACTACTACTACTACTACTACTACTACTACTACTACTACTACTACTACTACTACTACTACTACTACTACTACTACTACTACTACTAGTACTACTACAGTAGCTGCTGCTTCCATCGCCACCATCACCAACACTTCATCATTCTTCTTCTTCTTCTTTCTCCCCTCCAGAAAAAGACATCGGCACGCTGTTCTCGTCTACAGTAAAGCCGTGATATTTACGCCCCTCGGCCGACACACTCATCTACGACATGGCATTTTTGAAGACCAGTAGTTGATCGCCCGCATCGATCCCTACCCTCTCGGCCAGACTTCTATTTCCAGCGCCTGCTTCCAGTAGCAATATTTGAAGCTCTTGGTTAGCTCTGTCGGCTGACCTTGACCAAATTAGCCAAGTTAGGAACCTGCTGTGTTGTCTATAAGTTCCATATTTCATGTCTATTCATGAACTCTTTATAGACCATATTTCTGAAGCCATAGTGGCATAGTGTATAGCACACTCGTCTACCGGCACGGTTGTCACGTGATTCCGTTCCCATGGAGGCGGAGTTTTAAGATTGCCTGGGCTCCCAGGTCGAACCAGCTCCCAGGTCGAACCAGCTCCCAGGTCGACCCAGCCTCCCAGGTCGACCCAGCCTCCCAGGTCGACCCAGCCTAAAATGGATATCAGTAAATGGGTTCAAGTCGGCCGACTCGATATTAACCACACCATCCCTTAAGTGCCAATTGGTCTGTATGAATATGAAGCTAGCACCATATGCTCAATACGACACAAGACATGAGAAACGGTCAACACCCCCCCCCCCCTTTTTTCTTTTACGCTATGTCACTCGAGATTACTTCTAATCGATCCAAATGTACCAAACGCCACTTAGAGTGGTTCCAGTAGTTGAAACTCTACAAGTCAAAGTTAAGTACGGTATGTGGCTTGTATTCCATTCCAGCATTTCTATAACTCGCTTCGAATAATCCGGGTGTTGACATGTGGATTTTTCAATTGTAATTTGATCAGAACAGTGAGCTTCAGATTACATTACTGTTTCAGTCAAGACTGGGCATTCATTTTCAAACACGGCCTGGTACAAAAGGTCGTTGAGCGTGTACAATAAGAGTTAGTCCTCGTAAGGAGATGTATTCCTCCAGAGAGATCTGGTATAGCCAGTCTGGGAATTCTTACCCTTGAGACTTACTGCAATGCCGACTGCACAGCCATCATGGGCTATCACAAGGATCGCCCACACAAGTGAATGCGCAGGATCAGTCCACGCTTAGAACATAAGATATTCTTCAGTAATGATCAGCCGGCACACGGTGAACAGTACTGTCTCAGCCGTGACCAATGACTTGAAGCAGACTGTGTGCGGTTGCTCAGTGGACTGTAGATATGACCCTGGCAACAGTTAACTTTAAGTAACGTAAAGGACACTTGTACAGGCCATAAGGCACATAGGTATATGGTGCTAGATAGACCATATACACTAACCTGCACTCCAGAAGTGATGTGGTCGACATCACACTGGTCGATTTAACTTCCTTGTACCCTTTTTTGCTGGGTCTACCTGGATGCCCGGTAAAATTGTCAGAATCTGCTTTTGAAGTGAATTCGAACTCTTGACCACTGGGCCGACACTCGACTGTCTAACCAATACGCTACCGTGGTTCCCGAATAATGCAATAACCCTCGTTTATCAAACATAGACAATGAGTTGAAGCAGTTTTCATTTACATGCTCATTGGACTGTAGGTTTCACCTGGGCGAAAGGTCTGCATATACAATATGACGAATGCCGTGATTGAAGAACAGCAACGACAACCAGAAAATTACCTAACTGTAATTAGTATATTATCCCCTCTCCCATTGTTTATTGTACAGGTAGGCCCCGGTTAACGTCGGGGTTACGTTCTTGGAAAACGCGACGTTTAGTGAAACGACGTATAGCGGAACACTATTTCCCATAGAATTAAATGAAATACAGTGTATTGTGTACTACAGTAATGTTTATTTTGATGATTGTTGATATCTGTTGGCTAAATAGAGGTGGGCTGGTGGCCGAGTGGTAGAGTAATTGGGACGTAGAGGCATTAAATTATGCTTCTTCATCTGATGATGAAACTGTAACCTCATTCTGCCTCTTTTCATGGCTCTTCTTTGCTTGAAAAAAAAATGTGTCCAATGTCTACTGCACAGTAACCACCCTCCTCAATATCAGCACTCGCCGCTTTACCTGTTGTCTGAATGTTGTGCTGGTGTGAACGCTTCTTAGAGCGCTCAAACCAACCACGACTGGCTCTAAAACTATCATCAGCACTACTAGTACTGCTCTCACCCGCTTTCTTAGCTAGATCTTCATAGAGAGATATTGCTTTCTCTTGGATAACCATCTTGCTCACAGGCATATTCCGTTGGTTCTGGGCTTCAAACCAGTCGGCCAATTTTGCTTCCATGTTCTCCATAAGAATACCTCTGGTACGAGATATCTTGGAAGCACTCAAAGGGGTAACATTTTTTAGCACCGTCTTTGATTTTGTCAGCACCTGCATGAATTGTCCTTACCGTCGTTGGAGGTAAACCATGGACTTTACCGATATCAACAGCCCGATCGCCAGCCTCAAAACGATGTTATGGCGAAACGTAGCGACGCAAAGGGAAGTTAGTCCCCTATGCGACAACGACGTATACCGAGGCGACGATTAGCGGGGCCTACCTGTATTTCGGTTTTGTTGACAGTGTCATTATTTTCAACGTGCCATTTAAACACCAGAGTTATTAGCAGTTGTCCTTAACTCAGTTTCACTTGGCTGCTTGAGCTGTTTCAGTCTGCGTCATCTGACGACGGAACTCTGGAAGAAACGCGGGTAGTCAGCCTGATGAAGAGAATCAACACTACCATCACAACGTCTGTCATTTGGCAGAAGCTCAAGGTAGGCTTTTGTTTCTAAATGTATGTTCATGGCAGTGTTATGTGAATCTTCTACAAATGCTGGCGGTGGGAGCTCTTTGGTGTGTTACTTTGGCACCAGATATGGGAGCCAAGGACGCCATACTCTTTCAGATGGATAACACAGGAGATATCATGTTGAATAAAGCAGCATCCACCATCAGCGCAGTAATATCCATCTTCAGTAACTAGACAACAGCAGTGTCCACCAGCAGTAAATAGACAACAACAGTATCCACCAACAGTAATGAAACAACAAAATATCCAGTTAATAAACAGTAGTAATATCCACTATCAGTTAATAAACAACAGCAATGTCCACTAGCAATTGTGGTAAAGTGCATTTATAAGGGAAGATAGATATTCCTATTAGCCGTCCTTATGAGGACTAGACTTGACAGGGACCAGCCCCAGTGAGATCCACAAATATAAATAATAACCAATTCTTGATAGGATCACACAAACTATGACAGGTCCTGGTAAGGACCACAAAAATTATAACCTACCACAGTGAGGACCACAAAAGCGAAATAAGTCCCCCAGAGGACGACAGAAAATATAACCAGCGCTTGTTAGTGCTATTAGAGAGGAAAACCAACAAATAAACGATGGCGGAACCTAGTAGGTCCGACTGAGGACCAGTCGTTGTCAGGACCAACGTAGACATAAATGAAATTACCAGGCAGCACAAGCACCAGCCTTTACAGACAACCAGAGCGGAACCAAAAAAAAAATATTACGAACTAGGACTAACAGTCCACATAAACCACGAACCACAACTCTAACCAAGGCTGAAGAAGCAGGTTGAACGAGGCCCAATTTGAAATTTTTGTTTTTGAATCAAGTCAAGCCCTATTAGCCAAGCCCGACTATTACAGAAAACCAGAAATGGCTCGTAAGACTCTCTAGGGGTGGAGATGGGTCATAAGGTAAGGTTCTAATAGATATAAAGAAAGGTTTTCACGTAGAAGGTCAGGAGAGCCAGAAAAGTCACCGCCCATCAAAGAGAAGGAAAAACTCACGCCGGGAACACTGAAAAAATGTGTAGTTGTCCTGCCACATACTGCTCTCCAGAGTTGATAGTAAATTATGTAGCAATATCACATGGAACATAACAAAACCTTACACAAACCAACAAGAAAAGAGAACAACTCCTTGCTATAAATTATAACAGTATAATGGGATAACATGGGGGAGGGGGTGTTCAGATGGCATCTTAAAAATATACACAACTCAAAAAAAAAAAACACACACACATACACACAAAGTCATAAATATCCCATCAATTATCTCTGTTAATTACTTAAAGTGTTTCTTGTTCCTCACACGCGATTAATTAGATTATCAATGTTCCTTCACACGTGAGATGCTAAACTGCCTCACATATCATCTCATATGATATTAAAATGTTCTTGAATTCACCGCAAATACATGACTAAAATGTCCATTAGGTCACCACAACTACTAGACTAAAAATGTTCTTTAGGTCATCACAAATACTAGACTAAAGTTTCTATTCTTTTAATCTATAGGAATCCATAAAATCAGGTTACTAAAGTTGTTAGTCATTGTCATGAAAGAGGATATTCATAGTGTACTTAACTGAATTTCCCAAGGCTGGGGCTGCTCTGAAATCGAAGGTGTGAACGCTGTTCAATGGAATCTCGCTCTTCCAGCAGTTGAAAGGCAAAGTCCTTCATCCTTCATTGAATACTTTGACCATCCTGTTGACAGTAAGGAATATACATTAAGCATTAAGGAATATACCCCTTTTTAAGCCAAAAGACCACCACCTCCTATTAAAAACATGTACCAAACATACTCACAGAAAAATGGGTCGGGGAGGGGGAGAAAAACAAAAGAGGGAAGGGGAAGGGAGTATTATACACGGGCAAGGCTAGCCTGACCTTGCCCTGTTGGGGGCCATCACTCCAACATGTGGATGTGACACCCAACATCTGGTGTAGGCCTTCACCTCTCATATCGGCAAGATATGTCTTCTTCATTCCTGCTCTGTGCAGATGAATCATTCTATTTTTCTTAAGGCCCAGTCTCCTTGCTTATCTGGTTGGCTAGCAGCAAGAATGACACCATTACACAGCCTGGCAATACTTCCTTTCTTCAGGATAAATGGCTGCATAACATCACATGATATTTATGCCTCATATATACAGAGTCATAGAGAATACATTCATTATGAATTACTTTATACATCAATACATATATAGAGAAACTCATTCTCTTTTTAATATACGAGGGTAAGTTAATAAGTAAGTCACAAATGGCAGTAGAAAAATAACTGAATATGATAACAACTTAAAACCAGTTTATTTGTATACATACATTGTCCCCTTACTTCTCAACATAGTTTCCACAAACATTTCTCCTAAACCGGCTGCGCAGAACTCTCTCTGTTTTCTAAATCACGTTTTAACTTCACATTCAACTTTGGCGTCAATAGCGACATGTCTCCAACAGTATCCACTAGGGGTAAACAACAGCAGTATCCACCAGAAGTAAACAGCAGTATCCACTAGCAGTAAAGAGCAGTGGTATCCACTATAAAGTAAACAACAACAGTATCCACCAGAAGTAAACAACAGCAGTGTCCACTAGCAGTAAAGAACAGTGGTATCCACCAGAAGTAAACAACAGCAGTATCCACCAGAAGTAAACAACATCGGTATCTACTATACAGTAATCAACAGCAGTATCCACCAAAAGTAAACAACAGCAGTATCCGCCAGAAGTGAACAACAGCAGTATCGACTATCAGTAAAGAACAGCAGTATCCACTAGCAGTAAACAACAACAGTATCCACTAGCAGTAAACAACAGCAGTATCCACTAGCAGTAAAGAACAGTGGTATCCATTACACAGTAAACAAGAACAGAGCCAACAGAAGTAAACAACAGCATTATACACTAGCAGTAAAGAACAGTGATATCCACTATACAGTAAACAACAACAGTATCCACTAGCACCTTTTTACACGCCCTCGTGATTATGAGACCCGGGTTCGAATCCTCGTTAAGTCGTGGAGTTTTTTTCTGTGGGGGACAAAAATATACCCTAACCTGCACAGTTCACGGCGACTGCACGAGCCAGGCTGCCTTAATACCTCAGGCTAAAGACCCCTCTGCCATACACCGCAAGGTACTACATTGGCAGAAGATGACAGTTTGACAATGCTTTCCCCCACATTGTATAGACCATTCCGCACTCGATGGGTGATGTGGTCAGTAGCATGCCGGGTGCCTTTAATTCCCGGGACATTTTATGCCGCCTTGCTAGGCTCAGTCGACCTGGGAGGACAGATCAATTTTGTGTCAAATCTATCTAGTTTAGAATTCAAATATTTGGTAACATGTGCACCAACAGTAAGCAATGTCAATACATAGACATCTATACTATATATATATATATATATATATATATATATATATATATATATATATATATATCAGCAGTGAATAAATACTAACAATGAATAGACACTTGGAATTAATCAGGCAGCAGCAATAGATAGACACCAATAATACACAAACATCATCAGTAAATAGACACCGATTATAAGACATATATCAACAATAATTTTTTGTTTGTTCGCATATCTTTTACAGGACATCGCTGTCAACATCAGCATCTTTCAGCTGATTGTTGATTTCTTGGCCAGATTACGCTCAGTAGTTTGCCATTGCTTTCTGAGTTACCGGCTCACATACCCCTAAGTTACCGACGCGGCGAGAACCGCCACCAAGTCTCGCGCACGTCACGTTACTTACGAGAGTATAGGGATTACGGAGAAAGTCGCTAACACCTAGGCCAGGGAGCCCGGCCAACAATAAATAGACATCAATAATACACAAACACTATCAGTAAATAGACACCGATTATAAGAAAGATAAATTAATCAGTCAGCAGCAATAAATAATCATCAACGATAAATAGACAGTAACTATAAATGGACACCAACAATAAATGTATATCAACAATACATTGATACTTTAAAAAAAAAACTAATAATGTATAGACGTGTGGGATTTAATCAAGCAGCAGCAATAAATAGACACCAGTAATAATTAGACACCAACGATAAATATACACCAGACAATACACTGACATCAGCAAGGAACAGATTGCATGCAGTACACAGCAAAAATATTTGTACACATACGTTGATATTATCACTCAGTATTCAAAACAATAAACGGGGCAGCAATTAATTAGACTTCCCACACAATAAATAGACCCTGAATAAAAAAAAGACTAAAATATATAAACTCATCAGTAAATAGACAACGGCGTTGTGATACAGCAGCAATTAACAGACGACAACAGTAATCACTGGTGGTTGACAGATTAATTAAATATTCAACCGCAGTACATTGCCAACCATATCTTTTTTGTGTATGCATATGTGGGTGGGCGGGTGATTGCTTTTCCAGCCGGTGAATTCATTGCCTGTGTGTTATTATAAATGGACTGGGTTGGCGGGAGAAGCCTCTACAGCATTGTCCGTGTGCGTGTGCGCTTCTCTGTGTGTTTGGGAGACCAAGAGAGAAGATGCTGGACAGTTAGACATCGTGGTATGGAGGGATCATATATGATTGATGGCACAAGACGCAGAAGGCTGCGGCAGACGCGATCGCCTACGCCACACGGCATGGACTATGAGTAGAAGATGTGTTTGTTGGCACGGTCATTAGAAGCTCCCGTATAATTATTAGAGCTCAATAGTGAACATTTTCTCTCCTCCTCCTCCTCTCTCTGTCCTCTCCTCTCGCCCCCTTCCCCCCATCCCCAGCCCACATAGCTAACCGTTAAAGGTAGTTGCATATCCTTTACAGGACGCAGCAGTACACTCCAGCATTTTTTTTTATTGGCTGTTTGTGATTTCTGGGCAAGTTTACTTTCAGTAGTTTTCCATTGCTTTCTGTACGACCGGCACTCATGCCATTGTATGGAAACCAACGAATTGCATTCGTAACACCTTCGCCACAGAGCCGGCTCCCGGTAACAAGAAAGGTTAAAAGTTAAGTGTACTTTTCCAGTAATGTTAACATTGTTTGGCCAGTGTCTTACCACGCGTATGTGTGATCGATTAAACAGAAAGGAAATTGTACTGACTCGATTCTGTTCATGTATGTGTATATGTTAATCGTGTTGGTCTTTGCGTCCTGTTGATAACCACATTTGTCGGAACGTTCGTCTGTGTTTTTTTATATTCGTTGTTTCATGCATCGAGTTTCGTAATCATTTTGTGAGTTTTTTTTGTTTTTGGTACTCTAGTAAAAGCTTGACAGCACACTCCTTGTATCGATACCCGGAAAGGTGGCCCCGTTGTAGACACAGCCGGTGGGGAGTGAAGTCTTACCCCTTCATTTACTTGCGGCCGCGATATAAGGAGTTAGGTGACCCGTTCCATTTCTCGTCGTCTTTCTTCTCAAGACAATTCCCATACAATTCTGAACATTATCTGACACTCATTTTTATGAGGCGGGTCGACCCACCTCATCTTTATGAGGCGGGATCGACCCCCACTGTCGGGAAACAGAAATAACCCTGACTCTGCTGGGGATACAGCTCAGACCATGGTCTTTACAGGCAAGCGCACTAACGACTGTACCATCGCGACTCCTGATCGATTAAGGCCAGTTTTGTTTTGTAAATTTGGGTGGAGATGGGGAAAGGCGATGTCGGGAAGACTTGGGCACAGATGAGTAAGGAATCCCGTAAGGAAAATCGATGGGTGGCAACTTTTTCAGGCGTACCACAGCTGGGGAGCGAAACGACGAGTTTATGGTGTTGTGGGACTTCGATTGGGGCGAGTCCATGAAGGTCATGAATGTTTTCGGCACTGGTAATTTGGTTCCAAGAAGTACTGAAGGGTAAATAGGGTCTGATAGGTTCAGTGTTAGGGGCATTGTTCTTTACATGACGTTGTAGTCAACACCGGCATTTATTGACTTGTGTGCCATTTACCAGGAAATGCTAGTTTAGTAGTGTGCTATTAATTTCCGAATGACCGACGCCCCATACCATCTAAATCAACACAAAGTGGCCTGCTTCCAAACCGCCCGCTGCTGATTTCGAACCATCGATTCGTATGGCGGAGAATAGTAAAACCCCTCGTCTCACTATCCTCTAAGCTACAGGCTCAGTTGTGTAGGTAGGTAGACGAAAATACAGACTGCCTGCTGACTGGATGGTTTGATTACTGACTGACTGAGCGTGGGTTTGGGTAGGTAAATGACTGACTGGGTGCATGGGCTGTATGTTTGGATATCCATCCATCCATCATGTGCCATGCCAATAAGCGTGGGCGGTCATGTTTTGCCATCTCACTCCTCGATCACCAGAGTCGTTGATCAGCTCTGTGTTTGTCTCGACCATGCCACGTGTCCAAGCCATCCAGGTATTTACTTCTCGGTCTTCCCCTTGGTCTCTTCCCTTCGATCTTGCCAGTTGTGACCAAGTTCTCCAAGTCATTTCTTCTCATAACATGCCCAAAAATATTTGACTGTCTACGTCGAATGACTCTAATCAGTTTACGATCTTCATTTGTTTCTTGAAGGACTTGTTCATTTGTTTTTCTGTCCATGTTATTCTTTGCATTTCCCTCAGAAACCACATTTCCACAGCCATCAGTTGTTTTTCAGCTTGACTGCTCATTGTCCACGCTTCACATCCATACAAAAGTACAGGTTCTATGTAACACTTCAACACCCTTTTTTCGTTTCAGTTGATAACTTTTTATTGGTCAGTTTGTTTTTCATATTGCAAAAGGCTACCTTCGCAATGGCAATTCTTGTTCTAATATCTTCAAGGCATCTCCCATCAGATGTTATGACTGTTCCGAGATAACTGTACCAATTAGCTTGCTTAAGAATATGCTCATTTACTTGTATATCACATTGTGGCATTTCCTTCTTCCCAGTGACGACCATAATCTGTGTCTTCTTACTATTCAATTCTAACCCTAGTTTTCCACAGTGTGCAACAACCGCATCTACTTAATGTCGCAGGCCCTGTTCATTGTCTGCAGTCAAGACTATCATCTGCCTATCTAATGTTATTGATGTTTCGTCCTACAATGTTGATTCCTTCCATATCTTCAATATTTCTGAAAATATTTTCACTGTACAGGCAAAAAAGATCTGGAGACATTACACATCCCTGTCTCATACCTCTTTTAATAGGCTGATATTGACCTACATCATTATCAATTCTGATGGCAGCTTGTTGTTTCCAATATATGTTTTTTACAAGTCTGAGGTCTTTTCCATCAATTTGTAGATCTTCAAGCATCCTTATCATGTTGACATGTCTCACTATATCGAAAGCCTTTGTGTAGTCAATAAAGCAAAGATATAGATCTTTGTTTACTTCAATAGAACGTTTAATTACTGTTCTCAGTATATACACAGCATTTACTGTACCCTTGCCTTCTACAAACCCACATTGGTCTTCTCCTTTTTCGGTTGTGTTTTCTTCCTATCTCTTTGCATGATAATTCTCAGCAAAATCTTCGTGATGTGGCTCCTTATACTAATTGTTCGATGTTGATCACATTCCAAGGCTACTGGTTTCTTCGGGATTGCAATAAATATAGAATTACATAATTCAGGAGGTGTGTCTCCAGTATCATATATTGCGTTCAGCAATCTGGTGACTTAGTCTATTCTATATTCTTCTAAGGCATTGATCATTTCTATTTTGATGTTATGTATACACGGGGTCTTGCCAGTTTTCATATGGTTAAGATCATTCTGAACTTCCATCTTCAAAATTTATGGTCCTTCATTATTATTCCGATGATCATATTGTTCTTCTCATGTATCATCATAAATGTCTTTCACATAATCTGACCACGCATGTTGAATCTGATCTTTTTCTATTATGATTTTGTCATCTTTGTTTTTTAGGCAACCCGTTGATGTGTGTGTTCTTTTTTTAGTGATGTCATTTTCTTTTGTGCATTAATTTGGTATTCCTGGTGTTGTGTTGGTTTTCAATTTCCTTGCAATTTTCCTCAAGCAATGTTTCTTTTTCCTCTTTGCATAGCTTACTAATTTTCCTGTGAGTCTCTTCATATTTTTCCTTGTTATTTTTGTTATTTCTTCTTATTTCCATGAGTTTTAAGATTTTTCCGTCATCCATTTCTTGCGTACTATTATCTTTATTTTTGGGATGGTTGTTTATGCAGTTTGGTTGACTGATTTCTTTAATATTTCCCATTGGTCGTTGATATCTTTAAATAATATTTCCATATCGGACAATGCATAAAATATGTTCTTTACCTCTACGTTGAATTTATATTTTATCTCCTCACTCTTCAGTGCCGGTAAATCAAATTGTGTGCTTCTTGGTGTATATTTGACTTTCTTTAATTTTATATGTATATTGCTTAAGATTAATCTATGGTTGCTGTAGCAATCTGCGCTTGGTATAGTTTTTGCGACATTTAAGGTATTTCAAAATCTTCTATTGATGAGAATGTAATCAATATGATTTTTGATCTTATGATCAGGATTCCTCCATATCCATAATCTCCTTGGGTGCTGTTTATACCAGGTGTTTCCAATAATCACATCATGCTCTTTTGTCCACTATACAAGCCTGCAACCTCTTTCATTCTGTTCCACTAGTCCATACTTGCCTACTATCCATCGGTCCTGTTGATTTCCAACTTTGGCATTCCAGTCACCAATTATGATATTTACTTCAGAATTCTTATATTTCTTGAAGGCATTCTCTAAATCATTATAAAATTCATCAATGCTGTCATCACTAATATGTGCTGTTTGTGCATAAAACTGTATGACGTTGACATCATAAGATCTTCCAATCAGCCTCACCAGTATCACTCTGTCTGATACAGTCAATATCCTTTGATCGATTCTGATCTCTCTGTATCCATTATAATCGCTACTCCTCTCTGTTGTTTCTCTTCACCAGAATAGATTATTCTATATTCCTTAGATTTTATAATGCCCATTCCTGTCCATCTGGTCTCACATATACCTAACAGGTTAATATTTAGTCTTCTCATTTCATTCTTAATGCTATCAAATTTTTCATCCCTACTCATAGTTCTTACATTCCAAGTTCCTACTTTCAGTGTTGATACTCGCTTGCACTCAGTCGCCTGCTGACGGTCTGGAGTCACCTAGTGCACATGACTACCCCTACCGGGCCAGGCTGTTCCTATGGAACACCCATTTACGCCGTTCCTCTGATTATCGATGAATTAGCAATAAATTATATTCTTGGCATCTGTAAAGAAGGTAGTTTGCCATTGCTTTCCTTCTTAGTAGTGACTGTCAGGATCTTTCGATTCAATCACACAGGCTCGTAACAACTAACAGATGTGATACAAACACTGTCACAGAATGACTATACGTGACACATGGCGAATACAATGATACACACTTTATTCGCACTTCTCATTCGCCACAAATGTTGCAGGCATCGCGCAATCACAATAACGATGCCATTATACAATAAATACAATCAATATATACATTCAATGCATTAATACTTCACTCACAATCTACTACTCAGGCGCACAGTCTAATATACCCAAAACAGGCGATCTCTCTCTTAGCGTCCACTCACACAAGTAATACGATCACACATTCCATCCACGTCTGTCCAGTACTACCGTCCGACGCCGTCTGCTTTCTAACCGCCGTGAGTTCTCCTTGGTCAGGTTGTCTCCCTGCGTGAACTCCGTGTGCCACGCGTGTCACAACTGGCCCTCCCGTCGCTGCGTGGTTAGTGTCGCTCACAGGCATACCTGCAGGCAGGCGTACACAGCCGTAATTGCCAGGCGTCGATGGTGAAGACGCGGCATATCTGCTGGGGAGATTATGACAGTGACCATACTGGTCGATGACCGTAGCCATTGTCCCTTCCCCCCCCTCCCCCCCCCACAAAAAAAAAGATTATCTGCCTACCGTCGTGAAGACCATAACCTACAACAATCTGTTGGCTGCTCTTCAACCTCATCCACCACCTGCACCTATGGCTTCACGTAACCCTGATCGGGGCGCTAATCGGGTACTCCACCTTGCCCAAGGGTGTCCCGTAGGCTGGCGGAAGGAAGGAGGCACCTTACCTCTCCTTTGATCCCCGCCACCAGGCAAGTATGGATATATTGGTGAATATTTAGATAAATAAGTAGGTAGTCGGCAAGTTAGTTAGCTGCGTATCCTTTACAGGACGTCGCAGTCAACCCCATCATTTTTGGCTGTTTGTGATCTCTTGGCAAGTTTATGTTCGGTAGTTTGCCATTGCTTTCTGAACTGCCGACCCCCATATAATTTTATTTAAAAAAAAAAACAACAACACAAGGCGGTCTGCTGCCAAATCGCCCGTAGCTGTGTTTCGAACGTGGTATGCAAGATTACGAATTGCGTTTTTAACCCCTTTGCAGCGGAGCCGGAGCTGGTTAAGCAGTAGGAAGGTAGCAAATACAGACAGGCGATTAGCTGGATAGTTGTATGACTGGCTGATTGAATAGAGAGTTGGATGGTTAATTGATTGACTGGCTATATGGATGGATGATGGTGTAGTTAGGTAGGTAGATGTGTAGTTGTGTACATAGGTAAATTATGTAGAAATTCTATAGGTTAGATCAGTGGTTCTCAACCGGTGGGGAATTCCCCTTCTCCCCCCCCCCCAGGGGGAAGTTTAGGGTTTCCCGGGGGGGGGGGGGGAGATAATAGGGAAACAAAACTCGCTTACACTCAGGAAATAAATGACTGTAGACCCCGAAGTAGACCAAGAAGACGGTGGAGAGATAATATACATACAGACCTACAAGCACTTGGAATCAACGACTGGCAAGAGAAGGTCAACCTGAGAGACGAATTGAGACGGATTGTATCTGCAGCAAAGAACCTCAATGGCTCGGAACGCTGAAGAAGAAGAAGAAAGGGGGGTGGGGGAAATTAAGATTATTTCAAGATCGCGTTAATACAAGAACCGATTACTTGATATTGTTTTTCCCTTCATATTGTACGGTTCTTTACGTCTCACCCTTCTAAAATTCAATTTAAAAAGTAAGTAGACCCACAAATCATGGTTTATGTGGACGTCTAGACTTGTTTTAGTATGTGCTATTAAATTTAGCTTCCATATTGCGTATACTGTGTAGGGGTGGGTCGGGATTATTAGGTAGGAAATACGAAAGGGGGGAATGGCGTTCTGAAAATATGGTGAAGGGGGGCACGGGCCAAATCTTTAGGTAGGAAATACGAAAGGGGGGGGGGGGATGACGTTCTGAAAATATGGTGAAGGGGGGCACGGGTCAATAAAGGATGAGAAACACTGGGTTAGATCGTCTATTTTCATGGGTACCACTATTGGTGCGCAATAAGGTAGATGTAGTCAGAGCACTTTGGGATTATGTGTAAAGTGTGGGAAAACAGAGAAATCATCATGGCCCTGAAGGAATGGTGGGGCAGATACTGTCTATAGGATCTAGCCGATACTCAGTTCTCCGAGGAAAGACCAGAAGGACGCATAATCAAACATCTACTGGCACCATTTATATTTTTGAACTCTCCGCTGGCTACTGCAGTTGGTGATGGAGTGCTGTGATGTCGGTTCTTCTCTCAACTCAACTGTATGGTGACAATGGCCACGGTCACCGACAAGTATGGTCACTGCCAATAAGGAAAGCAAAATATATCTTTAGATGTCTAGAAAATCTTTATGCATCACCTCACAGAATATCAGATAGATGGCTTGGCCATATGACACAAATTGGATAATAACATAGACCTAACCCAAGACTGGTGATCGTGTGAGATGGCGTACCTTAGCCGTCCACGCTTATTGGCATGGCACATGATGAATATGAGGTAGTTTGGGTACGTATGCTTAGGTAGATAGGCTGTTAGGTCTTTTGGTTGATCGATTGAGTTGGTAGCTGGTGGTAGGCAGGAAAACGGATAGATAATCACACACGCACACACAAATTATAATGTATTGTCCCCTCATTCGGCGAGTTTCCGGTGCATCACAGATATGAGTCAGAAAAAAATAATTGTGGGGGGAGGGAGGGGGGGGGGGTGAATAAAGCACACAATAAGTCAAGCCTTCGGAGGAAAATGATGGTAAGCTGAGAGAGTTGATGAGGACGATAGTAGGAGGTTGAGTACGGGGGGGGGGGGGGGAGAGAGAGAGAGAGAGAGAGAGAGAGAGAGAGAGAGAGAGAGAATTAATAATAACATGCTGAAAATAAATTTAGACGGAACTCATTTCTCAGAACTTCCTACTTAATAGTCATATGTGTGGAAACGTTCAGTTTAGGAAAACAAACATTGATTAATTGATGTCCATTTTCAAGGGTATAATCATGCTTCACGCCACAGTCCCCTCCCGCGATATTTCCCCCTGGATCAGGTGACAGTGAAATACCTGAAACCCCGGAACAAACATGACCAGGCCAGGCCTAACCCTATTAAGTCATGTGTGCACTGGTCTGAATTATGACTTGTTTAATTCTAGTTTACCACTCTGCAGATGTGAAGTTCGTTGCTTTCTGAGCTTGAAAAGTGGGAAGGAAAGCTCTGCGACACAGTTCCCGTGGAGAATGTACTTTGGTACCGGTCGAGAGACAAGGTTTTAAATCAGCCTCCATCCGATAGATGCAAGAGTTGGCTTTTTAAAGTCTCTCTCAGACGACCTGAGCGTCAATGAATCGGACGTAAGAGTTTCAAGTGCTACCACTCAGTCTTGTTCCAGCATGTTCACAGTTCACCAGCCAAACCTCACACCAGTATTATCAGTTGACATTTTGCAGCATCTGCTTGTCCAACAATATATGTGCTGGCGCATTGGTTAATGCTCTCGGTCTTCTGAACAGTGCTGGGGATAGAATCTTCGAATTTCCACAGTGATAGAGTTTTATGCGGACTTAGTTCGGACCTCGCAGGTACTGGTAAGTATTCGAAATTCCACCATGATATGCACCTGAACGGAGCGGGCGAAATCGATTGTTTTGACTACCAGGAATTACCTTCAACAGCGGAGGTTACAAACCAGCCATGTGAACGTCTAGACAGGGAGAAACCATACTGTCTCCCTTAAACTCGTATTACGAATGATACAAATTGTGTAGGCATGGGAAAATGATATGTTCAGACGCTTCATTTAAGATTTGGATGATTAACCAGCTAAAATACTGCTCTATAACAGTACACAACCGAGTAAACATTGCTAACGGAACATGTACAGAGGAGCTGCAGTTTTGGCAGAATCAATTGTGAATACCTTGGGTCTCCGTGATGCGCCCTATCCACAGATGGGGTCCCCAGTTTGGTTGACTTACTGTAACAATTCTATTGGGGTTGAATTTAGAATTGAACATTGGTTTCATATATCTATCTGAGCCGTTTTCAACTGGTGATTCTGCAGACCCCTTAGACCCAATAATTACCACACTTGCACACGACAGTCATCCTATGCTGTTTCTCAAAACACAACTCATCTCTCTCGTTTTGTTAATTTAATTAACTTAAAACAACACACAACAGAATTCTTTATACAGTAAAGATAGATCTACTAGAATGACAAGTAGAATGGGGACAGAGCCAATGTTCTTGGCCGTTTCGTCATAGACGGGGACTTCAGTGTATCTGTCCGTCGGGGTCAGTCACACACACTTCACCTGTTTGGATGATACTCTTCCCAGGAATCCTCCAGGCTACCGAAAAGTTCTGCACTAGACAGTTGGTTCAGCTTCTTGCTTGATTTCTGGTTCCCTCTCTCCCGTTGCTAAGCTGGACACTGATTAGACCGTGGATCTTGTACTTCCAGTAGTCAGAATCATTGTAACAGAACAGTTCTTTCCTATCACGGCTCTTGTTACTTATCAAATAGTCAGTGTCCTATTTTGACGTTCATCAACTAGTCACAGTTTGTTTCGATGAACCTTGAACATCAATTAGTCCATGTCTTTGTCGATGAACTTTGAATATTTATTCCAGCCGTGGATAATAACTTTCTATATATAATCTATACTCTGTATAATCTAGAATCTTTCTATATAATATCTTTCTATATAAAAGGATACCTTGTATCGTAGAGCTGTCTGTTATGGAGAGCTCTCCGGCGAATCATTGAATCACCCCTTCTGGCACATGATGTTGAATGTGGCAATTCAGTGAACTATGCCGAGTTTGGGTTTATTTTGAAGCTTATGTATTTAGGAAGCTAGTTTCCTATATTCCCCTTCGATTAATCCCATCATTAGATCATTCTTTAGTGATTTTTCCCTAAGATTATCTCGGGTTTCAGCTACCTAGTATAGTATTTGGCACTCTTCCGATTAACGGTCCTAAATGGGGACATAACTCTGAAGTGTAAAAAGCATCCCTTACAGGTCCTCATTAGGTGATACAATAAAAAAAAAAATTATTAAACACTAGGAACTAAACTATAGAACTGAGAAAATGGAATTACGTACCAATAATATTTCAGAGTTATATCTGGAAATTGTGGCACATAAGTTGTAAATACTGTCCGAAAGCATGTTCTTTAGGAAAAAATTGTACATATCGGAACGAGCATTGAATGTGTTGTCGATCACTTCCGGTTCATTGTGACGTGGACGGCTAGACCGATCGATGGATGCAATAAATGTTTTTGGGCCCCGAGGGCCATCACAGTCGTTGGGGTGTATACCTATCAGTCATATGTGGAAATAGATATACACTCCGACGACGACAGTCAGGGCCCAGGAAACATTTATTGCATCCATCGATCGGTCTAGCAGTCCATGTCACATTGAACCGGAAGTTATAGACAACATCAACTAATGAGGATCTGTAAGGGATACTTTTTTACACTACAGAGTTATGTCCCCATTTAGGACCGTTACTCGGAAGAGTGCCTAGTATTTATAATGGGCCACTGGTATTCTATGCACAGCTGGTAGTTCATCTGCGCTTGCTTACTTCGGGTCAGCTGCTAGAAAGTCGCTTGTGACTTGTGTAGTTAATATCTAACTAAACTAATAATCACAATTACTTTCAGACATGAACACAATTCCATTATTAAAGGGTTGACTGAGCTTATATAAATATTGACTCGAATCATATAAACTTCAGAGCAGCTCTCCAACCTGTCCGATGTGAAGCACGCTCTTTCACACACTGCAAAATAGCTACAAGGAGGCGGGGCTTAACCGATCTCAGATTTCCGAGATCTCAGTGAATTTGTCAATTCACTTCATTCCCGTGAGTTTACTGTATCTATTTGTTGGAGACCAGTAAAGTTCATCCCGTGACTAGTGAGAATTTAGGAAATCTCTGTTGTTTCCTCCACTAATTACCACCTGTCTTAACCTTCTCGAAAGATCTATGCTAATGATGTTATACAGTGTATCAAGTTGAATAGGTCTATGGAAACCCGTTTTGGTCAATTTTACATGATAATTATTGTCACAAAGTAGACCACCGTGATTAACCGGTGATGACAATAAAAGGCGTTCGGATTAACGACATGTTCGAGGCCACCGGTTGTTTCAACAAATACAGAACAAACAGTCTGGATTGCAGCTGCACGTGTTTACATCTGGTGGGCGATATAGGAACATTCGGTGGTGAGTGAGATGAATCTATACACGACTTTGACAGTTCATAAACAGTCAGAGTCAAGCGGAAGTGGCCAGCTAGGGAGAAAACCGTCCGTCTGTCATTGAGAGTTTCCGGAGATCAAGCGAAATGGCGGCTGTGATTGTCACCACTCGACAGAAGATTGGCGGCTTGTTGTGGAAGCCCGTTGTTGGGAGCATACAGGAACTCGCTAGCTTGTTTTGGGAGTCAAAACAAGTGATGACAACTCTGACATTGATGGAGCCAGGGAAGATAGATTCCTGACAAGGGATGATCTGCCCATAATAACACCTGTGTGGACATAAAGAATAACGTCACGTGACCAATTTTAGGCGTTTGCAAAAAAAAACCTGATTTGGGGACAATTAGTGTTGACCAAAAATATGGATTAGGATTGACGTGTTTTGTTGGAGAGCTCTACAGTGTTAGATTAATTATAAATTAACTAGCATGTGTCGTTATGGCAAAGTGTAGCAGCCATCCAGGAATGAGGCAGGTTTGCCTAAGGTAGAACATATTATCTAATTAGTTCTAATTAATATAGGCAGTAACCTTGTTAAAACTAGAGTGTGATGATTAGCACTGTTAGTTGAAAACTAAATAGAGTAGTGTAGTGTTGTTAAGCTTTACTAGTTGAGAATAGAGTAATGAGGGATAATTGGGATATTCCAGGTGTCCCTGGTGGGCGGGGTTCCGCACGCTGGTTGTTGTTGTTTTTTTTTCCTTCTTGTTTTGGCCTGATGAAAACCTATGTGTTCAGTTCATCTGTCCCTGACAGAGTTAGGTTCACTGTATTTTTCTGAGCGAGGCCGATGGCCACGATCATCTAATAGAGATCAGTGACGGGGAGGCTATCACCAGTTGTGTTATATTTTACAGGTTCCCTCTGGTCGGGATGAAGAACACAGAATCATTGAAAAATCCGATCCCGGATAACTTTTTGGCGCCGGAAGATTGGCCGGGAACTTTCTCAACGAGCCTATGCTAGAGGAAGATGATAAACATTGCTCGGTGGAGCTGAATGATATAAGTATCCTACCTGAGTTCATACCATTCGTTAAAACACATGTAGTGATGGATGTTCAGTCCACTTATTACTAGATCAGTAGGAACTGAGGTTCACATTCGATGAAACCAAACATTGAAGTGTAGTTGTTCCACGTATCAAGGAAATCATAACTTTCAGACTATATCTAGAAAATGAAGAACTCTATTTTAGTCTAGATACAATGACTGTTTAGGAGTGAAAATTATAGAACATTTCGCAAGAAGGATAAACGTCATGTTCATAGGACAGTGTTCCATGATTTTTTCACTGCGCAGGAATTATGAAGTCTGAGTTTCTATAAACTAATAGGAACAGTTGTGTTAGGAACAACAATAGTATCGTTCACGGATTATATATTAGAATGGGAATCAGATCTCATGGTCATCAGAGCTCCTGGAGGAGGACAGGTCTGGAGGGAAGGACACGACTTCGGTGAGGTCTATTGTGCTGATTCTTGTGATGTCGTGTAATCCTTGCCATGATGAGTGGACTCTTATCATGAACTCTGTGGTCTGACCTATACATTTACGTTAGAATACACGACAAACATTTCCTTCGCATACACGTCTCATATACGTTACAATTTTCTTTTAATAAATTAATCTTTATTAATTTTTAGAAGCAAGAGTTGTTGAGTATGTTGCGTTGGGGAAGTATGAGAGGAGGCATAGTGCGACAGTGAGAGAGAGAGAGAGAGAGAGAGAGAGAGAGAGAGAGAGAGAGAGAGAGAGAAGAAAGGGTGTCCACGGGCTGATGGAGTGTGTTGGACGGAAGCTGGTGGATTCTCCAGGTTATTAGAAAGAGGGTAAAATATAATGTGGGTGTTGATTCTCCTCACTCCAGGGACGACACTTTAAAGGAAGACACGACATTATTGGGGGCTCGTTCGGGATCTTTGGACAGCGGGATCTCTCGTAAACGGAATCCTTGGACAGCGTGATCTCTCGTAAACGGGATCTATGGACAGCGGGATCTCTCGTAAACGGAATCCTTGGACAGCGGGATCTCTCGTAAACGGGATCTTTGGACAGCGGGATCTCTCGTAAATGGAATCCTTGGACAGCGGGATCTCTCGTAAACGGGGTCCTTTGACACGGGATCCTTAGCTATAAGAGGGAGATATCATATTGGAGAATCCAGCTAGAGTGAATGTGGATAGGGGTTAGGACAAATATCTTACCTGTTCACACTTCACACGTCTGCTTAGGTCTGTGGTCCTGATTCTACTCTTGTCACTGAGTGAATGTGCCGTGTGTGGTAATATCTAGATTTATAGTACTTGTTCTTATATCGGTATATTGGTTTGCAGTTAAATTGTACTCAACCTGCTGGCTTACCTCTCTGTTAAATGGCCACTCCAAAATTAACCACTGCAGAACTAAGGGCAAAGGGGGAAGAAATGGAATTGTCGGGTTCTGCTCTAACAGATTACATACAGGAAGTGGAGAGAGAGTATCGTCAAGCAGAAAGAGAAGATCGAAAGGCTGAGTTGGAATTGAGAAAGATGGAGTTGGAACAAGAAGCTAGGAAATTGGAAGCAGAACAAGCTGCGAGGAAATTTGAAGCTGAGCAAGCAGCTAAGAAACTGGAAGCTGAACAAGAAGCTCAGAAAAGGGAGCACGAGTACCGGATGAGGGAACTCGAGTTGAAGAGTCAATTTAATGGGGAAACTGAGGGAGCAGATGGAGGTTCCTCCATCCCAGGCTCAACCCCAGCAGGTGGACATAGTTACCATGCTATGAAGTTTCCTCTAGCGGTCTACGAGGAGGACAAAGAAAAGATTGACCAGTACCTTCAACGCTTCGAGGCCATGTCTGTTGCTATGGGTCTGGACCGTGACAAATGGTGTCTTAAGCTATCCCAGGGATTACGCGGGACCGGCTACGAGGTTTATTCTCGCCTGCCACCAGGACATGAGAACAATTATGATGAATCGAAGACGGCTCTGTTGAAACGATTCGAGGTTACGTCACATACCTACCGGAAATAATTTCGAGCACCAAAACGAGAACCGGGGGAGTTGTTTGCCGCCTACAGTTTGCGTCTAAAATCCTATCTCCATAAGTGGATGGATTTGGCTGGGTTCGCACATGACTATGAGAGTCTGGAAGAGCTCATGGTGGTCGACCAGCTGAAGAAGCAAATATCTAAATCTCTCAGGACGTTCTTGGGAGAGCAAGGAGCGGAACGTATTGACCTCGTGACTAAATTAGCAGAACGGTTCGTCGAGGTACATGGGGAGGCAGGGGAAAACCTTTCCACCAACACCAAAAGTCAGGAGAAACATAACAAGAAGAAAGCCAAACACTCAGGAACCAAAAAGTGGGAACCTTATGTGCAAAAATCAGAGGATAGTTCAGAGAAGAAGAAGAAGGGAAGCAAGAGCACTTCAAGCTCTACACCAAAACGACCGTGGTCGGAGAAGTGGTGTTCAATTTGTAAGTCACCCTCTCACAATACGAGAGACTGCAAATCGAAGGCTAAGAACCCTCACTTCGCAGCATGTCAAGTGACTTCCAAGGAGGGTGTCACGGAAAAAGCCAAGTTCAACACGGAAGCTCGCCACCAGGAGAGCTCACTCAAGTCCGGCACTAGAAAATCTAGGACAGGGAAATGGTGCAACCAATGCAAGTCAAACACGCACAATACTATTGACTGCAGGGGAAAGTCAGGAGACACTCAATTCGTCGTGTGTCCCGGGAAACCTAAGGTGGAGCCCACTGAACAGGTCGAGGCCGAGGGAGGGACTCCAGACCAGGAAAAACCACCTGTAGTGGAATTGGTAGAGGTTAACGGCCGTGAAGTTGAGTGTTTGTACGACACAGGACTGGACGGCGAGGCCGTGATTTCTGCGGATCTGGTACATCCAGAACAATTCACAGGTGAGAACATGGAGATACAGCCTGCACAGAAGAGTGCTGTAGCCATGAAGTTGCCCATTGCTAAAGTGGAGATTCGGTCAAGGTATGTCACCGGCACAATCAAGGCCGCTGTATTGACCGATCCCATTTTTCCAGTAATCCTTGGTTGCCGATATGTCTTTCTTGGAATGCCCAGGGAGCCAATCCATATGGGAGCAATACAGACTCGCTCTCAGATGAGAACGGAAGAGGCAGAAGCAATTGTGACTAACCCAATGCCGGGGGAGCTACGAACTGCCCAGAGTGAGGATGCTACTTTACGTGCTTGCTACAAAAAGCTGCAGAGAAGTGCTGATCCACCAGGGCGGGGTCAGTACTACATGAAGAATAGGCTACTCTACAGGAGAGCAGGAAGGAGAGACAACCTTTACGGTCAGTTGGTCGTCCCGAAAGCTCACCAGTCCCAGATTCTTCATATGGGGCATACCATCTCCTTTAGTGGACACATGGGTATTGCCGCCACCATGCAGCGAATTTCCTGCCATTACTATTGGCCGGGAATGACAGATGATGTGCGTCGGTATGTGAAGTCATGCCCTGAGTGCCAGAGGGTGGCACCGAAACACTGGACAGCACCGGTGATGTTGGGTGAGATGCCCATCATGAACTCTCCTTTCGAGAGGGTAACCATCGATATCGTGGGTCCACTTCCCAGGACTAGGAAGAAGAACATGTATATACTCACAATGGTGGATTGCTGTACAATGTGGGGTGAGGCCATACCGTTGACCACGATTGACTCGAAAAGAGTGGCGGACGCACTGATGGAGGCCTTTACCAGATTAGGCTTTCCGGATCAAATTCTGACGGACAATGGGTCCCAGTTTTGTGGAAAACTCATGGAGGAGGTATTTAGGGTGTTCCATTCTAACCACATACATACCAGCCCTTACCATCCTCAAGTCAATGGACAAGTAGAGCGTTTCAACGGCACGTTGATGACAATGCTCAGGAAACTGGCACATGAAAAACCTGATAGGTGGGATGAATATATCCCAGCAGCACTCTTTGCCTATCGGGAGGTTCCTCATGGCTCAACAGGACTACCACCCGCTACGTTGCTGTTTGGTCGTCCAATCAAGGGACCGTTGGAAGCCATGTTGCGGAGTTGAACTGAAGAGGGGACGTCAGAAGAAATGATATCTTCTTACAAATATGTGGAGGAACTGAAAGAAAAACTTCACAAGGTATGGACTCTGGCAAATCAAAACTTGAAAAAGGCCAGAAAAAGACATATGGCTTACTACAACCGTAGGTCTAAAGAAAGATCTCTAGAGGTGGGAGACAAAGTCTTGTTGCTACTCCCAACGGGAAACAACAAACTGGAGATAGGTTGGCAAGGACCATTTCCCGTGGAAAGGGTGATATCCAGAACCAACTATCAGATCCGGATCCGGGGAAAGTCGAAGATTTTCCATATCAATCACTTGCGGAAATACGAAGAGAGACCGGGAGACAAGGCAGCTCACCTCATGGCAATGGCAGTTGCAGTGGAGACGGAAGTGGGAACCAACGAGGGCAGGGAATATCCCTTGGTACACTAGGAAACCTATAGGGATGTACAAGTGAACCCTGATCTGACTTCACAGGAGAGGGAAAAGATAACCCAGGTTCTCAAGACTCATAAGGGGATACTGACTGATAAACCAGGACGCACGAGATTGGTGGAGTTCGAGACGACTTTGACCACGCAGGAACCTGTTCGTCAAAAGGTTTACCCAGTGCCATTCTCTAAAGAAAAGGCCCTGGAGGAGGAAATACAGAAACTGTTGGAGGAGGACGTGATTGCGCCATCCACATCCCCATACAATGCAGGGGTAGTTTTGTTACGCAAACCAAGTGGAGAACACCGGTTGTGTATAGATTACCGACTTCTGAACAGTCATACACAGTTTCAGTTGGAACCTTTGCCGAATCCAACTCAGTTATTCGCTAGGCTCCATAAGGCTCGGTACTTTTCAAAGGTAGATCTGAGTCGGGGGTATTATCAGATACCAGTCAAACCGGAGATTCGACCACTGTTGGCTTTCAGTACACCCAGTGGACACTACGAATTCAAGGTCATGCCCTTTGGACTCAGCAATGCACCTAGTGTGTTTACACGCATGATGAGGACTTTACTAGATCCTTTACAGGATTCGGCTATCATCTCATTCATGGATGATATTGTGATTTCCAGTGACAGCTTGGATGGCCACTTGCAATCCTTGGAGAGAGTGTTTAATAGACTCAAGGAAGCAGGGCTTACCGCTCGTCCAACCAAGTGCATGATTGGTTACCAGACTCTGGAATTTCTAGGACACACCATCACTCCAGGACACATTGTCCCAGAGGAGAAGAACCTGGAGAAAATCAGAAATGCACCAAGGCCAAAAAAGAAGAAGGATGTGCGATCTTTTCTCTCGTTGTGTGGGTTCTAAAACAAATTTATCCCACATTTCACTGAACTGGGAGCTCCATTGACGGAAACCTTGAAAAAGGGATGCCCGGACCGAATCATTTGGACACCAGAATGTGAGACTGCCTATAGCCGGTTAAAGGAGGCCTTGGTCAGCAAACCTGTATTACAGCTCCCTGACCTTTCCAAACCATTTGTGTTGAGAACGGATGCGGATGAACGGTTACAGGAAGGAAAAGACGATGCTTCGGTTTTGAAACCTGTGGCATACGCAAGTAAGAAACTTCTCCAGGCTGAGAGGAATTATTCAACCGTCGAGAGAGAGTGCTTGTCTCTCGTATGGGCAGTGCAAAAATTCCAGCCCTATTTGTATGGGGTTAAGTTTCGAGTCCAGTCGGATCATCAGCCCCTGATGTTCCTGGCTACTTCTCAGAAGCTCAACGCCCGTTTGATGCGGTGGTCGTTGCTACTTCAACCCTATAATTTCACAGTGGAGTACATTCCTGGGAAGGAAAATGTTGGAGCGGATTTCTTGTCAAGACACCCAGCTCCTGAAGAAGAGGAATGAATCACCTGGATTAAACTCACGGTGGAGAAGAGTGAGATGGACCACTTTCTTAAGAAATGTCTATGTCAAGGCCTATATATTTACAGGCCTATGTCACAAACTAGACCACCGTGATTAACCGGCGATGACAATAACAGGCGTTCGGATTAACGACATGTTCGAGGCCACCGGTTGTTTCAACAAATACAGAACAAACAGTCTGGATTGCAGCTGCACGTGTTTACATCTGGTGGGCGATATAGGAACATTCGGTGGTGAGTGAGATGAATCTATACACGACTTTGACAGTTCATAAACAGTCAGAGTCAAGCGGAAGTGGCCAGCTAGGGAGAAAACCGTCCGTCTGTCATTGAGAGTTTCCGGACATCAAGCGAAATGGCGGCTGTGATTGTCACCACTCGACAGAAGATTGGCGGCTTGTTGTGGAAGCCCGTTGTTGGGAGCATACAGGAACTCGCTAGCTTGTTTTGGGAGTCAAAACAAGTGATGACAACTCTGACATTGATGGAGCCAGGGAAGATAGATTCCTGACAAGGGATGATCTGCCCATAATAACACCTGTGTGGACATAAAGAATAACGTCACGTGACCAATTTTAGGCGTTTGCAAAAAAAAACCTGATTTGGGGACAATTAGTGTTGACCAAAAATATGGATTAGGATTGACGTGTTTTGTTGGAGAGCTCTACAGTGTTAGATTAATTATAAATTAACTAGCATGTGTCGTTATGGCAAAGTGTAGCAGCCATCCAGGAATGAGGCAGGTTTGCCTAAGGTAGAACATATTATCTAATTAGTTCTAATTAATATAGGCAGTAACCTTGTTAAAACTAGAGTGTGATGATTAGCACTGTTAGTTGAAAACTAAATAGAGTAGTGTAGTGTTGTTAAGCTTTACTAGTTGAGAATAGAGTAATGAGGGATAATTGGGATATTCCAGTGGATGTCCCTGGTGGGCGGGGTTCCGCACGCTCGTTTTTTTTTTTTTTTTTCTTCTTGTTTTGGCCTGATGAAAACCTATGTGTTCAGTTCATCTGTCCCTGACAGAGTTAGGTTCACTTTATTTTTCTGAGCGAGGCCGATGGCCACGATCATCTAATAGAGATCAGTGACGGGGAGGCTATCACCAGTTGTGTTATATTTTACAGGTTCCCTCTGGTCGGGATGAAGAACACAGAATCATTGAAAAATCCGATCCCGGATAACTTTTTGGCGCCGGAAGATTGGCCGGGAACTTTCTCAACGAGCCTATGCTAGAGGAAGATGATAAACATTGCTCGGTGGAGCTGAATGATATAAGTATCCTACCTGAGTTCATACCATTCGTTAAAACACCTGCAGTGATGGATGTTCAGTCCACTTATTACTAGATCAGTAGGAACTGAGGTTCACATTCGATGAAACCAAACATTGAAGTGTAGTTGTTCCACGTATCAAGGAAATCATAACTTTCAGACTATATCTAGAAAATGAAGAACTCTATTTTAGTCTAGATACAATGACTGTTTAGGAGTGAAAATTATAGAACATTTCGCAAGAAGGATAAACGTCATGTTCATAGGACAGTGTCTCATGATTTTTTCACTGCGCAGGAATTATGAAGTCTGAGTTACTATAAACTAATAGGAACAGTTGTGTTAGGAACAACAATAGTATCGTTCACGGATTATATATTAGAATGGGAATCAGATCTCATGGTCATCAGAGCTCCTGGAGGAGGACAGGTCTGGAGGGAAGGACACGACTTCGGTGAGGTCTATTGTGCTGATTCTTGTGATGTCGTGTAATCCTTGCCATGATGAGTGGACTCTGATCATGAACTCTGTGGTCTGACCTATACATTTACATTAGAATACACGACACACATTTTCTTCGCATACACGTCTCATATACGTTACAATTTTCTTTTAATAAATTAATCTTTTAATTATGTGGTTGTTTCGGGATTTGAAATTTAAATATTGAGCACAACCCACTACTGGCAACGCCGATCGCATTCTGGTATGAACCTAAGGCCTATCCACGTCAATATGGAAGCACTATACTCGAGTTTCGCCCTCGTTTGAGCTCGTCAGTAGTGCATATCCCTGACCGGATCCGGAAAAAGTCCCGGATCACGCGTGTGAAGCGGGTGTGTAACCACGCGGCACACTCTGGACACACCAAATTATCACAACAGAATATCACAACGCTACCCATCGTAGGCTATGCTCAAGATTGCCCAATCGCCGCGACCGACGTCCGTCAATCGATGGGACCCGAACGATCAGGACTTCTCACTGGCAAGGAACACCAGGCCTCCTAAATCCAGTGAGCAATAATCAATTAATTATGTGGTTGTTTCGGGATTTGAAATTTAAATATTGAGCACAACCCACTACTGGCAACGCCGATCGCATTCTGGTATGAACCTAAGGCCTATCCACGGCAATATGGAAGCACTATACTCGAGTTTCGCCCTCGTTTGAGCTCGTCAGTAGTGCATATCCCTGACCGGATCCGGAAACAGTCCCGGATCACGCGTGTGAAGCGGGTGTGTAACCACGCGGCACACACTGGACACACCAAATTATCACAACAGAATATCACAACGCTACCCATCGTAGGCCATGCTCAAGATTGCCCAATCGCCGCGACCGACGTCCGTCAATCGATGGGACCCGAACGATCAGGACTTCTCACTGGCAAGGAACACCAGGCCTCCTAAATCCAGTGAGCAATAATCAATTAATTATGTGGTTGTTTCGGGATTTGAAATTTAAATATTGAGCACAACCCACTACTGGCAACGCCGATCGCATTCTGGTATGAACCTAAGGCCTATCCACGTCAATATGGAAGCACTATACTCGAGTTTCGCCCTCGTTTGAGCTCGTCAGTAGTGCATATCCCTGACCGGATCCGGAAACAGTCCCGGATCACGCGTGTGAAGCGGGTGTGTAACCACGCGGCACACACTGGACACACCAAATTATCACAACAGAATATCACAACGCTACCCATCGTAGGCTATGCTCAAGATTGCCCAATCGCCGCGACCGACGTCCGTCAATCGATGGGACCCGAACGATCAGGACTTCTCACTGGCAAGGAACACCAGGCCTCCTAAATCCAGTGAGCAATAATCAATTATTGAGCACAGCCTACGATGGGTAGCGTTGTGATATTCTGTTGTGATAATTTGGTGTGTCCAGTGTGTGCCGCGTGGTTACACACCCGCTTCACACGCGTGATCCGGGACTGTTTCCGGATCCGGTCAGGGATATGCATTACTGACGAGCTCAAACGAGGGCGAAACTCGAGTATAGTGCTTCCATATTGACGTGGATAGGCCTTAGGTTCATACCAGAATGCGATCGGCGTTGCCAGTAGTGGGTTGTGCTCAATATTTAAATTTCAAATCCCGAAACAACCACATAATTAATTGATTATTGCTCACTGGATTTAGGAGGCCTGGTGTTCCTTGCCAGTGAGAAGTCCTGATCGTTCGGGTCCCATCGATTGACGGACGTCGGTCGCGGCGATTGGGCAATCTTGAGCACAGCCTACGATGGGTAGCGTTGTGATATTCTGTTGTGATAATTTGGTGTGTCCAGTGTGTGCCGCGTGGTTACACACCCGCTTCACACGCGTGATCCGGGACTGTTTCCGGATCCGGTCAGGGATATGCACTACTGACGAGCTCAAACGAGGGCGAAACTCGAGTATAGTGCTTCCATATTGACGTGGATAGGCCTTAGGTTCATACCAGAATGCGATCGGCGTTGACAGTAGTGGGTTGTGCTCAATATTTAAATTAATCTTTATTAATTTTTAGAAGCAAGAGTTGTTGAGTATGTTGCGTTGGGGAAGTATGAGAGGGGGCATAGTGCGACAGTGAGAGAGAGAGAGAGAGGAAAGGGTGTCCACGGGCTGATGGAGTGTGTTGGACGGATGCTGGTGGATTCTCCAGGTTACTAGAAAGGGGGTAAAATATAATGTGGGTGTTGATTCTCCTCACTCCAGGGACGACACTTTAAAGGAAGACACGACAATTATGACCAATACTGCTTACTGTTTTGCTTACGCTTCCATTTAATCAAAGTGGAGAGGTACTGATAGGCAATTTTGTTACACTTATCAAGGATAGCCATGCCTCTCCGCTGTTGTCATACTCAAATAACGGTATTGCACGTCCCGCTGTGTTATATGTTTAGAGAAGGCAAGGATATCTCCACAATACAGTCCTTGTGGAGATGGTACTCCGTACTGGTTTACGAGGAAAGTCTCTACACCAGTTTTACCACTATAGATGCAAGCCTAGTGCGGACTAGGTTAGACTACCTGGTTGTCAAGATAGCTGGCTCAAGAGTTAGAATGCAAGTCTTCCAGAGGTCGTCCAACCAGCCAATCATTCAGCCAAACACCAACCAGCCTATCCACCAGTCATCCAACCAATCAGCCAGTCATATTGTGCAGCAATTGTCTGTATAGTATAGGTGGTATGGAACAGGTCGAGAAAGATTAGCGATTGGAAGAGTCTGGTTTACGAGGAAAGTCTCTACACCAGTTACACCTCCATAGATGCAAGCCTAGTGCGGGGCTTAGACTACCTGGTTGTCAAGATAGCGGCCTCAGGAGTTAGAATGCAAGTCTTCCAGAGGTCGTCCAACCAACCAATCAGCCAGCCAATCATTCAGCCAAACACAAACCAGCCTATCCACCAGTCATCCAACCAATCAGCCAGCCATATTGTGCAGCAATTGTCTGTATAGTATAGATGGTCGTGGTATGGAACAGGTCGAGAAAGATTAGCTACTGGACGGGCCTGCGTTCCCTCTTTGCAACCCTTTGAAAATAAAGTTTGTTAATTCGTTCTTTCCTTCATTCTGTCCTAGCATATGTGAAGACAGTATTCATCACATCTCTGCATTGGATATGCCTTCGGATTGTCTTATCACTTTTCACAATTAATTGGCATTCAGTTCGTTCAGACATTTCCCCCTGTATTCAGTGCAACGACTGCGATATTATTTGATCGCTAGGAGGTTTTGCTGTGGCACCTTATGTGATTGCAGTCTACAGCAAGCCGTGCACATCGCGCCTACATTGTGCCTGGTCCTACTAAGATTACTAAACGCTCGACCCGGTGGTCACGGGTTCCATCCGTATCGGGGCGGATTCGCATTCTTTAAAAAAAAAATATTCATCTGGGATCCCAGGTCTACCCAGCCTGTAGTTGCATTTTTATTTCCTAAAACGTCAGTATACATCGATCCCCAGCCCAATCGTCAGCAATGCACCATTGCTGTCTTCGTGGTATTCACTGTGTATTTTTAGCGCTACACTGACTAATTTATGTTGATAGACTTCGTGGACACGTGATTTCGTAGCAACAGCTTGTATTCGGTATGTATTACATAAATCCATCGTGCATATGTTGCCCCATGGCCTGTGTTATTTTGTGTTCAGATAATGTCAAACAATGTTCGATTGCCGTTAGTTGTATGTTGACGTAATGTCTGGTGTTGTTCTTGCATATTGATTCATTGTCTAGTGTTATTTTTTAAAGCATTGGTACGTCGAAGAAATCGATCCGACGAACGTGCACATTTAAAGTCAGTGTATTTGGTCAGTGTTTAGAATGGACCCCCTGCCCTACACTACAATGCACTATAGGCAGTAGATGATAGACAGTTAGAATGGACGTTAGTAGAAGGCATGTCTACCACAAGACAGGGGTCGTTTCGCATCACAGAGGACACGAGACATGAACAGACGTACAGATCATAACAGTGGCATGAGGTAGAAGAGCAGGAGAATGATCGAGAGTGCATCTAGCAGGCTAAATGAGAACGCCGGCGTGATACTGACCATAAAAGCCACGAAGTGCCGATTGGTCTATGGAAATATCATTCTAGCACCAGATGCCCAATGCACATTATACCTCCGTGCACGAAACCATTATCACTATTCGCTGAAGAGTTATATATATATTGCGTATTTTCATTGGCGCCGGCTTCCTGGCCTAGAGGTTAGCGACTTTTCTCCGTAATCTCGTATACTCTCGTAGGTAACGTGACGACGGTGAGAATCAGCAGTGGTTCGAATCGCGTCGGTAACTTACGGCCGCTCAGAAAGCAATGGCAAACTACTGAGCGTAATCTTGCCAAGAAATCAACAATCAGCTGAAAGATGCTGATGTTGACAGCGATGTCATGTAAAGGATATGCAAAACATTTGTAAAAACATTTTCAATGGATGTGTTTTCATTTATGTCCGTGAGTGTTTCTGTGTTTTTGCTTACGGATACAACGTTTGTCGATGCCTCTTTTAGTGTTATGGCTTGATGGTTCTGTGAATATTGATTGGCAATATTCCTTCAATGTCAAATAGCGGGATACCTGACACTTATGCAAACAGCAGATCGCGTGCCAACTCCGTCAGTTGAGCCGAAGCACATAAACCCAAGCTCTGGATCGTTTGCAGTAATATTCATAATAATCATAATAATCATAATAATGAAACGCAAAATCAGTAAAAAACAGCAGTGTCAATTTCAACAACCGTAAGCAGAAATTGGGCTGTTGGGAAATTTTAAAAGCATAGGGTAATTACATTAATGTAAATAAATTGACATTACCAAACATCCTCCTCGCTACCCTGGAGCCATCGAATAACTTAATTATTTCACCAATTTGAAGTGCATAAGACAGGGCACAATATTCTTTATTTTAACGTTAATTATATCATCATTATAAAGCCAGAACCCAATCATATCTCACAAATATTAACCTTTTCTGGACGTCACTTATGTATGCCTTCTCTCCGTCTGTATTTGTTATTTGTAAGAGAGAAATAAAGTAGTCTTCAACAGACTATGAATAGAAAAGAATTTATAAACGAGAGGAACGCACATACAAGGATGTACAAAGCGCTGGTCATCATAAGTCTTTATCCAGATGAAGGAGTAACATAAGTTAACTGAATCTAGGCACATTCAAGCTCCTTATATCTCCACTGAAGGTTTGAAGTATGAATTTGTTTCTACACGGTTTCTCCGACTGTAGTCCGCTGCTCAACATTCCCTGTTAACCGGAACTACTGCTCCAATTGTGTATCGGAATAGTGGAGAAGTTATAGGCCAGGGTTGTTATAAAATTCCCGATTCTACAGGGAAAATACCTACAGAAATACACAGGGATATGACATCAGTGTTTCATTATTCCTGCCCTTGGTATGCTTCGGTGAACAAATGGGTATAGACAATTTAAGTGTGGTCGCTCAGCTGTTGTTGACCTGTCAAGATCTAGAAGACCGTCCTCAAACTTCAACAACGGAAATGCGGCAGAAATAAAGACAGTCATTTACCAGGATCGAAAAAATGTCAATGGTTAAGATAGCCAGTTTGAATCCGCATTGAGACAGATTTTGTTTTTAAAAGTGACCTGACCTGCGAGATTCACCCCGCCTAAAATGGGCACGATGATGTGTCCTGGTAAGTAAAAGGCAACTGTTGATTGGTCTATAAAAAGATTGGGCTAGCATCATATGCCCATTGCGCTCAAGATATGTAGGATGGTACTTTACTTCGTACATTTACAAAGGTTTCCGAATGAAAGTTTGTCCGCCTCGTAGCAACGCGTTTAATGTGTAGTGCAAAGAAACATGACCAGAAAACAAGAAATATTACTCGGTCAAAATCTACCCTTGCTTCAAAACAAAACGCCCTCTCACAAAGCACGTGTTTTTTAAGAAATGTATCTAGGCTCTCAGGTCGATCCAGCTTAAAATGAGTACTAGGAAATGTCTTGGAAAGTAAAAGCGACGCGCGTTATTGGTTACATTAGCCATATTGTGCTGTTTGGTGTATAAAACAGCTACCATCATATGCCCTTTGGATGTGAGAATGCAATAAGTAGTCTATATTTCTGACATTCTTCCTTTCACCTAGGAACACTACCAGAACTGACAATTGAAATAGTACAACTGTCTACGACGGTAGGTCAGAAAGTTATGCACCCCAATTATTATCCATTTAACCGTTAATAACATACATATAGTCACAATGTTCATGCACATGTTCAGCAATAATTTCTACTTCTCAATATAATCTCCATCAACTTTAACGGCTTTACGCCATTATGAAACAAGAGCATGTATCTCAGATCTGTACCAAATTCTGTCCTGTTCTCGTAGCCATTTCTTCACTGCATTAACTACTCCCTTGTTGTCTTTAAACTTTGTCCCACGGATAGCATTCTTAAGGGTAACCAAAAGATAGAAATCAGATGTTACCAGGTCTGGACCGTAAGGTGAATGATGCAATTCAGTCCACCATATTTTGTTGAGTGCCTCCCCTCTTTGAAAACTTCTTTGAGGACGCACGTTGTCGTGAAGGAGAAGCGGTTGCTCTCGATTCCCGTGAGGCTTATCCTGCAGTAACGACGATTTAGTTTTGCGAGTGTTTTGCAATGGTGCCAAAAATGGCACACAACTGTTTGTGAATGTTCACAACACTTTATTTTTTTTTTGTGATCAAAAATTATATAACAATCCTCTGCTTGTAACGTGAGTGGCACCTTGCAGTCTTGACAGACCTCTGCTTGTAACATACATCATTAATATCTTTCATTTCACCGGTTGTGTATCGCGGTTAGAATTGGTTTACAGAGGTGCAATTCGGCATACACATTCAAGAGATTATCAACTTAAATTAGTGCAAATTTAATATCATACATTATATATCAGGACCATCTAGCGCATTATTATCATTGTTGTGTTTAGTTGCTCTGGTTACTTTTCTGAAGAAGGTATTCCTATGTCCAAAAAGTATATGTAGCTCTTTCTCTCTATATCTGTTTTGCAGGAACTAGAGATGAAGCGAGGAGACGGCAGACGTGGTCGACTTGTCAGTGAGGAGTTTATATCGCTGTTCAAGGAGGTATCTACACGGCCTGAGATTTATTTTCTTCTTGTCAGGTAATTTGTCGAGTGTCTCTGGGTCTTTTGTGTGTATGTGTGTATATGTGGGTGTGTGTGTGTGTGTGTGTGTGTGAGAGAGAGAGAGAGAGAGAGAGAGAGAGAGAGAGAGAGAGAGAGAAAGAGAGAGAGAGAGAGAGAGAGAGGGCAAACAAACTTTTTGTGTGTGAAACTTTGGAAAGATGTGTCACGCAAATCCGTCTGTATGTCTCCTTTTATACATAACGTCATACATGCATCCATCATTTATTGGATTAAACGTAAGCAACTACGATCTAGGTATTGCAAACGCAAAGACATACGCAAAAATCACGCATCTTATCTACATAAATTAATACTAATTGTTATTATGGTAATTTAGAAGGCAATGGAGAAATACCGTAGGTCAAGGATGCTTAGTTTAACATCTTATGATATCGTTATTTATTTTTCTTGTCATTTGGACCTGTGCTCTGACGTAGTTATTTAGTCAGTCAGTCAGTCAACATATCCACATTTCACATCCAACTATTAGTCAATAAGTGCTCATAACCTCACCTTACTATCTCCCACAGCGTG